>OZ018392.1:69380309-69980309 GCA_963969525.1 Ontholestes murinus | reverse complement strand
AATATTTATTTATTGTTTTTTAAATTGTTTTAATGTGTAGACTGTAAATGTAATATTTATTTATTGTTGATTATTTTATTAGCTGATATTTATTTTCTTTAAATATTACTTATACTGACACAACACATCCGCATCAAATTATATGTAAATAAATTTATTGTATAGTTTGTATATTGTGGATTATGTGAAATAAATGAAATGAAATGAAATTAAATATTAAAATCTGAAAGAGAAATTACTGGTAACAGCCTTAAAGAAAATTCTATAAATATTGAAACGAAGTTTCTAAAAAAATCTATAAGTCCTTTGCTAAAAATTCTGGAAATATGAAGAATAAATTACTATAAACTTCTAGAATCATTTAAAAAAGTTCAAGAAATCTCCAAGGCAAAATTCTAGAATCCTCGATCAAAATTCGTTGGAAAGGAAGATGCAAAAAACTGAAAATATGAAGGAGAAGTTCTTGAAACTTCTAGAAGCCTCTAAGTAAGTTCTAGAAAAAAAATTCTTAATAAATTGTAAGGTTAAACAAAATCTTAAGAGAATAATCTAGAACTCTCGAATAAAATCTTTGCTAAAAATTCTGGAAATATCTATTTACGAGTACTTATTAAATAAGAAATAGAAATTACTGTACACTTCTAGAATCCTCAAAAAAGTGTTATAAATCTAAAATGAAAAAAAAACTAAAAGTATGTATCATCTGAGAAAATTATAATAGAAATTTAGAAGAACATTTTCTAATAGAAAAAGTTGAACAAAATATTGTATAGAAACCACGAAGTAATTTCTATAAATATATATAAGTAATGATTTTCTGAAAAAAACTCTTGAATAAAAGCTAAACTTGTAATAATATCTAGAATTCTTGATGAAAATTCTTTGGAAACAAAGTTGCAATAAATAATAAAAGTATGCAGGAGAAATTATTGAAAATTCAAGAAAATAAAGAAAAAATCTAAAAAAATTTCTGTTTAATTTTTTTTTCTAACAAATTAAGAACTTTATCATTATCAAATAAGCTATTGATAATGAGTACATAGTACTCGAAATGTACATCTAGCAAAATAAAATTAAATTGTGAAGAAAGTGTTTAGTGTTTTTATTATTTTCCAAGTGTATAAAGTAACTCGAGAACAAATTTCTATGTATTTCTATCATGTTGTTTTCAATTCAAGAAATAACACTATACTTCAATTCATTCATTACGAAGGTCAACAACACTGTCCCAACAATAAAAACGCTTATTAATACTGGCTGGTAAAATTTTTGGAAAAACTGTACAAAAACCAGTGGCCAGTTAACACCCGAAATTCTTCCCGGATGGCATTACCACCCCGTTCACAATGCGCAATTAACACGGTAATCCGCTGTAATCCGGTAATCCACTTACCTGCAGCACACGCTCACCGAAACGAGTCTGTTCTTGTCACTGTCAATGTCAAAAATGGGATCCTTGACGGGATCGTGAGGCGAACGCGCAAATTTTTACATTAATTTTATACAATTCATTTTTTTGAAAATTATTTTACTGGTTCGCGATGGATTAGAGTCGCTGACGAGATGGATTAATGAGATCGTCTGGCAACTGGGGTATGTTAATTTTATATTCAATCGTTATTATGTTTAATGGTTAATTTTATTATTAATTAATTATTAGAGAGACACGTGAGGATAATTATTTTTAATGTTGAATTAATTGTTATGTATCATAGTAAAAACTTCATTGAAGTAAATTTTACTTAAGGTTAATATAAAATAATTTATTTAATGTGAAAGAATAAATAGACTGAATTGAATATCACATGCGTATAATTTTGGAAATACTTATGGTATATATTTTGCCGTATTTTTTTTCTTTAATTAATTTTACCACGTGAATATTTTCGTGCAATTACAAACAAATATTCGTACCGTTAAGTTTCACCCGAACGATTCCGGCGGTATGTCGCGAATTTCATATGAAAATTTTGCGTTCAACTGTTTTCTTTTTTTTTTTCTTTGGTTCGCCTTTCATCTACAATTATCGACTGGGTGGCATCGTCGTATCGCCGTCCGTCCTCCCCGTATCTCTTCCGTATTCGGACGTTATTAATTGCAAATTTTAATTGCGGCACAAATTATCGTTACCGCACAATTTGGCATATCGCAAAAATGCCGATAATTGTCGCCGGCTAACTGTACATCCAGCTCAGATTTCGCCATTAACGATTGAGATGTGACGAAGAACCGCCACACACGTACTAACATACTTACACACACAAAGACACGTACAAAGAAATATATCGGACGTTAAGTAAAAGGTTGGTTGTGTAAACTGAAAATGAAGTTCTCAACTAATTTTATAATTAATATTAGTAAATAGAATTATTAGTGAATTATCTACAACGTAAAGGACTTATATATTTTATAATTAATATTAGTAGTAGTAACATATATTTTTTGTACAAATTTTGTACATATTTACATTGGAATAGTGAATAATGAATGAGGTGTTAATGTATTAATTTGTCAAAAGACCATCGACCAGAGGTCTTTCTGCCTAATATTTTGGAATATTAATGACAATTTCATTAAATAAATGAATGAATAAATTATCTTTCGATCATCGAATATACAAAACATTTAACTCTTATTTACTTGGTCTATTTGATTAACAAATTTTACTTCTCGTCCACTTTACAACTGCTTTACGCCTAGAGAATAATAAAATTTCTTTCAATGAAAAAAATATATATATTTTATATCAAGTAAGGCAAGATAACATAATTTCCAGAAATCTCTAAAAAAAATTTTTAAACCCCTCAAGAGAAATTGCTAGAAAATTTATAACCCTGATTAGAAAGCAAGAAAATATCAATGGTATTAATCAACTAGAAGATTTTCAGAAATTTGTAAGACAAAGAAGAGACACTACACAAAAATTTGTTAGAACTTTTTTAAAATATATTTTCTATAGATCAAGTCTAGAATTTGTAACTAAGTTTTAGGGTGTGGTCTTGCAATTGTTTTAGTAATTCTACGGAAAATTTTGTTCGATATATTTTTTATTTGAAAGAGAAATATTTGAAACAGTCTAGGGAAGGGGAATTTCTTGAAGCTCTTCTTGGAACTTGTATCCTTTACGACCTTGGATATATTAAACCTGACAATCTGCACTTCATCTTCAATCTGTACATCCCTAAATTATATCGACAGTTGCACAAACATATTGCGATTAACCTTTTCAAAACTATTTTACTTCTTAACGCAGTGCAACTAATCACGCCTGATGACAGTTGTACGCTGCATCTTCAACTTCTATACCACACCAGTGAAGATCCTCCTATGAATGGATATATTCAGTGAATGGGCATTTTACTGTTAACATAGAGTTCTTCAATCAACTCTCTCTTGTGAAACCTCAGCACCTTCTTCTCGCCTTTGTGATTGAGAACACGATTCTCTCTTTTTGGAAACCTATTTCTCTAGAAGGAAGAAATATTATAGAATCATTAAGCAAACTTGTGATCATTAGAAGAAACATTTTGTTAAAAAAGTGTAACGAAAAATTTTTAAAAATTATTTCAGATTTATTTATTTATTTAATGAAACTTTAAACTATGTAAAAAAATCACAACAATTTTGCCCACAGGACTTGCAGGCGGAATTCACATTTCACAGCTATGTGTTCTTCCACTCAGATCCAATAAGTTTCCTCTTTTGTAGGTGCCTCTTAACTTTAGATGACGGGAATTCATCTAATGTGCATTTTTTGCCAATATTCTAGCCATTTTTGCTTCATTTATTCCCAATTTAGGTGGGACTCTTTTTAATTTTCTGTGATCAAATCAAGAGTTTGTTAATTTTGTTTCTGGATGTGGTGTGGCAATTGCTTTGGTGAAACCTCAAAAGGTTTTTTGTTTGTGAAGAATTGTATAGCTTTTAGGCAAATTCCTGCTTCAATTAGATTTTTATAACGTTTTAAATCTCTGACTGCAAACACATTTCCTACAGATCAAGTCAACAGTTTTGTAATTTTGTTTCTGGTTGTGACATTTCAATTGTTTTAGTGAAACATTAAACATTTGTTTGTAAAGAATTAATAATAATAATAATAATAATAATAATATTTATTAACGGAAAATCCATTTTACAGAAAAATAATAATAACATAAACAAATGAAATAATATATATATAAAGGAAACTAAACCTAAAAATAATTATAAAATTTTAAGCAAATTTATGCTGCAGTGATATTTTTACAATTTTTTAAATCACTCATTGCAAGTATAATTTCTACACATCAAGTCTAGAGTTTCATAATTTTGTTTTTGGTTGCAGTATGGCAATTGTTTTAGTAAAGCATCAAAAATATTCTTGTATGTGAAGAATGTTTAAGTTTTTAGGCAAATTCCTCAAATTCCTTCTACAACTAGATATTTACAACTTTTTAAATCGATGATTCTAAGCAAATTTTCTATAAATCCAAGTGTAGAGTTTCCTAATTTTGTTTCTGACTGCAATTTTTGGGCAAATTCCTGCTACAATTATTTGTTTACAACTTCTTAAGTCACGTCTAGAGTTTCGAAATTTTGTTTCTGGGTGCAGTGTGGCAATTGTTTTAGTAAAGCATTAAAAATATTCTTAGTTGTGAAGAATTTTTAGGTTATTAGACAAATTCCTGCAACAACTAAATGTTTACAACTTTTTAAATCTTTGATTGCAAACAAATTTTCTATAAATCTAAGTGGCGAGTTGCCTAATTTTGTTTCTGGCTGCAGCGTGGCAATTGTTTTAATGAAACATCCAGAATATGTTTGTTTTTGAAGAATTTTGAAGATTTTAGGCAAATTCCTCCTGCAATTATATTTTTACATTTTTTTTAATCGCTGATTGCTAACATATTTCCTACAGATCAAGTTTAGAGTTTCGTAATTTTGTTTCTCGGTGCAGTGTAGCAATTGTTCTAGTAAAACATCAAAAATTTGTTTGTTTGTGCAGAATTTTGAAATTTTTAAGCAAAATCTTGCTGCAATTATATTTTTACAACTTCTTAAGTCGCTGATTGCTAACATATTTTCTACAGAATAAATCTAGAGTCTCGTAATTTTGTTTCTGACTGCAATTTTTAGGCAAATTCCTGCTACATTATATGTTTACTTCTTTACTTCTAGATGTGGTGTGGCAATTGTTTTAATAAAACATCAAAAAATATATACGAATAATTAAGCGAGAAACAAAATAGCAACACTTGAAACGTCTCTACAAAAATCTTAGACCATTTCTGCAGGAATCGAAAATTGCAATTGAAGGTTTGAAAAATTGTGGAAAATTAATTTTCAGCAAGATGAACTTTAAAACTTACGAAATTCATTTAACGTGGTTTAAATTTTAATATTCTTAAAAGTAAATCAAAATAGTGCAGCAGGAAATAAAGTTGGAGCACTCGCAACCTGCCTGTAAAAATCTAAAAAAAAAATCTAGCAGTTGATGGTTTGAAAAATTGTGGAAAATTTCTTTTCAGCAGGAATAACTTAAAAATTACGAAATTTATGAAGAGTAGTTCATATTTTGATTATCCTAACAATATAACAAAATAATCTAGCAGGAAAAAAAATGGCAGCAGCTGAAACATTGCTGCAGAAATTTAAAATTGCAATTGAAGCTTTGGAAAATTGATGAACATAAGAATTACGAAATTTATTGAAAGTAGTTTAAATTTTGACATTCATTAACATATAGCAAAATAATCTAGAAGGAAATAAAATGCCAGCACTATGAAAGTGCTTGCAAAAATCTAAAATTGTAGTTAAAGGTTTGAAAAGTTGTGGGAAATTAGTTTTCAGCAGGATAAACTTTAAAATTATGAAATTTACTAAATGTGGTTTATTTTTTAATATAATTAAACACATAGCAAAATAGTTTAGCAAGAAATAGATTGGCAGCACTTGAAACGTGTCTGCAAAAATCCAAAATTTCAGTTGACAATTTTCATACTGTGGAAAGTTTATTTTCAGTAGAATGCACTTAAAAATTTCGAAATTTGTTAAGAATAGTTTATATTTCGCTATACTTAAAAATTAATCTAAATAAACTATCAAGGCACAAAATTTTAGCACTTATAATATGCCTGCAAAAATCTAAAATTGCAGTTAAAGGTTTAAAAAAGTATGGAAAATTAATTTTCAGCAGGATGAACTTAAAAGTTACTAAATAATCTAGCAGAAAACAAATTGACAGCAACTGGAATGTGCCTGCAAAAATCTAAAATTGCAGTTGCAGGTTTGAAAAATTGCGGAAATGTAATTTACAGCAGGATGAACTTAAAAGTTACGAAATTCATTGCAAATAGTTTGATATTCTTAAAATATATCAAAAGAATCCAAAAGAAAACAAAATATAGCACATTCAACATGCCTATAGAAATCTAAAATTGCAGTTGAAAGTTTAAAATGTTGTAGAAAAATTATTTTCTGCAGGATGAACTTTACGAAGTAGGTTAAATATTGTTCAAATTTTGATATACTTAAAAGATCATCCACATATTCCAGCAGGAAACAAAATGGCAACACTTGAAATGTGTATGTAAAATTTTTTAAAAAAGTTGAAGATATGAAAAATTGCAAAAAAAAATATTTACAGCAGAATGAACTTAAAATTACGTAATTTGTTAAGAGTAACTTAAAAGTTAATTCAAATCATCCAGCAGGAAATAAAATATCAGCACTTGAAACATTGCTGCAGAAATCTAAAATTGCAATTGAAGGTTTGGAAAATTATGGAAAATTAAGTTTCAGCAGGATGAACATAGAAATTACGAAATTCGTTAAGAGTAGTTCATATTTTGATATATTTAAAAACTAATAATATAAACAATCCCTGTTGGTAACAATATGGCAGCACCTGGATTGTGCCTGCAAAAATCTAAAATTTCAATTTAATTAATTGTAGAAAATATTTTTAGCAGGATGAACATAATTATTATAAGATTTATTGAGAGTAGTTTGATTTTTGCTATTCTTAAAAATGTAGCAAAATAGTCTAGCAGGAAACAAGCACTTTGAACATGCATGCAAAAATGCAATAGTAGATGTTTAAAAAATGTAGAAAATGAATTTTTAGCAGGACAAACATAAAAATTACGAAATTCATTAGGAGTGGTTCATATTTCGATTTACTAAAAAATATATTGAAATAAACTAGCAGGAAACAAATTGGAAGCACTTCCAACCCGCCTGCAAAATTCTATTATTTCAGTCGAAGATTTTAAAGATTGTGGAAAATGAACGTAAAAATTACAGAATCCATTAAAATTAGTTCAAATTTTGATATTCTAAAATATATCAGCAAGATATAATATTGTTGGATTGTAACCTGCCTGCAAAATTATAAAATTTTAAAAAATGTGAAGAATTCGAAATTTCAATCACGAAATTCGTGTTGCAATACATTTTTACAATTGTTTAGATCATTGATTGCAAACATATTTTTTTTACAAATTAAGTCTCTTTTTTTCTTTTGCCTTTACGTCCCTCTTAGGGATTTTGCACTAAAACTATCTTCTTCCATCCACGGATTAAGTCAATTAAGTAAGTTAACTATTTTAATTTTGATAATTAATAATGAGAGAAATAAATCTCTATGAGCTTCTGCACAAATGTAACTGTTAGCAGTTTTTACATTATTATGTAACACATTAGTGCAGAAGCTCATAGAGATTTATTTCTCTCATTATTAATACTGCACTAGAAATTTCAATATTTAGTTTGCATATTTTAATGTTGTTTCTGCGTGTGGTGTGGCAATTTTTTTAATGAAACATAAATATTTGTTTTTGAAATTTTTGGCAAATTAGTGCTGCCATTAAACAACTTTTTGATTTTTTGATTGCAAATATATGTTCAACAGTTAAAGTCTAGAGGTTTTATCATTATTTCTAAGAGCAGTGTGGCAATTGTTTCAGTAAATGTATACGGAAAAAAATTTGGTAGAAAATTCAGATAAAATAAAATTAAGCAATAAAATTTCTAAATATTCGGAAGAGCAATTCCTATTCAATAAAATAGTGTAAGAAATGATTTGAGATAATGCAAAAAGTTATAAGATGAAAAATGTTAAAAAATTCTAAGAATTTAGAAAATTTTAGAACAATCAAATTATAATAAAAATAATTTACAGGACTAGTATGAAAAATAGTACAAAGTAAAGTAAAGTAGTAGAAAAATTTGAATAAACAAGCAATTTTGAAATGTTGATTGATGAGTTACGTTTTTTTTTATTTAATAAGAAATTTTGAGAAGTTCTCAATATTTGGAATGCTGGATGGTTATGATAAAAATCTTTCAAAATGCAAAGTGTTTATGAAAGATATTTTAATAAATAATTCTCGCACTTTGAAGAATTTTTTAAGTAGCTGAGAAAAAGATGGATAATTCTAAAAAATGACAGAAGTATTGTTGAAAAATTCTTCCAAAATAGAATAACAAATGCTAGAAAGCTATTATTATTATTTTTTTTTGTGAAGAGGAAACATCTGAAATAAATCAGTAAGGAGGATTTTCTTTAATATATTTTATTCCGAAACTTATAATATTAGTGAATTAAAGGGAGAAGTTTAGAAAAGGTGAATAGTCGCATGTTTTCCTAATATTTTAGTTTGATTCGTTTCATATATTTCGCGTACAAATTTATCGGATTACACAACGCTCGCTCGAGTTGAGAGACTGTTCTCTCTATTTCTATTTCTCTCTCTCTCTCTCGGTTAGTCTATGTGTGTGTGTTTGTTGTAAATGCAATGGCACCTTACGAGGTCAACGCGAAGAATGATTCATGAATGATTCTTCGACATTACTAGTTTGACGGTTATTATGAGGAAATTGGCGCGCGCAGGGAATTCCCGGCTTCGGCACGGTTTCGGACGAATGTGCGCCCGTCGTCAGTACGTGAAATTTCACCTGGCGGTCTTGGTAAACGAATTTCCGAAATGTTTACGCAAAAACCTGTACACAAACAAATACAAATACAAACACACACACACAGACACAAGTAGTGGGCAGAGAGTGAATATGCGTTCGCGCCGGTGTTTGTTGTTGCTTGCCAGTCGCAAAGTCTTCAAAGAATTCAAAATTGAAAAAAAAATGTACACAAAATTATACGGTGCGAATGGTTTTGTTGTTGTACGGCGGTGTTATATAATCGATTTGTGCATGTTTATGTATGTGCGTGCGTGTGTGTATGTGTGTGAAATATAATTCTTGTATTTAAGTTAGAATACGTAATGTTCTCTGCTATATTTAAACATTTAGAATAATAAAAAAAAAACTTAAGGAAGGTTAAATTGAACCCAAGTTTTAAAAATAAAATGTATTAGTCATAATACACATTTTGAGAAACGTATTTTTCTGTTTTGTACTTGAAAAGATAAAAAATAATTTACGTAAAAACTTTTGGTTTGAGAATATTAACAGTAAAACTAATTTTATAATTATTTTAAAATCAAAACAGAAAATAAGAGTAAGTAAAATAAAACTTAAATGATGAGTGGGTGTTCTCTAATCCACCCTTACATCAATACAAGGTACATAAGGGGTTTCAACATTAGATGATTTATAATTGATTATTACATGAATATTTTTGTTTGTGTAATTTTAATTTATTAAACGCTTATTTCTTTTTTATAAATAACTATCGTGATTATTAAATAAAAAATATTTAAGCAACCGTTCTTTTCATTTCATTTCACAAGAGGAAAGCCAAAACATAAATCTAAAATTGTTTAAAATACTTCAGAGCATTTCCTTTCAATATTAAAAAATAAATATTTTCAGATACAATTGAAAGTTTGTTTTCTGAAATTTAAACAATTGCAATTTTCCAAACAAATAACAGTATATAACTCACGTTATTTTTTGTTGATCTTGAATAGAATTGAATTATTGTTGAATAGAAATAAAACAAACTTTCGTTTATTTCTTGAGAAATGATTCAAAAGTTTCAAACTATTTGAAATTTTTTATTCAATTTATTTAAGAGAATATACTACCTTTAGGCAAATACATTAATAGTTTATTTTAATTTTTACATTAATAGGTGTATTATTTTTTCAACAGCCCTTTCATTCATGTTTTCTTCTTTTGAGTTTTTTTCTTGATGTTTTCAACTTATTTGTTTTTGTGAATTTTAAAATTTTAATTGTTTGTTAATAAGATTGTAACTATGTTTGAGCAAACTTTCAAGTTCATAACTTGTTTGGTAATTTTTTGGAGGTAAAAATTGCAACTATTAATTTTTATATTTTTATTTATACAACGTGATTTTTTTTGCTCCTTCTTGTTTTCTTCCCTCTATCTTCTACCTTGGGATTTTCGGGCGTTGTTCCAATTTAAAAATAAAATCATTTTTCAAATTGTTTTCTCTTAACTCCAAGAAAATTTCCAAGTAAATATTTGTGTGTTAAAATGTTTCTGTGGAAATCAATCGTTATTTGATAAATCTGCAATTATTTTTTAATTACCTCCCTCTTTGGGTCATTCTCTATTGTTTTTTTTAACAAGATTCTATACATTTTTTTCAACTGTTTGTTCAATTTCAATTCTTATTTAAAGTTTGAAGGCAAATTTCTACTATTAACAAATTGATTTTAAGTTTTTTTTATTTTTAGTAAAATTTCAACTATTTTTAAATAGTTTTGTATTATAGAAAGACATATTTTATTTAACTTCAATTGTAATACTCTTTTAGATTATTTGAAATAAAAACAATTATCAATTTTTAATTTCTCCAAGCTAGAAAACTGTTTGTAATTTAAATTAAGTAAATATGCGAGAAGGGTGGGTGGCCTCTAACTTACCCTCCAATTACTTTAACATTAATAATAAGCTTTCTCAAAAAGCTGTCATAAATTCAAATTTTTTGATCGAGATTCTTTTCAAAATTAAAAAAATTATTTTATAATAGAAGAAATTAAAGGGAAGGATTGTGGCTGCCCACCCACATATTTAATTTAGCTTCATTTATAACACTGTTTTGTATTAATAATAACTTTATTTATATGTACATTAGGAAAAAATACAAAATAAATCAACATTGAGAGAAATAAATAAATAAAATTATCAAACATTCGAATTATCGGTTTTATTTTTTAAAACTAAAAACACTGTTTCTAATTAGAGTTTTAAATATTTTTGTGGGGGTGGGTGGGTGGCCACTGTCCTACCCTCCAATTACTTTGACATTAACAATAAGCTTTCTCAAAAATAATTGCGATGAATTCACTTTTATTTTGGTAATGAATCTTACGTTTATTTAGGTATTTATAATCAAAATTTTTTGTTTGTATTATAGAAATTGGAGTGTGGGATAGTGGCCACCCACCCACCCTACATATTCCATTAAATTTCAATTACATCTCTGTTTTGTATTACGAAAAATATAAATATTACCAATCTGTGTATGTTTTTAATTATTTCAAACTGAAAACATTGTTTGTAATATAATTTAAATAAATATATATTATATTATATCTATTCCACCCTCCAATTTTTCTAACGTTAACAATAAACTTTCTTAATAAAAAAATACTGAATTAAAAAATTCACTATGTTTTAACCACAAATAATATTTGTAATAATAGTATGTATTACCATATTAACGGTCGCAGCCATTCTCTTTAATAAAATAATATGCAAGAAAATAATTTGTTAATTATTATTTGTTTTATATTATAGAAATGGAAGCATGGTGACCACTATCCCATCCACCCTGCATATCTATGTAATATCTATTACAAACAGTGTTTTCAGTTTAAAAAGAAATATCAAAACGCACATATTAATAATTGGATTTTTTTATAATTCAAAGCAGTGTTGTAATTGCATTTAAATGGATTATGTAGGGTGGGTGGGTTGCCACTATCTCATCCTCTAATTACAACAATATAAAACAAAGTTTTTAATTATAAACAACTAAATAAATGTTAGTTTTTCTGATGGTAGAATTTTAGAAATTTTAAATATTTCATATATTAAAAAAAATATTTTATTTACTTTTTAATTATAAGAATATTTCTATCTAAATATTATAAATATCTGTTTTTAAGTGTAAATCATCAATTGATATTTGGCGAATCCTCAAGTTATAAAATATGTATCACAAAGTGAAAGCCTCCTTTTTATAAGGAAATTTTAAATTTCTTTCAACTGTTTTTTCTTCTCTCTGTAAATGTTACTTCTCTATTAGTTTATAAAATAAGTTACTTCTTATTATTTGGAAAAACAATTACGTTGTTTTTTAAAATTTTGATTTGTTTAATTTTGTTTTAAATTATTACTGGTGTAATGTTGATTGATGAGTTACGTGGAGATATAATAATATTAAATAAAATAACTTGTAACAACTTTCTGCAGAGTTAATAATAGTTTTTCTTAAAGAAATATATTATTCGTTTCAAGAAAAGTAATTTTGTTGCTTTCAAGTTTTCTCTTTTTTTTATATTTGAAAAATTCCAATCCTTTCGTGCTAAAATTTCCCCCATTAAAAAGAAAGGAGAACAAATTTTCAATTGTTTCTCCTAAAATTTATATTTTACATATCCTTGACAACAATAAAAATTAATTTGTGAATATGAAAAAAGCAATTTGATTATTTAATGAATTGCTTCTTATTGTGTTTTTAAGAAGTTTCGAATTATTTTTAACAGTAATTTGCAATTGTTTGTTGGTTAAACTACCGGTTTGAATAATGGATTACTATATCCTGATGATGGTTGCGCCCATTATATTATTGATTACCATGAAAATTAATAACGTATGCACTGAATAAAACACGAGAAAAGCTAAATGTGAAAATACCTGAAAATGTTTTAAGAAAGGGAAATTAAATTAAAAAATACTTAAATGACTGGACTCAAAAACAGATTGTAAGCAATTAAAATAAGTTAAAATGTGAATTTTATAGGAACGTGTTTGACTGAATGTTTTTTTTTTAATACTGTATTCAATTCTAATTGTGAAAAAAGTTTAGTTATTATAAATAGCCATAAATATTTTCAAAATAAAAGCAATTTAATAAATCTTTTCAAAAAAGTAATTGTAAATTGTAAATCCAGTTATACAGACAAACTATTAAGTATTTTTATTGTATAATTGTAAATGACTTTAAGAGAAAAAAATATTATGAAAAAGAAATAACAGGTAAATTTAAAAAAAAAATAGACGGAAAAGTTCTTAAAGAAGAAATAAAAAAACTGTTAAAAAGTAGGACTTAAAATAAAATATCGGCAATTGAAAATAAAAATAAAATGCTTCTTTTAGTTAAATCTACGACTGATTTTCTTAACAACTGTTTTAACAGTTCAAATATTATTAAAAAAAGCTGAGTTTATGAAAAAGTGTTATATTTTTCAAATATCCATTAAAATTACCACTACTAGTTTTTAATTGCAAACATTTTCGTTACAATTAAATAAAACACTAGTTTGGCTCTTTTTACACTTGGTTTATTAATTGCTAGATGTACATTTCGGTCACTAAGTGATCATTATCAATAGCAAACTTTCATGTACTCTTAAAATCCAACAAATATTTTCGTTACAAATTAAAATGTATCAAATTGCATTTAGACTTGGCAAAAATATGTTTGAAAAAGAATTTTTAAACTATAATTTCCCTTCCAGATACTTTCGATTAAAAATTGAAATTTGTTGTAATTGAGTGATGCACATTGATTTATTTTATTTACTTGTGAAAAAAGAAATATTTTAGTCTGAAGAAGTAAACAAAATGTTTAAAAAAAATGTAAGTTACTGTAATAAAGACAAGATTTTAGTCAAAATAGCAATTGATTTTTTTTTAAAGTAATCGTTAATGATTCAAAGAAGAAAAATAAATCATTAAAAGGAAAAACAGTTCAAAATTTGCACAAGAAAAGCTAAGCAGAAGAAGAAGAAAATAGCTGTTAGATTTCTTTATAAATAAATTTAAACAAAACGGTTCAAAATTGGACTTAAAATACTTATATGTAATTTAAAAAAAGTAAAATACTTTGATTTGAAATTGAAATTTGTCCTGATTAAGTGATGCACATTTATTTATTTTATTTATTTGAGGAAAAAGAAATATTTTATTCTATATATTATGTACGTGACATGTTCAATCTATGTATAGTATAGCCAAATGAACCAATAAAGCATTTATTTTATTTATTTATAAGTAAAATAAATGTTAAAAAAAAATAAGTTACTGTAATAATAATAATAAATAAAGTTTTTACTTAAAATAGCAAACAATTAAAATTTTCTTAAAAAGTAATTGTTAATGATTCAAAAAAGAAAAAAATTATTTAAAAAAAAACGTTTGAAAATTTGCACGAGAAAAGTTATATGAGAAAGTAGCTGTAAAGTTTCTTTAAGAATAAATTTAAACAAAATTGGGATTAAAAATACTTATATGCAATTAAAAAAAAGTAAAATACTTTGATTTGAAATTGAAATTTGTGCTAATTTACTGATGCAGATTTATATATTTTATTTACTTGCGCAAAAATAAATATTTTAGTCTGTACAAATAAACAAAATGTTTTTAAAAAAATGTAAGTGACTGTATTAAAGACTTTTTCCGAAAATGGTAAGATTTTAGTCCAAATAGCGATTTAAAATTTCTAAAAAAGTAGTTGTTAATGCGTCATAGAAGAGACTAATTATTAAAGGAAAAAAACGGTCGAAAATTTATATAAGGTAATCCAAATGAGAAAATAGCTGTACATTTTTTTAAGAATAAAAACAAAACAGTTCGAAATTGGGCTTAAAAATACTTATATGCAATTTAAAAAAAAAACAGTTAACAATTGGGATTAAAAATATGCATTTTTTTTTTTAAAGTAAAATAGTTTTGCATATGTTTCGTTTTTATTTTTCTCTAAGTTATTTTCCAGCTATGTTTTCAATTAGTTAACTTTGTGCAACTTTTTAACTTTTTTTACTATAAAGTCATATACAATAACTGGTCACTAGCTCCCTCAACATCATGGCGAAGAAAGGGTTTGAGTGGAAGACCATATTTAATTGTGAACTTCGCATGTGCTCCTTTTGCCCAAAATTTAATGTATGTTTTAATTTTTATTAATATGTTTATTTTGTAATATTCAAGAAAGGAGACCAAAGATAAATAAATAATAAAATAAAAACTATTTAAGAGAAAATTTAAAATAAAGAGATTGTTTGCAATCGTTATTACGAGATAATCCATACTTACAGTGAATTGAAAAATAACCAAAAATAATATTTTTTTTGTTTCACTATGTTTCAACTAAAACATAATTTTATTTGTTTTTTTCTTTCACTATGTTTCAACTAAACGTAATATTATTTGTGGTTAAAACATAGTGAATTGTTCAAATCAGTGTAAGTGTGGATTACCACGTAGTAATGGTCGCAACTATTCTTTTTATTTTAAATTTACTCATAAATTTTCAACTATAATATGTTTACAATTTTTAATTTTGAATGTTTAACTACCAGAAACATTTAAAAAACGAAAATATTTGTAGTGGATTATTTAATTTTTTTTCACAATATTTTTCGTTAATTTTTATCAGTTTATTTATTTATTTTTTAAATAGAGAAAACTTTTGTATACCACTTTGTATGTTTTCTTAATTTTAAAAATTGAAAATGTACCACAAAGTGAACGCCGTGAAGATTTGAGAATTTGTTTTTTATTTACAAATTTCTTCAAATGAAGTTTAAAGAAAATTATGGACTTAATAGATATGACTTTATAATAATAATAATGTAAATAAATAATTGAAACCGATTTTGTAAAGTGAATAAAAATAATATTCAGTTTATTCCTTACTTCACTTGTTGTTGCCACTGGAAGAAATCATCAATGATGTAGAAACAAGTGAAGTAAGGAATAAACCGAGTGTTATTTTTATTTACAAAAACACTTTTAGTAAACTCAAACCATAAATAGTTTGTACAGTGATTTCGATTTGTACTAATTTGCTTTTTAAGTATGGATTTTTTTTTGAAAAGATAATTTAGAGAAAATTACAAAGTGAATTTTTTTTATCTATCGTTATATATATTTCTTTGTTGGTTTTGAGTGGAAGAACACATTTTATTGTGAACTCTGCCTGTGCTTCTTTCGGTCAAAATTGTATGTATAGTTTTTTAAATAATTTGTTTGAATGTGTATTATTAAAGAGCAAAGATGAAACAACAATTAGAAAAAACACGAAAATATTTCGTATTTTGTTGTAGATTTTACGAAATATTTTCGTGTTTTTTCTAATTGTTAATTTAAAATGACATTAGAATTATTAAAAACAAAACAATTTTTGTTAATAATGTTAAAAAAAATATGTATACAAATAATAAATTGAGAAACTAGATTGTGGGAGTTGACAAGTACTCATCAAAAGAGTAGAATGCTTGTTTAGTTAAGTAGTTTTTACACCACTTTTTATATAGAGGATAGAAGAATTTTTAAAGTAATTTTTCCACTTGGGGTCCTGGAAGACCCCATGTGCAGTTATGTTACAAAATTGAAGTGGTGCAGCTAAGGGTTAAACGTGTGAAAGATAGTTTATTAATGTTGTAAAATCATTAATGTACATAGTGGTAAAAAAACATAGAAAATAATGTTTTATTTCATTCTACATTTGAAAATGAAATAGCAGCATCCTGTTTCAAAAATTATAAAATATCAGGGAACAATTTTTTTTTAAAGTAATTGTTAATGATTCAAAGAAGAAAAATAAATAATTAAAAGGAAAAACAGTTCAAAATTTGCACAAGAAAAGCTAAGTAGAAGAAGAAGAAAATAGCTGTTAAATTTCTTTATCAATAAATTTAAACAAAACGGTTCAAAATTGGACTTAAAAATACTTATATGTAATTTAAAAAAAGTAAAATACTTTGATTTGAAATTGAAATTTGTCCTAATTAAGTGATGCACATTTATTTATTTTATATGTTTGCGGAAAAATAAATATTTCTATATAAGTGAAAAAAAAGTTGTAGATTCACGAAATGTTTTCGTATTTTTAAATTATTAAGTAAAAAAAATGTTTTAAAAATTAAGTTATTGTAATAAAGACTTTTTCTGAAAATAGCAAGAATTTGGTCCAAAAAGCAATTTAAAATTTCTTGAAAAGTAACTGTTAATGACTCCAAGAAGAAGAAAAATATTAAAGGAGAAAACGGTTAAAAATTTACATAAGAAAAGCTAAATGAGAAAATAGCTGTAAAATTTATATAAGAATAAATGTAAACAAAAGCGTTTAAAATTGAGCTTAAAAAATACTTATTTGCAATTTAAAAACAAGTAAAATACTTTGATTTTAAATTGAAATTTGTCCTAATTAAGTGATGTACATTTATTTATTTGCGGAAAAGAAAATATTTTAGTGTGTACAGGTAAACAAAATGTTTAAAAATGTTTAAGTGTCTCTCTAATAAAGACCTTTTCTCAGAATAACAAAATTTTAGTCTAAATTTTAAATCTCTTAAAACGTAATTGTTAATGATTCAAAAAAGAAAAAAATTGAAAATTTACAGAAGAAAAACTGTATGAGGAAATAGCTGTAAATTTCTTTAAAAATAAATTTAAACAAAACAGTTCAAAGTTGGGCTTAAAAGATACTTGCTATTAAAAAAATACTTTTAGATAAGTCTTCGACTAATTAAGAAAAATGTAGGTATTTCTTTTTTTAATTTTTTTCTCTAAGTTATCTTCCAGCAATTTTTTTTTCATTTAGCTGTTTTGTTCAACTTTTTACCTTTTTTTTCTAAAAAGCTATATAGAATAGAATATAAGAGAAAATTTAACATAAAGAGAATCTTTACGACCGTTACTACGTGGCAATCCATACCTAAACTAAATTAAAAATTCGCAATGTTTTAACCACAAATGATATTATTTGTTTTTTTTTTCGCTATGTTTCAACCAAAAATAATATAATTTGTGGATTTTTCAATTTAGTGTAAGTATGGATTACCAGGTAGTAACGGTCGCAACCATTCTCTTTATTCAAAATTTTCTCTTAAATTTTCAACTAGATTATATTTATAAATTTTAATTGTTTGGTGTTTGTAACCACCAGAAACATTTAAAAATCTGTTGAGAGTAATCGAAAATATTTGTAGGGAATTATTTAATTGTTCTTCAGAATGTTTTTTGTTAATTTTTATCAGTTAATTTATTTTATTTTTTAAATAAAAAAAACTTTTTTATACCACTTTTTATTTTAAAAATTGTAAATGTACCACGAAGAAGAGTCAAGAATTTTTATTTTTATTTACAAATTTCTTCAAATGATGTTTAAAGAAAATTACGGACTTAATAAATATGACTTTATAATAATAATAATGTAAATAAGTAATTTAAACCGATTTTGTAAAGTGAATGAAAATAATATTCATTTTATTCCTTACTTCAATTGTTGTTGCCACTGTAAGAAATCATCAACGATGCAGAAACAAGTGAAGTAAGGAATAAACTGAGTGTTACTTTCATTTACAAAAACACTTTTAGTAAACTCAAACCATAAATAGTTTGTACAGTGATTTCGATTTGTAATAATTTGCTTTTTAAGTATGGATTTTTTTTGAAAAGATAATTTAGAGAAAATTACAAAGTGAATTTTTTTTATCTATTGTTATATATATTTCTTTGTTGGTTTTGAGTGGAAGAACACATTTTATTGTGTTATTGTGAACTCTGCCTGTGCTTCTTTCGGTCAAAATTTTATGTATAGTTTTTAATAATTTGTTTGAGTGTGTATTATTTAAGAACAAATATCAAAGATAAGTAAATAAATAAATAAATTATCACAAAAAGATTAAAATTAAAAAATAATTGCACGAAATTTATATAAGTAACGAAAATTCTATTTGTTTTAAACCAATCAAGTAAGTGTTTAAAAAATCCTACTACTAAACATCTTTATTCACAGAAAAAATAAAATATAAGACATGTAATGGATAAAATAAAATAAAATAAAATTAGTATTAGTCTCACCAAGAGATAAGTGTGAAAATTATTCAAGAAATATTTTTAAGCATTTCTAAATATGAAAATGTATTAAAGTCCTTTTAGCCTTTTGTGTAATTATTATTTTTAAAATGTATGTTTTTTTGATTTATCAAAAGTATTGTATTTTTAAAATATCTAATTATGAACACTGAATAAAACACTTACTATGTTTTTAACCACTATCATTTATTATAATATATAAATATATTACAATGTGTACGACTTAAGTAACTTGATAATGACCGTCAAAATTCGAAACTTAAGTCGTACACATTGTAATATATTTATATATTATAATAAATTATAATGGTTAAAAACATAGTAAGTGTTTTATTCACTGTTCATTATGAATTACCACATAGTAACGGTCGCAACCATCATTATGATATCTAATTATGTTAATTAGAAGGTTTTGTTTCACTATTTTGAACATAGTGAAACGAAACCAAGTTTTTAATTAACTTTCTAATTAACATAAAAATGTTTAAGTGAGAATGTAATTAATCGTATGTCAAATTATGTTGAATTGTTAATATATTCTTCAGAGTATTTTCCTGCAAATTTTATACGAAAAAAAAAATTGTTCTCTGATATTTTATAATTTTTGAAACAGGATGGTGGTATTTTATTTTAAAATGTAGAATGAAATAAAACACTATTTTCTATATTTTTTACCACTGTGTATTAATGATTTTACAACATTAATAAATTATCTTCGACTATAGTTTCGATTACAATTACTTAACCCTTCGGGGTTTTTAAAAGTACTTTTTAATTATTTATGTCTATTTATGTCTTCATTGCTGTGGCATTTCATTTTTTATTAAAAAAATATACATTTTTTACATGGAAACATCTTTTTATATATTTGACTGTAGTTTTTTGCAAGAATATTTTTAGAAAGAAGCTCTTGTATTGTATTTATTTTCTTGAAATATATTATAAAGTACACCATTACCTACAATTTCAAGTATTTATACAGGGTGACTGACGAAAAACCTTTGGTGCTGTATCTCGCTTATTTTTTATCCGATTTTAATAAATAAAACATCAAATTAAACCATTTTTAAAAAACTTTAATAGGATCTGAACTGTTATTTTTTCTCGCACCCAGTTTTTGACAAAATACGATCAACATTTTTTTTTTTATTGCACTGTATATATATTTTTATTGATTCGCAAGGAGATTTTTTTTTCTGAATATAAAATTGTATACAAATTTATCCATACATCAAACTTAAGTCGAGTAATTGAGGATTAAAAAAATAAATAAAAAGTCAAGTATCCATTGTAAACAATATACAGACCCTATTTTAAATGTCAAAAGTGACAGTGACAGCCATTGATACAATACTGCAACGATTTTTAATTATTTCATAATTAAAATGTTGCAATATTTCAAAGACTGTACTAGAATTTTGTGCTTCTACAGAAATCGTTTTTCAGTTTTTGAAATCTTGCAACATTTTTATTATGAAATTATTAAAAATCATTGCAGTATTGTACCAATGACTGACACTGTCACTTTTGACATTTGGAATAGGCTCTGTATATTGTTTACTATGGGTATTTGATTTTTAATTTATTTTTTAATCCTCAATTTCTCGACTTTGGTTTGATGAATGGATAAAATCGTTTACAAATTTAGATTCAGAAAAAAATCTCCTTGCGGATCAGTACAAAATATGTATACAGTGCAATTTGAAAAAAAAAGTTGATCGTCTTTTGTCAAAAACTGGATGCAAGAAAAAAATATCAGTATAGTTCATATTAAAGTCTTTTAAAAATCATTTAATTTGATGTTTTATTTATTCAAATCGGATCAAAAAATAAGCGAGATACAGCACCAAAGGTTTTTCGTCAGTCACCCTGTATAACTAAATAAGAGTTTTACGAATTTTAAAGGAAAACATGCATTTTAAGAATTTTCTTAACTTATTTTCTCAATCCTCGAGGGAAAATAGTTAACTCTCTAGTATGGCTGATTTTTCTAGTCCATAATGTATAAAGTAACACTTTTGTACAGTTCTGTAGTCCTATATATAGGACTTAAAAAATTCTTAAAAAAATTCTTATATCCTCTATATAATAATAATGTTTATTGGTGCTATTAACATTTTACATGTTTTACACAGGTTCTTAGTAATTGATTTTTTTATAATCATCAAGGTAATAGCAGATGTATAGATTAATATTATAATAAATATGCAAAACATTTGAAATACAATTTAAAATGACAGAATTATTAAAAACAAAACAATTTTGTTAATAATGATAAATAAAATATACAGGGTGTCCCGTTAATGCGGGGAAATGGCTGGACCATAGATTCCTGAGGTCAAAATATGACGATTTAACGCAACTTATCTATATCCAAAAATTCAAGGTTAAGCCGGAATTTGGCTTCAAAGTTTCAAATTTTTTTATTTCTTTTGTTTATAACAATTGAACGCTTTATTTCATTTTAATGAAATTTAATAGTAATAAGTACCATAATATCATACATCATTTTAGTTATTTTGGCCATTAATGATTGACAGGAAGTATAAAAAACAGTAGTACCACCACTTAAAAACTAAAATATTTTTTTATTGGTGCATCCAATAAAATCCAAAAAAATCTACTTGAAAGGGCAATAGATTTAAAAACTTTTTTGACTCTTACTTATTTTTGATATCTTGTACGGTTTTTGCACAAAAAAATAAAATCTGAATATAGTATACACATTATGCACTCATTAATAAGTAAATAAACTTACTCAATTGAATAAAAATTAAATAACATCAATTAATAAAATAAATCAAAACAACATCTAACACTTTTCAAACAATTTTCTTTGCAAAATCCTAATACAAACGAGATATCTGTTTGTTCCAAATATGAATATTTATGAACTATAATAAAGTTAAAAATTAATTGTCAAAAGACAGTAAATAATTATTATTATACATAATTTACATTTTTGAAAGAAAGACGGCCACGAAAAACATTTATTTTTGATTCGATGAAAAACTAGATTTTGTTTTTACTAGATAAAAAATATATATTTTATTTTTTTGTGAGAAAACCGTAAAAGATATCAAATATTATTAAGAGATGAAAAAGTTTTTAAATTAAACAGTCTTTCAAGCAGTATTTTTTTAATTTTTATTAGATCCACCAATAAAAAAATATTTTAGTTTTTAAGTGGTGGTACTACTGTTTCTTATACTTCTTGTTTACCAATAATAATCATAATAACTGAAATGGTGTATTATATTATGGTAGTTATTAAAAATAAATTTCATTCAAATCAAATAAAGCGTTCAATTGTTATAAACAAAATAAAATAAAAAAATTTAAACTTTGAAGCCAAATTCCGGCTTAACCGTAAATTTTTGGATATAGATAAGTTGCGTTGAATCGTCATATTTTGACCTCAGGAATCTATGGCCCAGCCATTTCCCCGCATTAACGGGACACCCTGTATATTTTCTAAGGAGGTTTGTATAATAAAAATATTTTAACTGAGCTTTTTGCTGGTTTCAATTGTTTGGTGTTAAAGTACCAACATTTTTCAATAACTATATGTATTTTATAGACCTTAAATTGTTTTATTTTTGGTACATTTTCAACAGTTTTTAACTTTTTCTTGCAAGTTTTTAACTTGTTTCTTTTTAATTTCAAGACAACTTCTAACTAAACATTTGTGTATTTAGCTGTTTCTATGAAAATTATCAATTGTTATTTGGCAAATTTTTAACAATTTTAATACGTAATTGTTTCAACAATTGTTTATCTATTATTTTATAATATTTCAGCAGATAAGTGAGAAAATTATTCAAGAAATATATAATTCTTTATACCTTTGAGTCATTTTCCATTGTTTTTACAGTAATTATTTTAAATTTATTTCAATTTTTTACTTTTCAACATATTTCATTAGTTTCTTCGTTTAAAAATACATTTTCAATTGTTTCTGGTAAAAATTCAACAATGCTTTTTTAATAGACATTTTGGGCTACTGTTTTTGCAAATATTCAAGTGTTTTTCTAAATGATTAAACCAATACTATTAAGTATTTTTACACTGTTTAAATAAGTGTTTCTCTTTTAAAAAAAACATTATTCGTTTTTAAAAAAGTAAATTGTTTGTTTTCAAGTTTTCTCTTTTTTATATATATAACATTTTAATTATTTCTTAGTAAAATTTTGCCTATTAAAAGAAAAAAACAGATTTTCAATTGTTTCTCCTAAAATTTACATTTTACAAATTCAAAATGATGAAGATTATGATGAACGAAATTAAATTCCTTACTTCACTTATTATTTTATTAATACTAGATGTACATTTCGAGTACTATGTACATCTGTTTTTAATAGAATAATAAGTGAAGTAAGGAATTTAATTTCGTTCATCATATTATACTTCACATTACTCAACCCGAAATTTAGTGCAATAATAGATATTGAATTGTGAATGTAAAGTGAAAAAGTTGCTTCTACTTGTGTCTTCAAAAAGTTTTAAATTAATTTTAACTGTAATTTGCTAAATTATTTGTTGTTAAGCTGGTTTTAAAATTGGATTTTTAATTATTTTTGGTATAATTTTAATAACCGTTTTTTTTTTAAGAAGATTTATATTATAGAAAGTTTTTTAAAAGTTTTGCTCGTTTCAATTGTTTCATGGTAAAAAAAAATTAATAAAATTTTAACAAAATAGAATTAAGATTTTGACATAGAAATATTTTAGTCGAAATAGCAATTTATAAAATTTCTTTATGAGTCATTGTCAATAAGAGAAGAAGAAAAATATTAAACAAAACAGAACAGTTGAAAATCTGCACGAGAAAAGCTGAATTAGAAAATAGCTGGAAAGTTTTTAGTTAGTTAAAAGATTGGACCTGAAAACAGATTGTAAGCAATCAAAAAGAGTTAAAATATGATTCTTATAGAAAAATATTTGACTGAAACTTATTTTTTAAATACTGCATTAGATTCTAAATGTGAAAAAGTTTAGTTATTGTAATAAAATATTTGTTTTTAAATAAATACATTTTAGCACAAACAGTAATTTAAATGAATTTGATTGTTGAATTAAAAAACTTGGTATGATTTCACTTGTTATTAATTTTACTCCGACTAGTTTCGATTATAAATGTAATTTCTCCTTGAGAATGACTTTTAGTCGAAAAACTAGTCGGAGTAAAATAAATAACAAGTGAAATCATTATAAGTGTTTTAATTCAACAATCAAATTATTACAAAAATGTTTCACCACGGGTTAAGTGAGAAACTAATTCATCATATAGTAATTTAAAGCTTCTCAAAACCGTAATTGTAAATTTATAAAAAGAAACAGTTGAATATCTGTACAAAAAACAGGTAAATTAAAATATAGATTGAAAAGTAATTAAAGAATCAAAAAACAGTTAAGAAGTAAGGCTCAAAATAAAATATAGGTAATTTAAAAAATAAAATGCTTCTTTTAGTTAAGTCTTTGATTGATTTTCTTAACAATGTTTTAACTGTTTCTTTCTTTATTCTTTTTTAAGAAATTTCTCAGCTATTTTCAATTTACCTGTATTTGCATTATTTTTTCTTTTTAAATTCATATACAATTACGTTTTAAGAAGTTTTAATTGATTGATTGTTGAGGCATTTAAGTGTTGAAAATCCATATTCATTATTTAGATAACAAAACTGTTTGATTTTCAAATTGATATAAATTTTAATTGTTTGATGTTTTATTTTCACAAACAATTCGAAAAAGTCTATTGAAAAGGTGTTACTGTTAATATTAAGCAAAAAATATTTGTAGTGCATTATTTAATTGTTTTTCAAAATGTTTTCTGTTAATTTTATCCAAAAGTATCATTATTTTATGTTACTTTCTTGTTGTTTTTTGTTAACTCTTTCTAACAAAAAGGTAGTTTTAAAAAAATATATAATTGTATGTTGTTGATTTATGAAAAGTATCGTGTTTTTTCAAATATTTATTTATATTAATAATATATGTATAATATAATTCAGTTCAATATTAATGAATATTTAAAAAATGCTACTTTATAGAAATCAATAATATAAAAATTATTAAATTAGTTCTTATGTTTTACTGGTTGAAGGGTAGGTTGGAGGCCACCCACCCACCCTACATATACAAATTCACTTAATTACTGTCACTGATTTTATTTTCAAAAAAAAAAAAACAATTACAGTTTTTTGCAGATATTTTCGAAGAATTTAAAGTCAGTCTTCTGGTTTGTGTTTATGTGCATATGTAGGGTGGGTGGGTGGCCACTATTTCACCCTGTAATCAGCATAACACAAATGGTGGTTTATCAAAATATACCAAATTAAAAAAGGAAGATTTTTGAAGTGGATCAATTATAACAATTATAAATTTACATATTAGTGGTAAAGGATATACTTTTAACCACTAATAATACTACTTTTTATTTTTATACAATACTTCGTGACTAGTTTCAATTACACAGTAATAATTTTCAAACTAAGTACGTTTTTCTGTTATTCATTGAAAATGTATTACGAAGTGAACAACAACACCAAAATTCATGATTTGATTTGAATTTATTAAAAGAAAATCAAATTCATTTAAAGATAATTTAGAGAAAATTAGAATGAATTTTAATTTAAATATCGTTATAATTGTCAAAAAATATTAAAATTAAAAAATTATATTATAATTAACGAAAATTATATTTTTTTAAACTAATCAATTAAGTTCTTAAAAATTCATGTTCCACCAAAAGATAAGTGAGGAATTATTCAAGAAATATTTTTAAACTTTTTTAAATTGTATGATTTTTGATTTAGAAGAAAGTATTGTATTTTTAATATACCTAATTATGTTAATTAGAAGGTTTTGTTTTGTTTTTTAATATAGTGAAACGAACCCAAGTTTTTAATTAACTTTCTGATTAACATAAAAATGTTTAAGTGTGAATTTAATTAATCGTGTGTATAATTGTGTTGAATTGGTTATTACGGGTGTCCAAAAATTATTGTGGCGTTGGAATCGAATACGTAGGTCGATTCTTACACGTGCCAAATAAATTCAACTGATATTTCAATTATCAAACATAATTTAAAATTTTTTAAAAAATTTTTGCTAATGATTCAAAGAAGAAGAAAACTATTAAAGGAAAAAATCAGTTGAAAATTTGCACGAAAAAACCTGATTGAAAAAAAGATTTAAAAACTAAATTTTCTTTTTCAAAGAATTTCGATTGGAAATTGACATTTGTGCTAATCAACTTATCAACTAAAATAAAGTCTGTTCAAGTAAACAAAATGTTTAAAAATTGTAAGTTACTGTAATAAAGATTTTCTGTGAAAAATAAATTATTAAAGGAGAAAACAGAAAACATCTAAGAAGAAGAAAAAAGTTTGTTTAAGAATACATTTTAACAAATTAATTCAAAACTGGGCTTAAAAAATACTTATAATTTGCTTTTTAAATAGTGAATTTTTTTTAAAGATAATTTAGAGAAAATTACAGTGTGAATTTTTTTATCATCTATGGTTATAATTGTCAAAAAATATTAAAATTTAAAAATAATTGCACGAAATTTATATAAGTAACGAAAATGATTATTTTTTTAACCAATCAACCAAGTGTTTAAAAACAAGTGAAGTAAGGAATAAACTGAGTGTTATTTTCATTAACAAAAAAATTCACGTAAACTTGTAAAGTTATTTGAATTTGAATAACAGAAAAACGTTTAACTTTTTCATACTACTTTTTATTTTTACACAACATTTCGTAACTAGTTTCAATTACAGAGTAATCATTATCAAACTAAGTACGTTTTTCTGTTATTCTTTGAAAATGTTACCTCGAAGTGAACGCCTCAAAAATTCAATATTTGATTTGAATTTATTTCTATTAACTTAATATGAAATTTTTTTAGCTATTGTTATAATTGTCAAAAAATATTAAAATTAAAAAATAATTACACGAAATTTATATAAGTAACGAAAAACGAATCAATTAAGTGTTTAAAAATCCCTAATAATTCATGTTTCATCAAGAGATAAGTGTGAAAATTATTCAAGAAATATTTTTAAACATTTCTAAATATAAAAATGTATTAAAGTCGCATTTTTTCTAATTATTTTTTTAATGTATGTTTTTTGATTTATAAAATGTATTGCATTTTTAAAATATCTAATTATGTTAATTAGAAGGTTTCGTTTCACTCTTTTTAATATAGCGAAACGAAGCCAATTGTTTAATTATCCTTCTAATTAATTTAAAAATGTTTAAGTGAGAATTTAATTAATCGTATGTCAAATTATGTTGAATTGGTAATATATTCTTCAGAGTATTTTCCTGTAAATATTATACGAAAAAAAAATTGTTCTCTAATATTTTATAATTTTTGAAACATTTCGGTTTATGAAGAGAAATAAACATACACTATCTAAAACATCCCCATGAAATCTATTTATTCATTTATAAACAGAATGGTGGTATTTCATCTTCAAATCTAGAATGAAATAAAACACTATTTTCTATGTTTTTTACCACTGTGTATTAATATATTTTTTTATTAATATTTTACAATATTAATAAATTATCTTCGACTATAGTTTCGATTACAATGACTTAACCCTTAGCTGCACCTGGGGGTCCTCATCCTAAATGTACTTATTAATTATTTATGTCTATTTATGTCTTCATTGCTGTGGCATTTAATTTTTTTATAAAAAAATACGCATTTTTTACATGGAATTTTTTTTTTTATATATTTGACTCTAGTTTTTTGCGAGAATATTTTTTGAAAGAAGCCCTTGTATTGTATTTATTTTCTTGAAATATAGTATAAAATACACCATTACCTACAATTTCAAGTCTTCATATAATTAAATAAGTGTCTTACGAATTTTAAAGGAAACATGCATTCTAATAATTTACCTAACTTATTTTCTCAATCCTCGAGGGAAAAGAGTTAACTCTCTAGTATGGCTGATTTTTCTAATTCATAATGTACCAAGTAACACTTTTGTACAGTTCTGTAGTCCTATATATAGGACGTAAAAAATTCTTTAAAAAATTCTTATATCCTCTATATAATAATAATGTTTATTGGTGCTATTAACATTTTACATGTTTTACACAGGTCTTAGTAATTTATTTTTTTTATAATCATCAAGGTAATAGCAGATGTATAGATTAATATTATAATAAATATGCAAAACATTCAAAATACAATTTAAAATGATAATAAAATATATAAGTAGAAAATTAACTAACAATTAGAAAAAACACGAAAATATTTCGTATTTTGTTGTAGATTTTACGAAATATTTTCGTGTTTTTTCTAATTGTTAATTTAAAATGACATTAGAATTATTAAAAACAAAACAATTTTTGTTAATAATGATTAAAAAAAAATATGTATACAAATAATAAACTGAGAAACTAGATTATGGGAGTTGACAAGTACTCATCAAAAGAGTAGAATGCTTGTTTAGTTAAGTAGTTTTTACACTACTTTTTATATAGAGGATAGAAGAATTTTTAAAGTAATTTTTCAACTTGGGGTCCTGGAAGACCACATGTGCAGTTATGTTACAAAATTGAAGTGGTGCAGCTAAGGGTTAAACGAGTGAAAGATAGTTTATTAATGTTGTAAAATCATTAATATACATAGTGGTAAAAAAACATAGAAAATAATGTTTTATTTCATTCTACATTTGAAAATGAAATAGCAGCATCCTGTTTCAAAAATTATAAAATATCAGAGAACAATTTTTTTTTAAAGTAATTGTTAATGATTCAAAGAAGAAAAATAAATCATTAAAAGGAAAAACAGTTCAAAATTTGCACAAGAAAAGCTAAGTAGAAGAAGAAGAAAATAGCTGTTAAATTTCTTTATCAATAAATTTAAACAAAACGGTTCAAAATTGGACTTAAAAATACTTATATGTAATTTAAAAAAAGTAAAATACTTTGATTTGAAATTTGTCCTAATTAAGTGATGCAGATTTATTTATTTTATATGTTTGCGGAAAAAGAAATATTTCTATATAAGTGAAAAAAAAAGTTGTAGATTCACGAAATGTTTTCGTATTTTTAAATTATTAAGTAAAAAAAATGTTTTAAAAATTAAGTTATTGTAATAAAGACTTTTTCTGAAAATAGCAAGAATTTGGTCCAAAAAGCAATTTAAAATTTCTTGAAAAGTAACTGTTAATGACTCCAAGAAGAAGACAAATATTAAAGGAGAAAACGGTTGAAAATTTACATAAGAAAAGCTAAATGAGAAAATAGCTGTAAAATTTATTTAAGAATAAATGTAAACAAAAGCGTTTAAAATTGAGCTTAAAAAATACTTATTTGCAATTTAAAAACAAGTAAAATACTTTGATTTTAAATTGAAATTTGTCCTAATTAAGTGATGTACATTTATTTATTTGCGGAAAAGAAAATATTTTAGTGTGTACAGGTAAACAAAATGTTTAAAAAATTTTTAAGTGTCTCTCTAATAAAGACTTTTATTCAGAATAACAAAATTTTAGTCTAAATTTTAAATCTCTTAAAACGTAAATGTTAATGATTCAAAAAAGAAAAAAATTGAAAATTTACAGAAGAAAAACTGTATGAGGAAATAGGTGTAAATTTCTTTAAAAATAAATTTAAACAAAACAGTTCAAAGTTGGGCTTAAAAGATACTTGCTATTAAAAAAATACTTTTAGATAAGTCTTCGACTAATTAAGAAAAATGTAGGTATTTCTTTTTTTAATTTTTTTCTCTAAGTTATCTTCCAGCAATTTTTTTTTTCATTTAGCTGTTTTGTTCAACTTTTTACCTTTTTTTCTAAAAAGCTATATAGAATAGAATATAAGAGAAAATTTTACATAAAGAGAATCTTTACGACCGTTACTACGTGGCAATCCATACCTAAACTAAATTAAAAATTCACAATGTATTAACTACAAATAATTTTCAACTACTAACAGCCTCATCAATTAATATATTTAAACTACAAATAATATTATTTGTTTTTTTTTTTCGCTATGTTTCAACCAAAAATAATATAATTTGTGGATTTTTCAATTTAGTGTAAGTATGGATTACCAGGTAGTAACGGTCGCAACCATTCTCTTTATTCAAAATTTTCTCTTAAATTTTCAACTAGAATATATTTATAAATTTTAATTGTTTGGTGTTTGTAACCACCAGAAACATTTAAAAATCTGTTGAGAGTAATCGAAAATATTTGTAGGGAATTATTTAATTGTTCTTCAGAATGTTTTTCGTTAATTTTTATCAGTTGATTTATTTCTTTTTTGAAATAAAGAAAACTTTTTTATACCACTTTTTATATTAAAAATTGTAAATGTACCACGAAGAAGAGTCAAGAATTTTTATTTTTTATTTACAAATTTCTTCAAATGATGTTTAAAGAAAATTACAGACTTATTAAATATGACTTTATAATAATAATAATAACAATGTAAATAAATAATTGAAACCGATTTTGTAAAGTGAATGAAAATAATATTCATTTTATTCCTTACTTCAATTGTTGTTGCCACAGGAAGAAATCATCACCGATGCAGAAACAAGTGAAGTAAGGAATAAACTGAGTGTTATTTTCATTTACAAAAACACTTTTATCTACGATCGTACAGAAAGTAGTCGCTTTTTGCATCATTTTTCATTGTAAAAGTGGCTTTATTAAAGCACTAGTGCTTTTTTACGTTTTTATTGCACGGTAATGTCAAACTGTTTTTATTGCACAGAATTGTCAAATTTGACAGATGAATATATTTCGACGAAAAACTTAATTTTTTATTAATTGATACAAATAACTAATAAACTATAAATAAAAATATATAATACAAACCAAATGGCAGATTTAAGAACTCTGAAGATTTCATTTAATGCAAGTCGAAGCGATTACAATAAAGCGAACATTTTTTCCATAAATAATAATGGCGGTCGACATTTGTGCAACTTGTTTACTGGTTGCTAAGTAACGCTTTCATTAGTGCACTCCGAGTAAAATATGTTTTCATTAAATGAATTATTGAAATGACATTAAAATATTACTCATAAGAATATATTCTTTGAAATCCTTTACGATCGAAGATAAAATTTTGTAAGGCACACGTGTAAAAAGTTTCTTTATTGCACTCCTGGCTTTAAAAAAACTCGCTCGTTCCTCGCTCGTGTTTTTAAACGCCAGTTCGTGCAATAAAGTATCACTTTTTACACTTGTACCTTAAATAACTATTAGTAAACTCAAACCATAAATAGTTTGTACAGTGATTTTTTTTGAAAAGATAATTTTTTTATCTATCGTTATATATATTTCTTTGTTAGTTTTGAGTGGAAGAACACATTTTATTGTGTTATTGTGAACTGTGCCTGTGCTTTTTTCGGTCAAATTTGTATGTATAGTTTTTTAATAGTTTGTTTGAGTGTGTATTATTTAAGAACAAGGACGAAATATAAGTAAATAAATAAATAAATTGTTAAAAAATATTAAAATTAGAAAATAATTGCATGAAATTTATATAAGTAACGATAATTCTATTTTTTTTAAAACCAATCAAGTAAGTGTTTAAAAATTCCTACTACTAAACATCTTTATTCCCAAAAAAATAAAATATAAGACATGTAATAGATAAAATAAAATAAAATAACATTCCCATTAGTTTCACCAAAAGATAAGTGTGAAAATAATTCAAGAAATATTTTTTAAACATTTCTAAATATGAAAATGTATGAAAGTCCTTTTCGCGTTTTTTCTAATTATTATTATTTTTAAAATGTATGTTTTTTGATTTATAAAAAGTATTGTATTTTTATAACAACTAATTATGTTAATTAGAAGGTTTTGTTTCACTATTTTGAACATAGTGAAACGAAACTAAGTTTTTAATTAACTTTCTAATTAACATAAAAAAAAATTAAGTAAGAAATTAATTCATCGTGTGTCTAATTTTGTTGAATTGGTTATATATTCTTCAGAGTATTTTCCTGTAAATTTTATACGAAAAAAAATTGTTCCCTGATATTTTATAATTTTTGAAACATTTCGATTTATGAAGAGAAATAAACATACACTATCTAAAACATTCCCATGAAAACTCATTTATTCATTTATAAACAGAATGGTGGTATTTCATTTTCAAATCTAGAATGAAATAAAACACTATTTTCTATGTTTTTTACCACTGTGTATTAATATATTTTTTTATTAATATTTTACAATATTAATAAATTATCTTCGACTATAGTTTCGATTACAATGACTTAACCCTTAGCTGCATCTGGGGGTCCTCATCCTAAAAGTACTTTTTAATTATTTATGTCTATTTATGTCTTCATTGCTGTGGCATTTAATTTTTTTATTAAAAAAATATGCATTTTTTTACATGAATAAATCTTTTTAATAAAATGTATTAAAATCCTTTCTTTTTATATATTTGACTGTAGTTTTTTGCAAAAATATTTTTTTGAAAGAAGCCCTTGTATTGTATTTATTTTCTTGAAATATATTATAAAGTATACCATTACCTACAATTTCAAGTATTTATATAACTAAATAAGAGTTTTACGAATTTTAAAGGAAACATGCTATATAAGAATTTTCTTAACTTATTTTCTCAATCCTCGAGGGAAAATAGTTAACTCTCTAGTATGGCTGATTTTTCTAGTCCATAATGTACTAAGTAACACTTTTGTACAATTCTGTAGTCCTATATATAGGATTTAAAAAATTCTTAATTTTTTTTTTATATCCTCTATATAATAATAATGTTTATTGGTGCTATTAACATTTTACATGTTTTACACAGGTCTTAGTAATTGATTTTTTTTATAATCATCAAGGTAATAGCAGATGTATAGATTAATATTATAATAAATATGCAAACATTCAAAATACAATTTAAAATGATAATAAAATATATAAGTCCTTTACGTTGTAGAAAATTAACTAACAATTAGAAAAAACACGAAAATATTTCGTATTTTGTTGTAGATTTTACGAAATATTTTCGTGTTTTTTCTAATTGTTAATTTAAAATGACATTAGAATTATTAAAAACAAAACAATTTTTGTTAATAATGATTAAAAAAAAATATGTATACAAATAATAAACTGAGAAACTAGATTATGGGAGTTGACAAGTACTCATCAAAAGAGTAGAATGCTTGTTTAGTTAAGTAGTTTTTACACTACTTTTTATATAGAGGATAGAAGAATTTTTTAAGTAATTTTTCAACTTGGGGTCCTGAAAGACCCCATGTGCAGTTATGTTACAAAATTGAAGTGGTGCAGCTAAGGGTTAAACGAGTGAAAGATAGTTTATTAATGTTGTAAAATCATTAATATACATAGTGGTAAAAAACATAGAAAATAATGTTTTATTTCATTCTACATTTGAAAATGAAATAGCAGCATCCTGTTTCAAAAATTATAAAATATCAGAGAACAATTTTTTTTCGTATAAAATTTACAGGAAAATACTCTGAGGAATATTTTACCAATTCAACGTAATTTTTATTCCGTTGATTAATATAATAAATATATTTTTTAAATACCTGAGAGTTATGTCTTGAGAGTAATATTGTATAATATTTTTTTTTTTGGTTGTTGCGTGCGGTGTGGTGGTTGTGTGGTGAATGAGAGAGGTGGGCCGGTGAGGGGCACGAAGGAATTCGGTAACGGGGTGGATGAGTAATATTCGCCCTATCGCAAAATTGTAATTTCGGTGGGTGTGTTCGAAAGTCCGGGCGTCCGGTCCGGTGCGGGATGAATGTATTTTTCGGTGCGTCCGGGTGGTGGGTGGTGGTGTGTGTGTGTGTGTGTGTGTGAAGGATGCGGCAGTTAATTGCATGAGCGCGTAATTGGTTCAATGGGTGGATGGAAGCTGGGGCCGTGATTCCCTGAACACGAGCCGGTGAGCATACCCGGAAACTAGCGTAAGATAAGGCAACCCCACCTCCGCTGACGTCACTATAATAGTAGAAGAAAGAAATATATATATACCTCACTAATTCGTTTATGAATGGTAGGAGGAGTTCTTGTAAGCCCACCTACAGGCGTTTGTATATACTATATTATCCGTCAGAGATAGTCAGTTGACTTTGCGACTACGAGTAACAACGTGTTAGCCGTCCGGTGTACCAGTAATAACTGACGTTTACTCTTACCGGCAGATGCTGCGAAGTGTTGTTGTTTGTTGAGAGTGTTGTTAGTGAGATGTGCCAATCGGTTGGGAGTATGGAACGTGTTTGTGAAGGCGATGTGGATACGTACACCCCCAGGGGTCACGTTGTGGGCATGTTGGACCGCGACCAAAGGACAGCAAAGGTACCGACCTACCAGAAGCGCGCCGAGTGCCCGAATTTGTCGTCGTCGGTGGCGGGGGAGCAGGTGTGTCGCGGAAAAGTGTCGTCGCACTCCTGGAAGGCGAGGGGTTGGAAAAGTCGCGTGCGAGAGACGGCACAGAGTAAGTTTCCCAAGTTGGCGATGAGGGAATAATCCGATAATGCGCGAGGCGGAGCACGACGTGCAACAGGTGGCCAATCCACGTTCTCCCAGGCTCGCGGCTTGTTTATAATCATCATCTGGTGAAAATTGATTCGAAAATCGGGTGAATCACGCGCGCCGCCGTTGCATAATGAAACACCGGGAAATTTGTGTTGACTATATTAACTGAAGGAAAAAAAAAATCGATGGCGATTAGGTGGTAAACGGCGCGCAACGACAATGGCACATTCCCGGGGTGTCTCGCGTCGGTATCACCCCGAATTGAATGGAATGCGCGCCATTAACATTACTGATAACCACAATGCAGTTACATAAATTGTCCCCGGAGAAAAACGCACGCACCTGCGCGTGTTTTTCTCCGGCCGATTATTTTGCAAAAATGCCGTAAATAGTTAGGAATGGTACATTAAGGAAGAATAACCGGTAATTATTGGCTATTATGTCGGTAAACGAATCTCTTAGTTCATTGTAAATATTTAGCAATAAATAGATCTTACCTGCTCGTTAAATTTTTTTTTTCCGACATCCCGGTTTAATTGCGCAAAAATTAACCTGCAATTAACAATGAGAGAAAATAATCTTTATATATATATATATATATATATATATATATATATATATATATATATATATATATAAATGTGTGTTTGTGTGTGTGAATGCGTTGTGTAAATGTGTAAAATCCTCGAGTGGTCTGTCTGTGGGACCGCTCCGAAGGGGTCATCGTGGTCGTGCCTTGTTTCAACACATTCTCACGCTCTGGCGCCCTTTCTTGTGTTTGTCCACAAACGTGTATAATATTTATACAGCGTGTGTCGTCGTCGTTCATCTCTTCGCCGCACCGTCTCAAATATTGTTACATGTCTCTTATTTGTCGTCGCCTTTGTTTCAGGATTAAAACAAGTCCTAGTTGTCGGAACCTACCTACTTAGTATAGTGAGCATTCCCAGCTCGTTGTCGGCACCGACGGCCCGCAGGATGGACAGGCTCGACTCGAACGAGAAATGGATCAACCCCTGCGACTACAGCCCCGACGACGGCACCACCGAGCAGCCCCTGGACACGACCACCGCCATCAATCCCATCATAATACAGACCAAACTGGCCCTGAGTCACGCCAAAGAGTTCCAGAAGGAGTTGGTGAGTGTCGACCGACGCGCGTTTTATAGCTTCATTAACGCCACAGACTTTGATGATTAGTATGCGCATTCGGTCCTATACTATGCCGTCCGCTGATGTCTGATTACACACTATCATATTTTTCTTCTCTATCTATCACCTGGACGGCGAGCCCCCGTTCTCTTCTATCGGATATAAATAACTTGCGTCTTTATCACATCCGGTAAAATCGTGTCCGCTCGTGGATGGATTTTCCGCCGTCTTTTAATAGCCAACTTATTGTTCGATTGTAATCGATCAGGCCTGGCTGAGCGGCAGGAAGAATCTCTCTTCTCCTGCTGCTCGAGTCGCGGCGGCGTCGCGCGCCCACACACGCCACGGCGTCAGGCAGTCTGCCGCAAACAAGGTCGCCTATTTGCGTCTCTCTCGCTCGCTCTGCGACTCTCCGCACTCTCTCACCTATCGCGACTCTTATTATCATCATCATCGTCATTATCAATGTCCGCGAGTTTGAGTTACACCCTCTCAGCGGAACACGTGTGTGAGAGCCGCCGCCAGCTGCTCACTACCACCTCGCTCGCCGCCTGCTGGGATTGTTTTGGGAACGCGCCGCGCTTCCACGCATTCCATTCATACTAAAACATTGCATCACACCGATATCCTATTCCCCCGGCCAGGTGTACTCCGACGACGTGCCGAAGAAATGTGCTGCGTTTCGCTAATTTCATTAGGGTTTTACTTCTTCCCACGATCAATTCAAATTTCATTCAATAATAATAATAATCATAATTTTCTTTCTAAAACAGCCAAAAATTATTTCGATTAATTGTATCTATAAGATGAGTAAAACACATGTTGGCACTTTTTTCACTTGTTTTATTAAATGCTAGATGTACATTTCGGTTACAATGTAACCATTATCAACAGCAAACTTTGTATCTATAAGTATAATTTGAGTATGGAAAGCTTAACTAACTCTTTGATAGTTGTACTATTTGTAACACGTCCTGCAATTACTTTTGTATCATTCAATATATGTCGAGGTATTACCCAGAGAAGTAGTTGTTTCAACAAGTAATTTGTTTTGTAGTCTTAGTAAAACTCATTGTTGTAGATTCACTTAATGTCTTCGTATTTTTAAATTATTAGTTAACTCTGTCGAAACTGTAGTCACAATTAATATAAAGTGTGTGATACTAAAAAAGCTACTCGTGTTTATACATTTATAAATGTATCTCAAAGTAGAAACCTTCACAATTACTTATTTAACAATTATTTCGCCAAAAAGAAATATTGTCTACTTTAATTTCATCATATTCAACCACAAACGCTTGCACAATCCGAAATGCTTAATCAATTAATCTAAAAGTTTAATTGTGCAGACGTTTAATTTAGTACATCTTGAATTTGTAATGATTATATGTAAAAAAAACATTTCCTACAGATTTTTAATTTTGAATTTCAAGTCTACTCATCATTTTTTAACTCTGTGGTGAATTGAATATTTTCATCGAGTTTAAAAATATTGCGACTGAATCTAATTGTCTTAATGTTTAATGTTTATCAGCTTTATTCAATAATCTAAATTTTACTTACACACATAACTTTAAATGAATTTTAACCACCACACACGAAATGGACTGAGTTTACCTATGATGATCTTCCACAGTCGCCTAGAGTCTTCTGGATTTATTCATGACAAACATTAATTAAAAAAAGCACTAAAAACCTTTCTTCACAATTTTGTTTAAATTCACAGATATATATTTCGGACACAAAGTGACCATTATCAATGTTTGTATCATTAAAAGAAATTAATTTTGTTCCAATTTACAAAATTACAAGTCATTAGCTTTTGATTTTCCCTATTTTTGTATGTGTTTTCTTAAAATGTACAAATCACGAAAATCAATTTTTTGAATTTTAGGTGAGACTTTTACAAAATCAGTTGGAAAAATATTTTCAAATGTATTGTATTATTAAGAGCAAACAATTTTGCTTATATTTACAAAATTACAAGTCGATGACAATTGTTTCACTATGTTTTTTCTTCAAGTTTTTTCAAAATGCAATTCGTAAAATTTAATTTTAATTTTCAAGAGATTTTTTTTAACAAAATCTAAAAGTCAAAGGCTTTTAATTTTTTAGTATCATTAAGAGTAATTAATTTTGCTTATATTTACAAAATTACAAGTCGATGACAATTGTTTTACTATGTTTTTTCTTCAAGTTTTCTCAAAATGTGCATTTCGTAAAATTTAATTTTAATTTTTAAGAGATTTTTTTGACAAAATCTGAAAGTTAGCTGCTTTTAAATTTTTTGGCATCATTAAGAGTAATTAATTTTGTTTATATTTACAAAACTACAAGTTGTTAGCTTTTGTTCTTCCTCATTTTTTCTGCGTGTTTTCTTAAAATGTACAATTCACAAAAATCAATTGTTTGAATTTTAGGTGAAATTTTTACAAAATCTGAAGAAACAATATTTTTACATGTATAGAATTATTAAGTAGAATCATTTTTACTTACATTTACAAAATTACAAGTCGATTGAATTTGTTTTACTATGTTTTTCCTTCAAGTTTTCTGAAAATTTGTAATTCGTAAAATACAATTTTGATTTTCAAGGGATTTTTTACAAAATCTGAAAGTCAAATGTTTTTTACTTTTTTAGTATCACTAAGAGCAATTAATTTTGTTTATATTTACAAAACTACAAGTTGTAAGAATTTGTTTATCTCCATTTTTTTCTATGTGTTTTCTTAGAATGTGCTATTCACAAAAACCAATTGTTTGAATTTCTGGTGTGATTTTTATAAAATCAGTAAGAACAATATTTTTAAACATATTTATTTTTTAAGTGGAATCAATTTTGCTTATATTTACAAAATTACAAGTCGATGGCAATTGTTTCACTATGTTTTTTCTTCAAGTTTTTTCAAAATGCAATTCGTAAAATTTAATTTTAATTTTCAAGAGATTTTTTTTAACAAAATCTAAAATTCAAAGGGTTTTAATTTTTTAATATCATTAAGAGTAATTAATTTTGCTTATATTTACAAAATTACAAGTCGATGACATTTGTTTTACTATGTTTTTTCTTCAAGTTTTCTCAAAATGTGCATTTCGTAAAATTTAATTTTAATTTTTAAGAGATTTTTTTTGACAAAATCTGAAAGTTAGCTGCTTTTAAATTTTTTAGCATCATTAAGAGTAATTAATTTTGTTCCAATTTACAAAATTACAAGTCATTAGCTTTTGATTTTCCCTATTTTTGTATGTGTTTTCTTAAAATGTACAATTCACAAAAATCAATTGTTTGAATTTTAGGTGAAATTTGTACAAAATCTGAAGAAACATAATTTTTACATGTATGGAATTATTAAGTAGAATCAATTTTACTTACATTTACAAAATTACAAGTCGATGGCATTTGTTTTACTATGTTTTTCCTTCAAGTTTTCGGAAAATGTGTAATTCGTAAAATACAATTTTTAATTTCAAGAAAATTTTTTACAAAATCTAAAAGTCAAATGCATTTTAATTTTTTAGCATCATTAAGAGCAATTAATTTTGTTTATATTTGCAAAAGTACAAGTTGTTAGCTTTTGTTTTCCCCCAGTTTTCTACGTGTTTTCTTAAAATGTACGATTCACAAAAATCAATTGTTTGAATTTCAGGTGAGATTTTTATAAAATCAGTACCAGGAATATTTTTAAACATCTTGTATTTTTAAATGAAATCAATTTTGCTTATATTTACAAAATTATAAGTCGATGGCAATTGTTTTACTATGTTTTACCTTCGAGTTTTTTCAATATGTGCAATTCGTAAAATACAATTTTGATTTTCAGGTGATTTTTTTACATATCCTGAAAGTCTAATGCTTTTTAGTTTTATTGCATCATTAAGTGGAATTAATTTTGTATATATTTATAAACTTACAAGTTGTTAGCTTATGTTTATCCCCATTTTTTCTACGTGTTTTCTTAAAATTACTACTTTAAATAAAATTGTGAAGAAACGTTTTTAATGCTTTTTTTAATTAATCAAGTTTATCTTCAGGTAACTCACAAAAATCAAACATGACAAATATGATGCTGGTTTTATTTGATTTTGCCATATATTTCGACATTTTCATTTCATTCGAAATTTCAAAAGTGATTTGTTCTTGTAGTCTTAATAAGACTCATTTGTTGTAGATTTTACGAAAATATTTTCGTGTTTTTTTCTATTTATTAGTGAATTTTCTACAACGTAAAGGACTTATATATTTTATATTTTATTTTCATTTCAGTTTATGAAATATTGTTTCTGTCATACTGACAGTTATCAGTAACATCCCACACGCAAAAAAATTATCAAATTTAGTAAATAATGTGTTTGGATGCGTTTCTATTAACGAAAATATGCTCTGCAGAATTTAAATAAATAATCATCTTTATTTCTACAAATATAAATATAATTTGGCATAAGAATTTTGGTGTGAATCCATTTAACCGTTTATACATTTCGTTATTAAATTCAAAATAATAAATTTTTCATCTCATAATTTTTGCTTATTTATCTTCATTTCATTTTCTTATTCATTACTATATTCGATACTTGTTCTGCTACTCTCTTGATGGAACCAAATTTTCAAATTAGGAGAAGTAAAAAAACTCTTGTTATGTTCCATTACTTTATTTCGATCCTTGCGGATCATTATTTTTAGTTTTGCTTCTCCTAATTTCCTATTCATTACTTTTATGCATCTGTTGCGATTTGTATAAGTTTTCTTTTCGAAATTAAGCGAAGGAAACACGTGTCATATGCAATGTTTACATTTGCAGTTTTCTGGCACGTGTTTCTAACTTGACAGCCCATTAGATTGTTTTGTTTTTTTTTAAATCAAAAGATATGATTTCTATATTTGATACTCCTAGAAAATTTAATGATTTTAATTTATTTAACAATCCTATTATTGCATTTTTAACTGCGTACGGCGAAAGAAATTCAATTTATAATATATTCAATACTTCTTGCGCTACATTCTTGATGGAACGAAATTTTCAAATTGGGTAAATTAAAGCACTTGTTTTGTTCCATAATTTCCATAATTTTATTTTCAGTTTACACTTTGGGAATAATCGAAAAAGATAGAAACACGTGTCAGGAAACTGAAAATAAAATTATGAGACATAACAAGTGCTTTAATTTGCCCAATTCGAATTCAATTTAAGTTTATTAACAGAAATAAAACAAATTCAGAAAATTCAGAGCTTAAAAATTATTGTAGACAAGTTGTTGAACTTCTTCATCCCATTCATATACTTATGCAACAGCGATAAAAATTTAACCATCGAACTGTGCTACTCTATTTTTAATCCCTCGAACTGGCCAGATATATATTTTCTTTGAACCTCTTCTATACATTTTTGATTAAAGCCATTAATTTATTATTAGGAAATTTAAGTTGTAAGTAAGTGACTTCAACGCAATCAAGTGCAATTTCTTTTTCCTATTATATTTTATTTAATATATATTTCCTTATATTTCATGCTTTATTTAACTGAAATATTCTAAACACTTTTCTTCCGCAGTAGTTCTAAAATATTCCAGCCATTTTTTTAAAAAAATACAGCGATTTGCTTCAGCAGTTGCTTTTTCATTTCAATTTCTCTTGCCTCATCTTGTCAACAAAAAAAATGTTAGAAAATCTGTCGAAACTATAGCCACTAATAAAGATAATAATAATAATTTGTTAATAATAATAATAATAATTTGTTTATTCAAAGATGACACAACATTTACAAGTTAGAGCACAGTATAAGAGGTAACAACTTTGAAATGGTCAAAAGAAATAAGGGCATATTTAAGTAATAAACAATACAAGTATTCCTAAAAAATAGATTAGTATAAACTTAAGCTACAGTTAGTTCTTATTTTGAAAAAAATCAATAAATTCAGCAATAGAATAAGGTTCAATACTTAAAATTAAATTAAACGTTTCTGATTTGAACTTCTTAAAATTATTTAAGTTTTTTAAATGCAGGGGTAAAATATTGAAAAACCTAATGCACCTAAAAAGTGTGTGATGTATAAAAAAGGTATTTACAATCATTTATTCATTTAAGTAATATTTCCTTCTCTAATTTCTTAAAATTTTTTACAATCTCATGTTTTATATTTTTTCTATATATACAACATCTTTATTCCAGTAATAAATTTACAAAACTACATATATACATTATGATTAGTGTTAGTCCATATTTTTTCTATTATATCGGATTTTTTAAGAATTTTATTAACAAATTATAAGAATTTTTGTAAGATTTCTTAAATTTACAGCAAGTTTCTTAAAAGATTGTAGTATTTCTGAGTGATTTTTCTTCCAGATTCGATCATTTTTTTTTGAGTGAAGGTTTATAGAATATTCTGGTAATTGGTCGTATATGTTTCTAGACTTTTCCTACATTTCAACAAAAATTCTAGAGTTTTCCAGTTTCTGCCTTCAATGTTGATAGAATCTTTATGAATTCCCTGATTCGTCTTATAGGAATTTTGGAGAAGTTGTTTGATTTGTATTCATTCATTTGTCTTCTCCATTTTTAGAATCGTTGCATTTCTCATTTCCTCAAAACAGTATTTTCAACTATATTTTCTTGGAAAAATAATTGAATTTTTTAAGTTTTAGCTTAAATTTATATGTATATTTAGAGTGGGTGTTTTTTTTTGAATAATTCAATAAATTTAAATGTATTTGTAGGGCTACTATCCCACCCTCCAATTACTAATACATAAGCCTCTATTTTTGATAGAAATAATTAATTAAAAACGTATATTAATACAATAAATGAAAGACGAGTCTTCTTTGAATTAAATATTTATCAAACAAAATAGGCGCTTATGTTTTACTGATTGTAGGGTGGGTTAGAGGCCACCCACCCACCCTACATATGCATTTAAATTTTCATTGAAATCTCTGGTGTCGTTTTTTTTTTAAATTTATAACAAAATTTGTGTTGATGTTCTTGGGAAACTAAAATTCGGATTTTGGCTTAAATTTATATGCATATGTAGGGTGGGTGGGTGGCCACTATCCCACCCTCCAATTACTAATACATAAGCCTCGATTTCTGATGGAAATAATTAATTGAAAACGTATATTGTTGTAATAAATGAAAGATAAGTCTTCATGTGATTAAATATTTATTAAGCAAAATAAGCGCTTATGTTTTACTGATTGGCGGGTGGGTTAGAGGCCACCCACCCACCCTACATATACATTTGAATTTTCGTCTGATCTCTGGTGTCGTTTTTTTTTTAATTTATAACAAAATTTATGTTGATGTTTTAGGGAACTAAATGTCGGTTTTTAGCTTACATTTAGATATATTTGTAGGGCAGGTGGGTGGCTACTATCCCACCCTCCTATTACTAATACATAAGCCTCGTTTTCTGATAAAAATAATTAATTAAAAACGCATATTAATATAATAAAAGAAATATGAGTCTTCTTCGAATGAAATATTTATTAAGCAAAATACGGGCTTATGTTTTACTGATTGGAAGGTGGGTTAGAGGCCACCCACCCACCCTACATATATATTTTAATTTTCATGGAAATCTTTGGTGCCGTTTTTTTTAAAATTATCACAAAATTTGTGGTGAAGTTGTTGAGGAACTAAACGTCGAGTTTTAGCTTAAATTTATGTGCATATGTAGGGTGGGTGGGTGGCCACTATCCCATCCTCAAATCACTAATACATAAGCCTCGTTTTCTGATAGAAATAATTGATTAAAAACGTATATTAATATAATAAATGAAAAAAAAGTCTTCTTGTAGTTAAATATTTATTTATTAAGCAAAATACGCGCTTATGTTTTACTGATTGGAGGGTGGGTTAGAGGCCACCCACCCACCCTACATATATATTTATATTTTCATTGAAATTTCTGGTGTCAATTTTTTTAATTTATAACAAAATTTTTGTTGATGTTCAGGAACTAAAAGTCGGATTTTAACTTAAATTTATGTGCATATGTAGGGTGGGTGGGTGGCCACTATCCCACATTCCAACCACTAATACATAAGCCTCGTTTTCTCATAGAAATAGTTGATTAAAAAGGAAAATAATATAATAATTGAAATATGAGTTAAATATTTATTTAGCAAAATACGCGCTTATGTTTTACTGATTGGAGGGTGGGTTAGAGGCCCCCCACCTACCCTACATATACATTTGCATATTCGTCTCATCTCTGGTGCCGTTTTTTTAAAAATTATAACCAAATGTGTGTTGATGTTGTTGGGAAACTAAGAGTCGGGTTTTAGCTTGAATTTATGTGCATATGTAGGGTGGGTGGGTGCCTACTATCCCACCCTCCAATCACTAACACATAAGCCTCGTTTTCTCATAGAAATAGTTGATTAAAAACGTAAATTAATATAATAAATGAAATATGAGTCTTCTTGTAATTAAATATTTATTAAGGGGTTAGGCCAGTCTAGGATTTTCAAAAAATCGAAATTATTTTTTTTTGCTTAAAGTACACTTTAGGGTCCTAAAAACATTATTCAATCGGTAGAATACTGAAAAAAACAACATTCCCTGTCCAATCCGCTGTAGTGTCGAAGCGTTCGGAGCGGGCGACGAGCGCATTACCTACCTACCAACGGGGCCTGGTGGCCCTAATAGTTCCCCAAAAGGTTGTTAGGAAGTGCTAGCTCATCAATACAGCTGTATGTCCACGTGTCCATGGAAGGTGAAATGTACGGCGCAGGAATCGCAGACTAAATGTATAACAAAATTTTCAGCACGTAAAACTTTAAATACGTTTTTCTCGAAACTGCATTTTTCAAATCGGGAGACGATGGTACTCGGAGACTATCGCACGTATCCACTTGAAATTTTAACTGTAGCTTCACAGTAACATTATCCAGTAAACTACGTACGATTTTTTTGTTATCATTGCAACTTTTGTTTTTATAAACAATTTACTGCTCATTTTTTGGTCAAATATTGAACCTTTTTTTTACAAGTCCGCCATTTTGCGAAAAATTGATATAAAGCTAAAAGCATACGTACTTTACTAGCAAATCTTATGTAGATTAAGATCCTGTTCTTTATTTTGGTTCAGTTAGCGCGAGTTCCTAGAATCACCGTCGCCCGTAGAGGCCCTCTTGAAAAAGGTGATTCCGAAGATTGGCCCAGTAGCCGCCATTTTGTATCAAAATGTCAATATAAATTTTTTTTATACACTCAAATACATGTTTAATAAAGCCCGAAGGAGAGAAATTTGATTCCTTTTTCCTTACTCCCATAATAAATTGTCAAAGTTAGGCCTTTTTTGAGGGCTCTAGACTGGCCTAACCCCTTAAGCAAAATACGTGCTTATGTTTTACTGATTGTAGGGTGGGTTAGAGGCCACCCACCTATCCTACATATACATTTGTAGTTTTGTCTCGTTTCTCGTGTCGTTTCTTTTATTTAAAACAAACTTTGTGTTGATTTGTTGGGAAACTTAAATTCGGGTTTTAGCTTAAATTTATATGCATATGTAGGGTGGATGGGTGGCCACTATCTCACTAATACATAAGCCTCTATTTCTGATAGAAATAATTAATTAAAAACGTATATTATTAACACAATAAATGAAAGACGAGTCTTTCTATAATTAAATATTTATCAAACAAAATAAGCGCTTATGTTTTACTGATTGCAGGGTGGGTTAGAGGCCACCCACCCACCCTACATATATATTTAAATTTTCATTGAAATCTCTGGTGTCGGTTTTTTAAATTTATAACAAAATTTGTGTTATTGTTGTTGAGAAACTATAAGTCGGGTTTTAGCTTAAATTTATGTGCATATGTAGGGCAGGTGGGTGGCCACTATCCCACCCTCCAATCACTAATACACAGGCCTTGTTTTCTGATAGAAATTGTTGATTAAAAACGTAAATTAATATAATAAATGAAATATGAGTCTTCTTATAATTAAATATTTATTAAGCAAAATACGGACTAACGTTTTACTGATTAGAGGGTGGGTTAAAGGCCACCCACCCACCCTACATATACATTTGTATTTTTGTCTCATATCGCGCGCCGGTTTTTTTTTAAATTTATAACAAAATTTGTGTTGATTTGTTGGGGGACTAAACGCCAGGTTTTAGCTTAAATTTATATGCTTATGTAGGGTGGGTGGGTGTCCACTATCTCACCCTTGAGTTTTTAATACATAAGCCTCGTATTTTGATAGTAATAATTGATTAAAAACGTATATTACTATTATAAATGAAATATGACTATTCTTGTAATTAAATATTTTATTAAGCAAAATAAGCGCTTATGTTTAACTGGTTGGAGAGTGGGTTAGAGACCACCCACCCACCCTACATATACAATTGAATTTACGTCTCATCCCTGGTGGGGTTTTTTAAAAATTTATAACCAAATATGTGTTGATGTTGTTGGGAAACTTAAAGTCGGGTTTTAGCTTAAAGTTATGTGCATATGTAGGGTGGGTAGGTGGTCACTATCCCACCTTTCAATCACTAATACATAAGCCTCATTTTCTAATAAAAATAATTAATTGAAAACGTACATTATTGTAGTAAATGAAAGATGAGTCCTCATGTAATTAAATATTTATTAAGCAAAATACGCGCTTATGTTTTAGTGATTGAAGGGTGGGTTAGTGGCCGCCCACCCACCCTACATATACATTTGTATTTTTATCCATTTCTGGGGCCGATTTTTTAAAAATTTATAACGAAATTTGCGTTGATGTTTTTGGGAAACTAAACGTTGGGTTTTAGCCTAAATTTATGTATGTATGTAGGGCGGGTGGGTGGCCACTATCCCACCCTCCAATCTCTAATACATAAGCCTTGTTTTCTCTGGAAAATAATTTAATATAAACGAATATTCATGTTATTAACTAAACACAAGTCTTATAATTATTTATTTATTCAGCATAACTCGCGTTTAAGTTTTATTGATTGGAGGGTGGATTAGAGACCGCCCACCCACAACACTAATATTATTTTATTTCTCCTACAATTTTAAGTGTAGTTTACCAATAATTTTAGCAGTGTTTTTGGTAATGTTTTTGGAACATTAAACGTAGCATTTTAGTTTGAATTCATCTGCATATGTAGGGTGGGTGGGTGGCCACTATCCCACCCTCCAATAACTATAACATAAACGCCGTTTTTTTTTGAAAAAATGTACGCACAAGCAAATATCTATTGTAGTTAATGAAGACGAATGCGTTCCTCTCGTATATTAAAATGTTTATGCAGCAAAATAAAAACCTAAATTTTACTGATTAAAGAAAGGTGTATTAGAGGCCACCCATCAATCCTCTATAATAATATTTATTGCTTTTACAATTTTTTCGTAAATATCAATAAACATTTATAGTTTACAATTTTGAATCATGCATAAAAAAGTTATTAGACAAGAAAGAAAACGAATTATCAGTTTGCATTTGTCTTTCCAGAAAATGATATTTGCATTCAAATTTTTAATTAAAATTATATCTATTCATAAAATATTTATAAGAATAATTAATAATTTCATAGAAAAATAATTTAATTGAATGCATTTTTATAATTAGAAATGAAATGAAGATTTTATTGAAATAAATGTTCGCTGATTTTTTCCTGCAAACTTAAAGTTTGTACGGTTTACCCATCTGTGCTGTATGCATGGTATATATTTTTTTTAATGAGGTCAATAAAGGCCTCATCATGTCGTTGCCAGCAAAACCGCAACACAGCGGTCGGTGATAAGCTGCGTATTGTATTTCGACGAACGCTAACTACGTGTGCGTGGGATAATTTTCGTACACTTTTGCTAGGTTGTATAACTGCGTGACACGCATGATTATTTTTCACCAATTATACCATCAAATTAACTTAAAAATATTAAACTTGATAGCTATAAGAATTTATTACAAAAGGATTTAATTTTGTAGAATAGTTCAAGTATTTAAGTTCATTGGAATTATTATAGTTTCAATTGAGTAAAAGGTACTAACATTTTTTTTTTGATTCATTGACTTATATTTTGAAAGCTACAATCATTAATTATAAAAGGATTTTGTTTTGTAATGTATAAGTTCTTTAGTATTGTTATAGTTTCAATTGAGTTAGAGGTACTAACAAAATTTTTGATTCCTTGACTTCTATCTTAAAAGCTACAATTATTTATTAGAAAATGATTTTGTTTTGTAGAGTAGTTCCAGTACTTAAGTTTTTTAGAATTATTATACTTTTAATTTTGGATTGTCCGACTTCAAAATTTAAAAATAAACAATATGTTTTCGTCCCCTTTAGCCATTTGAAGCAACTATTAAAGAAGGAATACAAAACCATATTAAGGAAGTACACTTATTACATATTTATATATTAAAGAAGGACTTTTCAGAATGTAAAGCTAAAACAATTGGCTTAAAACATGTCTCAAACAAACTTCATCAAGAAAATACGGGCAACATTTAAGAATTAAGTCGATTAGGTCGGATTTTGGTAACATTATAAGAGTTGCTTAAATAAAATTAGATAAAACAAGTTCAAATTTAAATAAATTAGAGCACTCAGATGTCAGAAAATTAAGTTCCGCAATTAAGACATTTGCTTGCATTCTTAGAACACTAGAAAAGCGAGGAGAATCTTTAAATGTCTTTCCTTTTCTGCTGTTCCGAGGAATGCAAGCAGACGTCTTGATGATTCCAGATAGAAAAGATTCTTAGAGTTTCTTGAAGTCTTATGTGAACAATCTTTAAGTGTCCTTTCTTATCAGGTGTTCTAAGGAATGCAATCAGATGTCTTGATGACTTCAGATAAAAAAGGTTCTTAGAGTTTCTTGAAATCTTATGTGAACTCGTAACAAAAATTTTTTATATGAAGATGACGTTAAAAGAGCTAACTGTGGATAATTTAAAGAGCGTACTGTAGTCAACATTATGAATTGAATACTTAGGGTTAGGTTTTCAGTTCATAACGTCTTTAATTATTTGCGTGTCTTGTGCAACATCTACAGTTAAGTTCTTAAAGATTAATTAAAGCATTAGCAAGAAATATTTAACAAGTAAAAGTAATAATTAAGGATGTAATCATTACTAATCAAATAATTAAAATATTGGATGAATCGGGCTAACACTTGGTGAATTTTCACTTTAAACTTCTATCATTACATTCAAAAATCTTCATTCGGCCATCATCACCATTATCAATTTCTTGGTAAATTCAATTAGCAGTTCGAATCCAATTAGTGGAAAATCGCAAGCACACGCACACACACAAAAAACTAGTGATTACCATCAGATAAGATTAGGATTAGGTAACCAATTCTTGAGTCGCATTGACACTTTCGCACCTTTTAATTGGCGTTTATTTTTTTGGCGCATTTTATCGCGCTCATTACCGGCAGGTTTAAAAGGAAAATGCGATGTAGCCTCAGTCTTATCAATTTCCGCGAAACGTTTTCTTTGCGGTGCGCACGTGAAGATTACGATTTCACTAATTGTCACTGAAAAAAAAATGAAAATATCAGACGACCGATATTTAATTTGTTTATGAATTCATCAAGATAATATTATGTTGGAGTAACTCAACTCAAATTGTCATTAAAAATCGACTTTTTGTTATTAGATTATAATTGTGTTTCTCCTTTTCTTTACAGAAGAGCATCTTCGATGAAAATCTTATTAAAGCCTACCAGAACGATAATTTCTTTTTGCCCAACCTTCCCAAGAAGCTGAACGAATCAGTTTCTGAGGAGCATCTGAAAGAATGCAATGTAAGTATTGTTACTGTTATCGATATAAATTTACAGTTTAATAACTAAACTTGCATATTTGAAAGTTTACTTAAAATATTTCAAATAGTCTTGCTTTTAACTATTTCCTACTGGTGGAACATTTTGAAGAATTAGTGATGAAGGTTGAAATTGAATTACACTCGGTTTGTTTCATAATTTTATTAAAGTATTTATTTTGGATTTTCAAATTATGACTGCAATAGAAGCAGTATTATATTATTTATGTTACTTTTAATTATTTAATATCTTCTACAATATTTTACCAAGCTTAACATTTTACCGTTATACTAAACCCAAATTTAAGGACACCTTTATTTCACCTTCTCCTTCCTCTGTAATTCTTTATTTAACCGTGTTCTTCATGTTTACATAATGCACTACAAATATTTTATTACAGTGCCTACATTTTTCTTATCAATGTATTTTCTGTTGCAGTTGAAGGACTCCTTAATAAACATCTACCAGCATCTTCAAACGATCGCCGTTGGCCTAGAGGCGGTGACGTGGAGCCAAGAGGATCACAGAGAGCCGTTCCTGGCGAAGTTCAACGAGACCGAGTACAATCTGCGGTCGGTACTATGCGAGGTCCAGTCCGCCATCGTCGAACTGGGTTTCTGGAATGACAAGAAGGACGACATCAAGCGCGAGGTGATGGAGAACAAGCTGAGGTTTGCCGACAACGTGACCGAAAGGTACCCCCGCGACTGGGTCGTCTATCGCGAGTACATGAACGCCCTGGAGTACACCATCCAAGTCTTCAACTACCTGAAAGCGAAGGAGTCTTAGTCTGCGCGCGCGTGATTATAAAATTAGATGTTTCTTTCGTTTTGATTTGCCGCCTATATATCGACAACGGATGACTTACCGTCAAGATAAACAAAACAAAAAAAATCAAGATGGTGCGGCGTGAAGGGATATGTAGCGATGCTAGATGCCTACGGAAATAGTATTTTTTGAGTAGTACGACGTGACCGGTGCCGAACGTACCGTAAAATAAAATAAAAAAAACAGGAGAAATAACCAAATTTAGAGCTTGCAATTCCACACCACTAAATTTGTAGTTATTTGGTGTACATATTCTCATGACACGTTTAAATGTAATTTATATATACACACATATTTAAATACATGATGTTTACTTAATTTTTAATTATAGTGATGATGAAGTTTTAGCTATACTTGACATAAGAAGATCCACCTATTAAATTTACTAATACTATTATTTATTATTTATTTTTAATTTTAGTTCGATTTTTTATAATACTCTCAAACTGTGATATTCTGCATCATAAATATTTTGTTAATATATATTTATTTTTTCATGTGTACGCCGTTTTTTTCTCTCTCTATCCCTCCCCCCCCCTTAACCCTCTTCGTCGCGGCGGTGAGCTATAGGCGTAGTCGTGTAAATATTGTCTTCCTGCGGTCAAGTGAGGTTTCAGCTATTTATTCTCAGTTTAAGTCCATTCCTGTCAACATGGGCCTTTGCGTCACTTCCGATGGACTGTCTGTTTAAGTATCGAAAGAGCGATATTGTGACATATTAAGCAGAGACGGCGCACACGCAATATATTCGCGGACGGACGGACTGACGGCGTTCAATTGTTTTTTTTTTAGGCGGTGTTGCCTTGGCTTAAATTATTTCCATACAGACTAATTGAAAAAAATTGAATTAAAGTAAATATTATTAAAACAAAGTTATACAGAATAACATGTTGTTGATATTTTTATTAAAACAAACTCCTTTCATCACAGATTTACTAGCAAATATATATATATATATATATATATATATATATATATATATATATATATATATATATAATATACCGTAGTAAAAAAAACATAGAAAATCGTGTTTTATTTCATCCTACATTTAGATTTACTAGCATTAATGTCTATATCAGGTAAGTACATTTAGAATATCTAAATAAAATTCAACAATAAACAATTACTTAAAGTAGTATTTGCCTGTGGAATTACATTTTGAATAGTGAATCGTTCCATTGTGGCTAATTAATTGTTATCCTTTTTAAGTAAGTGATTACTTGTGTACGTGAATAATTTTAGTACGAAATAACGGTAACTAAGTTGCAATAGAACGCATAAACACCTACAGGACCCTATTTTCCTATTAAATTAAATGTTCAATTCATTTTTAATGTAATAATTACAATCCAAAAGTATTTAGTGGAACCATCCGTCTTACCTTCTCAATTTAAATTTTAATGTAGAGATTTTTCGTCAAACAAAAGATAAGTTTATTTAAAAATTTTGTAAAGATGCTAGGTAAAGGCAAAAGACACTAAACTAAAACAACAAAAGTATAGTAGCTTTTACTACTTAAAATTATTTAATAGTAGATATTATTAAATAATTTAAAATGTGTTTTACTGTAGTGTTTATCACCTAGTAATGAACATAACTATTATTATGATCAAGGGGCAATTCGATTTAAATACTGTTAAGCAGTTATTTATATTTTGTTTCGTAATTCAATAAAAAATAGATTTTGAATTGACGAGTCTGTTCCACAATAATATGAAGTAAATAAAACATATGTCCCAGTTTCGACATTAAATCAGTAAAATCTTTAAACCAAATATATTATTTACCTCATAAACTAGATTTTGTCCAAATTCAACCAATTTTTAAATAGATCTAAACACGTAATACTCATTACAGTTCCTTTTTGAGACGTTCAAGCAGAAACAGTAATTTTGAAGTTAAAAAAGTTAAAAAAAAAATCAACAAACAACAGCATCAGCAACAAATAACTTAAAGTTCAATTGCAAGCAATTACATCTATCTATCTTCTATAATTCATCATTATCACCAGACCTCTGCCTTTTTCTTCTAATTAAATGTAATATTAAATGTAATTAAATAACTTCAAAAATATCACCTAATATTACAATAATAATAGAAGTTCATCAAATCTTTTATCTAACATTTGTCATCTGTCATCTGTCAACTGCCATCTGTCATCTGTCATCTGTCAACTGTCACCTGCCATCTCCCATCTCTCATCTATCATCCATTTTTTTATCTAAAATCTATAATTAGGCTTCTCTAAATTATCTCTTGAAATCCATTGTATTTTATCTGTAATATGTTAACTCTCCCCCCCCCCCACTTTATTTGTCATCTGTCATCTATCATCTGCCAAGTGTTATGTGAATACTGTTATCTAAACAAATATTTCTCTTTCAGATTAATTTTGATTATGATAATAAATAATCATTAACTGTAACTCATTTGCTTGGGAAACATTATGTGCAAACGATCAAGAAAACATTGACCATTTATATTTGTTTTTTAATTCTAAAAAAAGTAATCTTGTAATTACAATTGTCTAGGAATATTCTTAGATTCTAAATAAAGAAAAGCCAAAGATGTCGTCAAGAATAGCCATTAATATCTAATTTAATAATCTAGTATTTATACTATACCTATACTATTTGCCATCTATTATCAATCATATGTCATATGATATCTATCGCCTGTAATTCATCATCTGTCATCTGCCATCTGTAATTTGCCATCTGTCAATCTATCAATTTGTCAATTTGTCAATGAAATATAACACATGATAGATGACATATAACAGATGATGTTATCTGTCATGTGTTATATTTCATCTGTCATCTTTCATCTGTCATTTGTCATCTGTCATCTGTCATCTGTCATCTGTCATCTGTCATCTGTCATCTGTCATCTGTCATCTGTCATCTGTCATCTGTCATCTGTCATCTGTCATCTGTCATCTTTTATCTATTAAATATTTTATGAGTACTAGAATTTAAGTCAATTCGGATTTTACAAATTAAAATTTCGTTGTAGAAATTTATACAGTGTTTAGACACTTTTTAGAATCTTTAAAATTTTCAGTACCTTTAGAATCTATAGATTTTTTACAATCTATAGAATGTTTTTAATCTTAGAATTTGAAACTTTCAGAATATTTACAATCTCTTAAAAAATCTTTAGAATTGATATGTTTAGAATCTAAGGAATATTTAGAATTTGGAATCTTTAGAATTTTTAAATCTTGATATTTTTAAATTGTTCTAAATCTTTAGAATGTTTATAATGTTAAAAATCTTGTGAAACTTTAGAATTTGGAATCTTTAGAATCTTTAGAAAGTTTTAATAAATCTTATTAATTTTTATAATGTTTAGGATCTTCAAAAATATTTAGAATTTGGAATCTTGAAATTTTTAAAATCTTGAAATCTTTAGAATTGTTTTAATCTCTAGAATTTATACAATGTTTAGAATCTTTAGAATTTTCAGTATCTTTAGAAACTTTAAAATTTTTAAAATCCTTAGAATTTTTAGATTTATTACAATCTTTAAAATCTTTAGAATTTTTCATTTTTAGAATTTTTATATTTTTGAAAATCTTTAGAATCCTTACAATTTTAAATCTCTGCAATCTTTTAATAAATCTTTGGTATTTATTTAATGGTTAGGATTTATTGAATCTTTAGAATTTAGAATCTTTAGAATCCTTAAAATCTTTAGAATTATTATAATGTTTAGAATCTTGTAAATCCTTCACTACATTTCCTGTTTTTTTTTTTTCAATTTCAATTTAAAGAAATTTAAAATATATGTTAATATTCTATACCAAAACAAATGAAATTTTCATGTAGAACACTGATAAACTATAGAAATTTTTAGAATGTTCTAAATCTTTAGAATTTTTACTATGTTGAAAATCTTGTATATCTTTCGAATTTCGAATCTTTAAAATACTTATAATCTTTTAATAGTTCTTAAGAATTTATATAATGTTTAGGATTTTTAAAATATTTAGAATTTGGAATCTTGAAATTTTTAAAATCTTGAAATCTTTAAAATTTCTTAAATCTCTATAATTTATACAACGTTTAGAATCTTGTAAATCTTTAAAATTTTTAGTATCTTAGAATCTTAAACATTTAGAAAATCCTTAGACTCTTTAGATTTTTTACAATTTTTAGAATCATTAGAATGTTTTAATAAATCTTTAGAATTTATATGTTTTAAGTTGGAATCTTTAGAATATTTACAATATTTTTAAAATTCTTTAGAATTTATATGCTTAGAATTTTTTAGAAATTGCAATCTTCAGAAGTTTTGAAATCTTGAAATTTGTAGATTGTTTTAAATCTATAGAATTTTTATAATATTGAAAATCTTTAGAGTTTGGAATCTTCAGAATCTTTTAATAAATCTTTAGAATTTTTAAAATGTTTAGAATCTACAAAATATTTAGAATTTGGAATTTTAAAATTCTGTATATCTTGAAAACTTAAAATCTCTAGAATTTCTACAATGTTTAGATTCTTGTAAATTCTTAGAATGTTCAATATGTTTAGAATCTATAAAAACTTTAAAACTTCAAAAGTCCTTAGAGTTTTTAATTTTTTTATAATCTTTAGAATCTCTAGAATTTTTATATTGTTGAAAATCTTTAGAATCCTTAGAATTTTAAATCTGTACAATCTCTCAATAAATCCTTCGTATTTATTTAATGTTTAGAATCTTTTGAATTTTTAGAATTTAAATCATTAAAATCTTTATAATGTCTAGGTTCTTGTAAATCTTTCATTCAAAAAAAACAATGAAGTAGCAGTGTTTTTTTTAAATTTCACTGTACTTTATTGTTTTCCTTACGTTTCTTGTAATATAAAAAAAATTGAAATATCTGTTAATATTCTTTGTCAAAATAATCGAAATTATCACGTAAAACATTAATAAACTATAAACATTTTTAAAATGTTTTAAATATTTAGAATTTTTACAATGTTGAAAAAAATCTTGTATATCTTTAGAATTTGGAATTTTTAGAATTTTTTAAATCTCTATAATTTATACAATGTTTAGAATCTTATAAATCTTCAGAATTTCCAGAATCTTTAGAAACTTAAACATTTAGAAAATCCTTAAAATCTTTAGATTTTTTACAATTTTTAGAATCTTTAGAATGTTTTAATAAATCTTTAGAAGTTATGTGTTATAATTTGGAATCTTTAAAATATTTACAATCTTTTTAAAAATCTTTAGAATTTATATGTTTAGAATCTTAAGAATATTTAGAATTTGGAATCTTTAGAAGTTTTAAAATCTTCAAATTTGTAGAATGTTCTAAATCTTTAGAATATTTATAATGTTGAAAATCTTTAGAATTTGGAATCTTTAGAATCTTTATAATCTTTTAATTAATCTTTAGAATGTATAAAATGTTTAGAATCTATAAAATATTTAGAATTTCCAATCAAATTTTTTATATCTTGAAATCTTTAGAATTTTTTAAATCTTTAGAATGTTCAATATGTTTAGAATCTTTAAAAACTTTAAAATTTTAAAAGTCCTTAGAATTTTTAATTTTTTTACAATCTTTAGTATCTTTAGAATTTTTATATTCAAAATAAAATAAAACGAATAACTTTGTTTTTATCACTTTTTTAATAACACTTATTACTATAGTTTCGACAACTTATAACTATAGTAACAAGTGTTATTAAAAAGTGATAAAAACAAAATTATTCGTTTTATTTTATCTTGAATCATAAAATGTATCACGAAGTAAAAGCCTCTACAATTACTTATTTAGTTTTTATATTGTTGAAAATCTTTAGAATCCTTATAATTTTGAATCTCTGCAATCTTTTAATAAATCTTTGGTATTTATTTAATGGTTAGAATTTAGAATCTTTAGAATCCTTAAAATCTTTAGAACATTTATAATGTTTAGAATCTTGTAAATCCTTCACTATACTTCGTTGGTATTATTTTCAATTTCAATGTAGTTAATTGTTTTCTTTACGTTTCTTGTAATGTAAAGAAATTTAAAATATATGTTAATATTCCATGCTAATACAAATGAAATTGTCATGTAAAACATTGATAAACTATAGAAATTTTTACAATGTTGAAAATTTTGTATATCTTTAGAATTTGGAATCTTAAAAATCGTTACAATCTTTTAATAATTCTTACGAATTTTTATAATGTTTAGGATTTTCAAAATATTTAGAATCTAGAATCTTGAAATTTTTAAAATCTTGAAATCTTTAGAATTTCTTAAATCTCTATAATTTATACAACATTTAGAATCTTATAAATCTTCAGAATTTCCAGTATTTTTAGAATCTTTAGAAACTTAAATAAATCCTTAGAATTTTTAAATTTTTTACAATTTTTAGAATCTTTAGAATGTTCTAATAAATCTTTAGAATTTATTTGTTTTAATTTGGAATATTTACAATCTTTTTAAAAATCTTTAGAATTTATATGTTTAGAATCTTAAGAATATTTGGAATTTGGAAGAAGTTTTAAAATCTTGAAATTTGTAGAGTATTCTAAATCTTTAGAATTTTTATAATGTTGAAAATCTTTAGAATTTGGAATCTTTAGACTTTTTACAATCTTTTAATAAATCTTTAGAATTTATATAATGTTTGGATTCTACAAAATATTTAGAATTTGGAATCTGAAAATTTTTAAAATTTTTTAAATCTCTAGAATGTTCAATATGTTTATGTTTTAAAATTTTAAATTGTTTACAGTCATTAGAATCTTTAGAATTTTTATATTGTTGAAAATCTTTAGAATCTCTTTAATCATTTAATAAATCTTTGGTATTTATTTAATGTTTAGAATCTCTAGAATCCTTAAAATGTTTAGAATCTTGTGTCACTATACTTCGGATCGGATACTAACTATTTTAGGTCTCGTTAGTTCAGCACAGTTGAAGAAAGGGAAACTACAAATATTATAATCATTCAGTTTTCGGTTAAGAAAACATACATCATTAAGATGAAATCTGTTGTCTATAAGTTGCACTGATTTCTCTAATTGCGTGAACAAAACACCTACAATTAGGAAACTGTCAACAACGACAACACACAATAACAATTATAAACATTAAATTATTGTTTCTCTGTGAGAATTGGAGAAATCAGTGCTTTATCTAGACACTAGATGTCACCTATTGCCAGCGGTCAGCACAATCTAAGTTGAATGTTGACTCAAGAAGTTAAAAACGGCGGACATGGTTTTATTATTGATTTATTTATATATTGCCATTAATTATTTCTACTAACTTTATTTAAACATTTTTATTAGCTTATTTATACTCTATCTAATAATATATAATATTGTAATTGTTAATCATTTGCTTATATTTTATTACATGTGAAAACTCTGTTGTAGTACGAATAAAGAATTATTATTATTATTATTATTAATGCCAATGAACGATCTTTCATAGTCTAGAAAAGCTAGGAAAGTTATCGAAATTGACTGAGCAAACTTTCTCATAACAACAAAGCCGAACGTTTTCCAATTTTTTTACAGATTTGAAGCAAGCTGCGTTTCTGGTTGACTAATTATAGCTACTCTTCAAAAATGTTAAAAGTATGAAGGTTCGAGTGTCGCTGAATGTTTCTCCAAAAGTAATACAAGAACTTGTTCATTATAGGATGGTTATGTTGTATGTGTGGTCGGAAAGAAACTGAATCATCCATTTGAAAATCATCTCAAACGGAATTTGTTATTGGTGAAATAACGATGATGAGCATCAACATTTGCAGATTCCAGATAAAAATGATAAGCAGTTCAACATTAACAGTGAAGTCTATTTGGCTCATCATGACCGCCTCCACGCTGTAATTGAGGCGAAATGATCACAAAAAAGGAACCATGTCGTCTTCCACCACTTTAAAGCTTGTCTTCATGTTGAGCGTCGTCAAATCGATTGCCAATAAGGGGTGTGGACTGCTTACACATCCGTCTTATTCACCGACCGAAACTCCCATATACTAACGAGGAAACAATCAGTAAAAATGAAGCTGAACGACGATTCAAGAAGTTTAGATAGGGCAACAAAAGCACTGTAGATGAAGTAGAAAGGGGACGAACATCGAATTTCGACGACTAGGCCCTTCTAGCGGCCGTAGAAAAGGATTAAAGTCTATCAACACGAATACGTTAACGTCAACAAATCCACAATCCAAAGCTCGGATTTCAGAAAATTTCCGACAACAACCAAAAAAGCCTTCTTACAATTTGATAACAGAGATGCCTATCAGGTTCGATATGACCGTTTTTGCCAAATCGATTGTCATAAGAGGGAGAGGCTGCTTACACATATTTATATTCATATTCACCGATCGAAGCTCTTTAAGAAACTGACAAACCATCAAAATTTACAACGATTTGGATCACTTAGTAATCGATATCTAAGTGTGGGTTGCATGCAACAACCATGACTACTACTACAATTTAAATCATATGTTTTGTGTCATTTCGTTTAGTCCATTCCAATTCATTTGGTTGATTGAGTTATTTGAAGATAATAATAACTTTGATTAAAACACTTAGAAAATAATAGATAATAAAATATTGAAGAAAGGTTCTAAGTGTTTTAATCAAAGTCATTCCAATTCAATTTAATAATTTTAATTACCTTTTCCGACGAGAATTACATTTTAGTCATACTTTCGATTAAAATTACCTAATGTAGAAAAATAATAAATTATCTGTAATATTAACAATATATTAATAAAAACGTCACTTATTAGTGTAAATATAACGTTGTCCTTGTTTATTGCATCTAAGTAAGTAATCACACGCGCGGAGGAGTACTTAATCAACTCAATTTACATCAAACGTTTCGGCAAGATTTTTTTTTACGGTTAACAGATGGTACAACATTGGATTATTATTCAAATGAATGCCGAGTTCAAGTTCAAGACCGACGCTTCCTGTGCCCGCGCCGAACTACCGGAAAAGCAATTTTATTACACCAATGCCACATTTCCAGACACCGGAATATTTTTATTGGAAAACTCGCACAGTTGATTTAAAAATTAAGTACCATTAACTCGTTTCTCTTAAACTGGGAGTAATTAAAACACTATCTAGCGGCGTAACGTTCAATCAGCATGCAAATGCATTTACGGATATACTTTTTAATTACGAGTAAATCAAGTTGCCTATTGTTGGTGTTTAATTACATACTTAAAGAAATTACTTAATTAAATATATTCGACAATTATAGCAATAATGTTGTTGGAAATGTGATTATTTTTATGTAGATAATATAGAAATATAAATAAGATAAAATTTCCAATACTTACCACAAATAAAAACACTGTTACTGTATTTTTTATTTGTTGTAATTAATAACTTCACGTAAACAAATTGTTGTTTGATTGATTAAATCTAGAATTTAATATGGTTTGGTTTATATAAAATATTATATCATTTGACTTCTTTGACAAGTGATCTTTACTGCTATTTTTCTACTAATGAACATTTTGGCAAATACCTTCAGTGGAATTTCTTCTTTTTTTGATGATTTGCTATTTCTATTCCTACAATGTTTAATTTTTTTAGAATTATTGGGAAACAACTAGAATAACCCTAAGATCAAGCAAAAATATGTTTTGGGACGGTTGTTAAAAACACTTTTATTACTTCAAGATGATTGGAATGCCTAAGTTGTGAAGTGAAGAACCCCATGTTATATCATAAGTTTTAACAATGGATGTATGGGAAAAAAGCTATTATGGAAGGGTAGGGAAGCAAAATGGAAATTTATCGTTTTGGGAAATAAACGTTGCGGTTAATATAAGCGTTATTCATCCGAACATGTTACACAAATTCCTTGCCAAAAACATAAAAGAGAAAAGAGATCGCGCTGATAAGTGAAGAGACGCCGCATTCGGGTATATTATTCGTCGCAGATTTATTGGCCATTCGAAAAATTCCCGTGTTTGTGATGTCAAACACATTCTACCGGGGGGAGATGCTGCTGCTGCTGCTGCGGTGGAAGAAGAGGACGACGAAGTCGAAGAAGGAGAAGAAGAAGAAGAAGCGGCGGCGGCGAGATAATGGCAGGCGATAAGGTGTATTGTTTCATTTTTGGGAGGTATTAGGGGGTGCGCGAGAGAGGAGACCCCGGGGGCCCGGCATTTCAGAGTATCGCCGGTATATTCGTGGGAACCGGGCGGACGGTTCGCGGAACGGCTCGTCCGGCCAATGACGGATCACCTTGGAATTTGCCGTCCACGCTGTCACGACGATGATAATAAGCGCCACACCGGCCCTGATATTGACATTACCCTAATATGGTCGTACTAATTTGCATACCTTTATTTTTCATTGATATAAGCACTTAAGGTATTCAAAAATATAAGCCCTGAAGCTGAAGCACTTTTCTAATTTCAATTGAAACTAATTTAGGCCGAAGTAAAATGTTTATGATATTTAGAAATATTAATTTGACAAGAAGTACTCCTTTTGTATATTTTTTAAAGTTTCTAAAAGTATTGAGATTTTTTTCCTAAAACTGTTAAACTGTTATGGTGAAGGTTTGAAGAGAATGGTTGCGATGGTACCACGTAGTAATCCATACTAAATTGAGTTTTCATATGGGTTACTACACTTTTTTTCATTTAATTTTACTTTGGATTATAGATGTCAATCAACAAATAATTTCGGAGTGTAAATAGTAAATCATATGATTAGAACAAACGATCTATTTTGAAGAAGATTAAATTTTAATTCTATAATATTTGCTTTATATTCGAACTTCTACATTTGTTTCTTTTGCATGAAATTATCTATCATCTGCCATATAATATTTATCATCTATTTAGACGATATGTGGTATCCCGCAGGGGTCATCATTGGGAAATTTGTTATTTCTTATTTATATGAATGATATTGTTAAGTGTGATAATCAATCAAAGTTTACATTATTTGCAGAAGATACAACAACTTTAAACAAAACTAAAAATATAAATGATCCTTTAAAGTAACAAGCACATTTACACACACAAAAATACGCAAATAATAGGGTCAAAGAATCACGTGGTCGATAGCTAAACACTACTACTACTACTTCTATAAATTTATTATTTAATTTTCTACAACGAACTAAAGGATTTTAATACATTTTATTATAAATGAATTATTGATAAAAATCGATTGTTTAAGAATGCTTCTATGTTTGTATACATTAAAAACAACTCAGTTATCTTTTCACTACAAAAAACTACAGTCCAATAAAATATCTTTATAAAGTAAAGTTTCTTGTAGTGTATGTGGATCCTAAATTTACCTGGAAGGAACATGTTGAATTTATTGTATCAAAACAGTCAAAAACATTATACATGCTTCGAAATATAACAAAAATATGACTCACTAGCAGTAACTTTAATCCCATATCATGCATATTTTAAATCGGTAGTTAACTATGCGATTATTTGTATGGAAAGTTTTTATAAAGCAAATGTTAGAAATGCATTTGTTAAATTTAATATTTTAACTGTTCCATCTATTTTCATAATTGAAAGTATTATATTCATTACTAATAATTTAAATGAATAAATTATCATTCACATTTTACTTAAAACACACAGAAACGACGTTATAACAAAAGACAAATAACAATAGTAAAAATGCTATAAATGTCTATGCTCTGAAATTTTTTTTATAAGTTGTCAGACAATTATAAGAAATTGTCTGTCAAATTGTTACTTCAAAACGTAAAATCAATTCTTATATCTAAAGCATATTACTCATGCAATCAATTTTTTAAGAGTCAAACTATTAAATGGTAAAATATCCATTTTTTGCAGATGGGTTTATAATTTGTGGTTTATATGTGTTCAAGTTGATGCATTTTTATAATGTATAATGAAATACTTAACTTAGTTTTATATGAATTTGACATGTGTAGAAATATTTACTTATTGTAATTATTTTTTTGTAATAGTTTATTTTATTTTTACACAAATATATTCTATTCTATTCTATTTTCTTTTCTTTCATGTGTCATATTTTATGTAAGATTTTCTTCTCTTATTTACCATATATCATCTGTTATTTTCTATTCCATTATTTTCTTACTTTAACTTTTACGTTAAATATAGTTTCTAATTATTTTGTTTTCAAGATAATTTAAATTTCCTTCTTTTTTCTCATATTTCATTTACCATCTACCACTTGATTTATCATCTGTCATCCGCCGTTTTACCCTGTTAGTACTCATATACCATTTATCACCTGTAATTTATAATTTTATTTTTTTTGACTATTCTTTCTGTTGGGTTTTAAATCAGTAACATTTTACAAAATTAAGATTCACAATGAAATTTAAATTATAAGGGTATTTCAAAAATACTTTTTCGCTAAAGGTTTCTTTATTTTCAACATAAAATATTATGAAATGTTAGATATATAAAGATAAACTGTATACCTTCAAATTGCATAAGGGAATCTCAAAATATACTTAGAAAAACAAAATAACCACTTTAAATAAGAGTAGACGATTTAAAACGAACGATATTTGTCTTATATCTAAATGTATGCATTTCTTCTCTTGTTTTGAATCAAATAATGTATCGTCTATCAGATAATGTCAACCATCTGATACTCATCATCCGTTATCTCCCATTTTCCATTTGTGCCCAGACATCTATAAATTATCACTTATTAATCTGTAATCTGTAATTTGAAATTATATTAATGTTTTTTTTTTTTAATATTCATATTATGTTTTAACACTATCCAAATATCGATCAAGTTGGTTTCAATATGCATAAAATTAGGTTGAAATGTTAATATTAGATAATTAAAATAGATAGTTAAGACCCACCTTGATATACAGCAGCGAATCATGGACAATGATAAAAAATTAAAAAAAGAAAAGAATAAACGCGATGGAAATGAGGTTCCTCAGACCAATAGAAAATAAAACCAGAAAAGACAGGATAAGGAACGAGACATGCAGACAGAACCTTCGGATAAGACCTATAAATGAAAAAATTGCGGAGGGACAGATGAGATGGTACAGTAACATCTGTAGAATGAACGATGAAAGAAACACCAAGAAAATATATGAAATACGAGCAACAGGAAAAAAACCAAAGAAGAAGACCAAGAAATGATTGGAACAGCGCAATAAGAGAAGAGGTACAAATAAAATTTAATGCCTGAGAAGAACTAAAGAAATTAACAAAGGATATAAATGGAGGGAATACTACTACACAAACTAAATTAATTGAAAGAAAGATAATAAATAGAAATGTAAAGTATGTAATACCCTACAACGAAAGGTAGAAGGGCAAATGATTAAAAAATAAAATAAAGTAGATAGAAACTTTGAATTCAAAAATATTACTTTACTATAAAAAAATTTATATTGTTTCTTTCGGTTTACCTGAAATGATTTTCCATCAATCGAAAGCTAGTTGTCATTTGTTATTTGTTTTCTATAATCTGCCATCTATCATCTCACATCTCCCATAAGCCATAACGCTTCTGTTATGTGTTATTTGTCATCTATCATCTGTTATGTGCCATTTGTCAGCAATCAGCAGTTATCTGTAATTTACGTGGCTTTTGTTTTTAGACAAATTATGTTCATAATCAATTTAACAAATTCAATTTTCTGTCCTCGTGCATTAGTCAACTGCCATCTGTCACCTATCATCTGTTATTTGTCATCTGTTATCTATCATCTGTCACCTATCATCTCCATCTGTCATTTGTCATCTGTCAGGTATCATCTGTCGTCTCTCATCTGCCATTTATCACCTATCATCTATTATCTATCATTTGTCATTATACATCTATTATTCCAGTTAAATCTTGACATTTTTTTTTAAATTTGAGTATTTTCTCTATGAGTAACTACAAAAACAACAGGTTAAATTTTCTCTATTCAATTAAAGCTACAATTAAAACGGACATTTTGTAGAAAAAAATTACAAACTTCAGTTTACCCTAATTTTACGTCTTTAACAACTATAGATAACTAAAAATGTATCATGTATCATTTTTATCCATGATATATTACATAAAATCTGCAATTTGCTATCTGCCATCTGAAATATGTCATTAATCATCCGTCAACTGTCATATGTCATCTGTCATTTGTCATTTATCATCTGCCATTCATCATCTGGCAACTGTTATCTGTCTGTTAGTTAAATATATTTTTAGTTTTTACAATTTTCTAGATCAGTTAACGTTAGGTAGCTATAAAATCGGCAGGTTAAAAAATTTTTGTTTCTGCTATCTGTCATCTGTCATCTGTAAAATGTCATCAGTGGTTTGTCATTTATCATGGGCCATCTGTCATCTGTCATCAGTTATCAGTCATATGCCATCTGTCATCTCTGATCTGTCATTTGTAATCTATCATATGTATGTCATCTGTCATCCACCATGTGTCATTTAATAAGCTGTTAATTTTTCTTTAATTTTTGAAAATATCTCTTGTTTGTCATCTGTCATCTATCATCAGTCGTTTGTTATCACTACCCTGTTTTTAGAATCTGTATTTTCTTGTTTTTTGCAATTTTGCATGTTATATGTTATAGTAATTATAAAAAAATGATATTTTTTGTCACATATTTCATCTGTGATCTGTCATTTACATTTTTTTTATCGAACATCTATCATTTTTATTAATGAAGTACTTTTGATTAACTCCCGTTCTTTATTTCCTTCAGAACGCAAATATCAGTCAACTCTTGCTCTTTACTCTATTTTACTTTTCTTACTTTACACTATTTTTTCGTCTTTAACAACTTTAGGCAATTAAAAATTGTATCATGTATCATTTGTATCCATCATCTATTACATGCCATCTGCCATCTATCATCTGCTATCTGCTATCTGTCATATGAAATATGTCATCTATCGCCTGTCATCTGTCATACATCATCTGTCATTTATCATCTGCCATTTTGTCATCTGGCAACTGTTATTTGTCGTTTGTCATTACACATCTGTAATCTTAGTTATGTATATATTGTAGTTTTTTCATTTTGACAATTTTCTATATTCGTTAACGTTTTGTAACTACAAAATCAATAGATTAAATTTTGGCCATTCAATTAAAGATGAAATTGAAATTAAAAATTTCTGTTTCTTCTATCTGTCATCTGTAAAATATCATTTGTCATTTGTCATTTATCATTTGCCATCTGTTATCCGCAGCCTGTCATTTGTCATCTATCATATGTCATTTGTCATCCATCATGTGTCATTTATGGTAATTATAAAAAAAATAATGATAAAAAAAATAATGATATTTATTGTCACATGCCATCTTTCATCTGCAATTGTTTTGTCAGTCATCTATCATCTTTAATACTGAAGTACTTTTGATTAACACTCGTTTTGCATTTTCTTCATATGGAAAATAAATCGGATCTATAAAATTTAAATTCCTGCATATTTTTTTTTTCTTTCGTTTTGTCTGAAATTTTTTTCCATCAGTCAAAACCTATGCCATCTAATTTTGGTTATTTATCATTTATCATTTGTCATCTGTCAACAGTAATTTGTCATCTCTCATTTGTCATCTGTCATTTGTAATCTCTAAAATTGGTACATCACGTACAATCTTTAATCTGCAATTTTCTATTTGTCATCTGTAATCTTAAATCATCTTTCTTCTGCTATATGAAACCCATCATTTTTTAAAGGTATTCTGTCATTTATTATATTATTTGTAAATTGTTATCTGCCATTAGCCATCCTGCATATATCATCTGTCATATGTCATCTATCATATGTTATCTCTCATATATTATCTGTAAACTGTAAACTGTCAGCTGTCATCTGTCATCGGTCATATATTATCAGCACTCTGAAATCTGTCATCTGTCATCAATCATCTGTCGATAATAATCTATAATAAACTGTTACTTTTTAAATTTTAATTGGAAATATCTGCTATTTGTCATCTATCATCTATCATCTGTCGTTTGTCATTACTACCCTTTTTTAGTCTTTCTATTTATTTTTAATTTTTACAATTTTTCATATTATTTGTTTTGTTATAACTTTGATAATTATAATATGTATTGTCACACATCATCTATCATCTGTAATTTATTATTTGCAATTTTTTATCGATTGTTAATCATCTATAGTACTGAAGTATTTTTTATTAACTCTTATTGCGTAATTTCTTAAATAAAACAAATCTCGGTCAACTCTTGTTCTTGGTGTTCTTTTGTTTTTTTAGTATGCTTAGAATTCTATTGATGATTTACAACTTTTTATTTTACTCACTACAATTGTTTCGCTACACTGTAGCTTCTTCAGGTGAATATTGTATTTCTTCACCTGAAGAAGCTACAGTGTAGCGAAACAATTGTAGTGAGTAAAATAAAAAGTTGAAAATCATCAATAGTTTACTATTATTATTATATTAAGTGATAATGGATTTTCAAAATATAAGTGCCTCAACAATCAACGAGATATGCTTAGAATTATCTCGAAATGTGATGATGAAAACGAAAGAATCTTTGAATTTTTGGTTTCGTTTTTTCATATAATTTTCTGCGTCAATTCAAAGCTATGCGATCTATTATTTGTCTTATTTATCAATTGTCATCTGTAATCTATTTTCTGTTAGTGACCCGTCATCTATCATTTATCATCTGCCATCTACCATGTGTCATCTGTAAAAATAACAATTTAAGATATTGTAATAATTTGTATAACAAAAGTTTTCTTTTATTTTTTGTTTTCTTTTAGATCTTAAAATATTTGTTTGCTGTAAAAGTAAAATAGTAAACTATTTCTTTTATCATCTGTTATTTATTTTTTCTTATTTGACATACTTAATCTGTTTAACGTCATTTGATGTCTAATATATTTTCTATAATATTTGTCAACTGACATCTGTCACCTGCCATAAGTCATTTGCCATTTGTTATATAGGACATTTTTACTTATAATCTAATATTTGTAATCTGCATATGATATATGTCATCTGAAATCTGTCATCTGTCATTTGTTATCTATTATAAATCATGTATCATCTATTATCTAATATCTATCATCTGTCATCTATAATTTGTAAAGTTGTAAGTTAGTTTAAAAAACAACAGATGACAGATTCACAAGTGACAATTGATAGATGTCAGGACACAAATGCAAAATAGAAGATAATAGATGATAAGTGATAGATGGCTGATAGAATGTGATAGATTGTAAATTATTTTATAAATGAATTTATTAAGAAAAAATAATCGAAGCTTTCAAAAAAACACCCAAATCAAAGACTCGATTGATAAATTTTAGATTAAAATTATTATTATTGCAGGTAAACACTTGCGTATGATTTACTAATTGGATTTAATTATTTATGTAGGGTGGGTGGTTCATATTTTCGAAACCCTTGCTTATGTGTAATTAATTGGAAGGTGGGATAGAGGCCACCCACCCACCCTACATATATATTTAAATTTTAAGGCAACACTATGTTTATGGTTTTTTTTATATACTCATCAACCATTCTACTTTTCTTATCTTGGAAATCGAAACAGTATTATTGACTAAAATTCAATTATATATGTAGGGTGGGTGGGTGTCCATTATCCCACCCTGTAATCAGTAAAACATACGCGAGGTTTTAATTGAATTATAAATAATTTTATTCAACTCGTTTAATTTATAATCTATCAATTGAAAGCTTAGCTTTGGACAATTTTTTGAAACCCTCGCTTATGTTTAATTAATTGGAGCTTGGGATAGAGGCCACCCACCCACCCTACATATTAATTTAAATAATAAGCCAAGCCTATGTTTATGGTCTTTTATCTACTCATCAACCATTCTACTTTCCTTTTCTTGGAAACTAAAACAGTATTATTGATTAAAATTGAATTGCATATGTAGGGTGGGTGGGTGGCCTCTATCCCACTCTCCAATCAATAAAACACAAACGAAGCTTTAAAGAAAAATATCTAAATATAGCCTTCTGTTATAAATTAAAAAATTTAATTAAAATTATAACGAATTTAGTTAAACACTTTCGTTCTGAAAAAGTGTTGTCCACTATTACGAAGTTTGATAAAAAAAATTCTGAAAAAACTAATAACAGTATAGTTTCAGTTTGTCATTTGTTTCATAGCTATTTACGTTTTAAATATTTTTTTTTATATTTTATGAAAATCCAGTGAAAGATTTGCCTGAAAACGCATGAAAACTGATGGAGTGTAAGTGTTGTCCACTATTACAAAGTTTGATGTGACATTCTGGAAAAACTAATAATAGTATAGATTTATAATATTGTATGTTTCATAGCTGTGTATGTTTTGAATGGGTTTTTGAAAATTTTATGAAAATCCATTGTAAAGTTTTCCTGAAAACTCATAAAAACTGGTTGAACGTAAATGTTGCCCACTATTACGAAGTTTGATGAAAAATTCTGAAAAAACTAACAAGAGTATAGTTTCAGTTTGTCATTTGTTTCATAGCTATTTACGTTTTGAATATTTTTTTTATATTTTATGAAAATCCAGTGAAAGATTTTCCTGAAAACTCATGAAAACTGATGGAGTGTAAGTGTTGTCCACTATTACGAACTTTGATGTGACATTCTGGAAAAACTAATAATAGTATAGATTAATAATACTGTATGTCTTATAGCTGTGTATGTTTTTAATGTGTTTTTGAAAACTTTATGAAAATCCATCGTAAGGTTTTCCTGAAAACTCTTAGAAACTAGTTGAACGTAAATGTTGCCCACTATTACGAAGTTTGATGAAAAATTCTGAAAAAACTAACAACAGTATAGTTTCAGTTTGTCATATGTTTCATAGCTATTTACGTTTTGAATATTTTTTTAATATTTTATGAAAATCCAGTGAAAGATTTGCCTGAAAACGCATGAAAACTGATGGAGTGTTAGTGTTGGCCACTATTACAGAGTTTGATGTGACATTCTGGAAAAACTAATAATACTATAGATTTATAATATTGTATGTTTCGAAGCTATGTATGTTTTGAATGTGTTTTTGAAAATTTTATGAAAATCCATCGTAAGGTTTTCCTGAAAACTCTTAGAAACTAGTTGAACGTAAATGTTGCCCACTATTACAAAGTTTGATGAAAAATTCTGAAAAAACTAACAACAGTATAGTTTCAGTTTGTCATTTGTTTCATAGCTATTTACGTTTTGAATATTTTTTTTATATTTCATGAAAATCCAGTGAAAGATTTGCCTCAAAAACTCATGAAAACTGATGGAGTGTTAGTGTTGGCCACTATTACAGAGTTTGATGTGACATTCTGGAAAAACTAATAATACTATAGATTTATAATATTGTATGTTTCGAAGCTATGTATGTTTTGAATGTGTTTTTGAAAATTTTATGAAAATCCATCGTAAGGTTTTCCTGAAAACTCTTAGAAACTAGTTGAACGTAAATGTTGCCCACTATTACAAAGTTTGATGAAAAATTCTGAAAAAACTAACAACAGTATAGTTTCAGTTTGTCATTTGTTTCATAGCTATTTACGTTTTGAATATTTTTTTTATATTTCATGAAAATCCAGTGAAAGATTTGCCTCAAAAACTCATGAAAACTGATGGAGTGTTAGTGTTGGCCACTATTACAGAGTTTGATGTGACATTCTGGAAAAACTAATAATACTATAGATTTATAATATTGTATGTTTCGAAGCTATGTATGTTTTGAATGTGTTTTTGAAAATTTTATGAAAATCCATCGTAAGGTTTTCCTGAAAACTCATGAAGACTGGTTGAACGTAAATATTGCCCACTATTATGAAGTTTGATTGAAAATTCTGAAAAAACTAACAACCGTATAGTTTCAGTTCGTCATTTGTTTCATAGCTATTTATGTTTTGAATAGTTTTTGTTTATTTTATGAAAATCCAGTGACAGATTTTCCTGAAAACTCATGAAAACTGATGGAGTGTAAGTGTTGTCCAGTATTACGAAATTTGATGTGACATTCTGGAAAAACTAATAATAGTATAGATTAATAATACTGTATGTCTCATAGCTGTGTATGTTTTTAAATCCATCGTAAGGTTTTCCTGAAAACTCATAAAAACTAGTGGAATGTAAATGTTTTCCACTAATACGAAGTTTGATTGAAAATTCTGAAAAAACTAACAATAGTATAGTTTCAGTTTGTCATTTGTTTTATGGCTATGTTTTAAATATTTTTGGTATATTTTATGAAAATCCAGTAAAAGATTTTCCTGAAAACTCATGAAAACTAATGGAGTGTAAGTGTTGTCCACTATTGCGAAGTTTGATGTAACATTCTTGAAAAACTAATAGTATTATAGTTACAATTTGTTATATGCTTCATAACTGTGTATATTTTGAATGTGATTTTTGAAAATTTTATGAAAATCCATCGTAAGGTTTTCCTTAAAACTCATGAAAACTGGTTGAACGTAAATGTTGCCCACTATTACGAAGTTTGATTGAAAAACTAATAATAGTATAGATTTATAATACTGTATGTCTCATAGCTGTGTGTTTTGAATATGTTTTTGAATATTTTACTGATTGGAGGGTAGAATAGTGGCCACCCACTTATCCTACATATACAATTTAAAACATTAATTGCTGATACTGTTTTAATTTCCAACAAAATGCAAGAAAAACTATTAGTGTAAATCAAAATCCATAAACATGGTCTTACTGTAAAATTTTAATGTATATGTAAGGTGGGTGGGTTGCCAATATCCCACCCTTTATACAGTTAGGATGGTTACTTTATTTTGCAATATATTTATATATGTTTTATTGTGATAGGTAAGCAAAAAGCTATATTTTTAATGTATTTATTGTGGTAAGTCAATAATACATTTTTTTAAACATAGAAAAATGTATTATTGGAAAGTAATTTTATTTTGCAATACATTTATAAATGTTTTATTGTAATAGGTAGGTAGAAAGCTATATATTCAATGTATTTATTGTGGTAAGTGAATAATACACCATTTTTTTAAAACATTTAAAAAAATGCTTTATTGATAAGTAATTTTTTAATGTTTGGTATTTCTTCAGTAGTGTATGAGTAGAATTAAAACATCTAAAGGTATCAATGAGAAATGTTAAAGTGAGTTTTGGGAATGAAACAATGCTTAAAATATATTAAAATTTCATAATTTTGGATTCTTTTAAATGTTATGGAATCTAAGAATATTTTCTTTAAATTATAATGTTTACGATTATTAAATATTTGTTTATATATTTATTTATTAATCTTAAGTTTCCTTTCTTAAAAATTACAAATCGTTACAATAAAAAAAAATACGTCAAATTTTAGGCGAAAGCAGTATTGGAGGAGTTCACAATTGCAAATCGTGTTCTTCCACTCAAACCCTTCCTCTTCTATGATGCCGAGGGAGCAAATATTCTGTTGATCATCTGGGATTCTTTTATATATGCTTTTACTTGCTTTTTATCCCATTTTTAGGGGAGACATTTGAGCTGTTTGTGTCAACATGACAGATATATATTTATGGAGAATTACCAATTCTTTCTTTATCGTTCACTTTCAACGTCGGAATTTCCGATGCAATCGCAACGGCCAGACTAGACGAAAGCAATTTTGATGATCTGAAAATACCAATATGATAAACACCTCCGCGGCATTCTAATTAACAGCGACGGTCCCGTTACCTCAAACCCTAATTGTACCTGACTGTTACGTTCGCAAAGTCACGTCCTCCTGTTTTGCAGCCGGATCGATCGATCGTGATTAATAGGTGTCACACATTAGGGCCAATTCACTAATTGCACTTTTTCCACGGCCTACGCCCGTTTCGGCACGAACACCATCGCCAGTGGGGGCAGAAACTTGTATACTTGTAAACTTGTGCCCCTTTCTCAGGAAATTAGAATTATTAGAAAGTCGACAGAGCGCAGACTTTGATTTGTTGGAATAGGTTTACCTTGAGTTTTCACAGTAATAAATTATTATTAAATACGGTTTTAGTATTTGATAATATCTTATTGGTTTTGATGTTTGTCTCAACTTTATTAACAACTGATAATAGAAAGAATGAGTTTAATGATAATTAAAAAAATGTTTTTTCAAGTTATACAAACAAAGTTATCGTGTTTTATTCAATTTACAAAAATGTATAACGAAGTAGAAGCCTCCAACATATATAACATAAAAAAATGTATTGAAGTATGAAAATGTTGTCGTGTTTTTTTTTATTATGAGCTTAATAATGATGAGTTGCCTTCTTTTATTAGGTATCCTTATAACATAAAATTTACGAAATGTTTTCGTGTTTTTCTAATTATTAGTTATTTAAGGACTTTAACAAATTTTTGTTATACAAAATCTTTATCAAAATTCAAAACTATCTATTTTTCAGAAGAGTTTGAAGATAAGGTTGAGTAGATGAGCAGTAATGGATACAACAAATTAGAATTAAGTAGAAGAGCAGTTATAGCTGAAAGATATATTTAATTTTTTTTAGAAATAGTCAAAGTTTAGTTTTTTTTAAAGCCTTACTAATCTTTTCCCTAATCTGAGACATCTGTTGTAGAAAATTAGGGAATTTAGTTGTTCTAGTTTGTTTTGTTGCTGATAATCTTAAAAAATCATGATGAACTTCTAAATACGTTCTAAGGTATACCAAAAAATTCAAGAAATTTAAAACTATCTATTGATGATAGATGTGGCTGTTATTAAGTATTTTTGTATTGAAAATTGAGGTTGTTTTATATGTAATAATCAACCAATTAAATATATCTTAATTTAAGGGTAGGATTCCCGTTTCCAAAAAAAAAGAAGGAACCAAAAAGAGAAACAAATCGCAAATCATCACCGGACGAAATTCCGACGTACCGGACACGCAAAACACTTATCTAATTATACGAAATTAGTCTTTTACAACCTCTAATTACCAACCGCGCCAATTACCATTTTTCACCGTTGTATAACGCCAATTAAAAACGATTTGACTCAATTATGAATTAGGCGGTTTATTCGTTTTTTTTTTTCTGGACAAATGTTGAAATGTTGAAAATGCAAATGAACGCGGCCGCCTGGGAGAGAGTCCGATTCGTCTTTTGTTCTCTACTTTTTTTATTGCATGTTAACATCAGAAACTACTCCACAAAAAAAAAAACGACGAAGAAAACAAAACTAACACGGCTCTTACCTGTCGGGCCGGGCCCCAAAAAGGCTCCCGGAGGTAAGAAAAACAGAATGCGATTCCACTCTTATGTCCGTGCTCGGACACAGATTGTGTTATCAAATGTGGACATCGCTTCTTGGGTGTTTATAAATTCGACACGGTCGGAATTTCAATTCAATTAACCGCATTAAAGTGACACGGAATCATCCCCCCCTTAAGACAGGAAGGGTACAATTATTAGATGTCCAAGATTAGGAATCCTGTTCCCGTGTTTTTCGTTGTCTCCGACTGTGTCTACACCGAATACCTCACAGAAATGGGATTTCATTCAAGGTTTTTACCGTTAAGTCTATATAACACGTCCTCTTGTTTTCATTTCAAATATTTGATTTTGCCGGTGAGGTTAATGAATTCACTTTGTTGCATTTAACACGACACATTCACTGTCGGCTAATTAATTTGAATATAAGTAGTATATAGTTTGTTTTATATTAGGATCTCATGTAATTAGTGAAACAAACATGTTTTACAAAAAATATTTGTTCCCCAGGGTTCGATATTAGGGCCGATACAATTTTTTAAAGTTGGTTTTATATTGTAAACGTATTACACAATAAAACACTTAAAGGTATCTTCATTTTTTAATAAAATGAACTCGTACTTTGTAATGATAATCACCATCATCAACTATTATTACATTTATTACATATGGAAAACCTTCAATGCAACTAATTCCAATATTCCTTTTAACCATTGCTAAGAGGGGCGGAAAGCCATTCATTAAGGACAGTAATATATTTAACATTATTTACTATAATAGAACACGGGCAAAAAAGTTAATCTAAAGAAAGCAAGGAAGAAACAAAAGCAAAAAAACTGTAGCGATACTCCATACATACAATAATGATTGATTGTGTAGTAGGGTTGCATGGTAAAATTTTTAACAAATCCTACAACAACAGTGCAAACGATGATGATAAGATAATAATGCTTTTGACGATAGATTTTAAGATCGTATCCTACATTGGTGGGAGGAGTGTGTCAAAGGAAGTTCTCTAGTCCATTTCAGTATTAGGATATTGTTGCTGATGATAAAAATGAGGACGAAGACGATGAGATGATTGAAAGTAGAACGCGAAGAAGAAAATTGTTTATAATTTAGAAATTATTAATTTAAAATCTCATGTTTACTGTAAATACCTTAAGAAATAGCAAAAGAGGCAGTAGCGATCGTCTTCACATCACTGCAGAGGCAAGTTGAGATAACTGCTAAGAATGAGCATAGTAACTGTCTAGAACATAAGCCTTACAATATGTTGCATTCACTTGTTCAACTTTCCTGATGTCTTCAAGAATTGATTAGGAAGTTCTTAGTAAATATTCCCTTTTCCCAGAAATGATGCAAGACACAGATTGATTAATTAATCTTTTTCTGTAACCAATTTTATAGATAAATCTATTTGGACTTATAAAGAAAAAGATTTCACAAAAAGTCTATACGACAAAGCCAAAAATTAGAAACAAAAATGATGTAAGTAATAAGATGAACTCATTTTAAAGCACATTATTGATAATAAAACTAACTTTACAGGCAAACCTATGAGTTTGAATCTTGAATTCTACTTTGGGAATTTGCCCGAAATCGTTTTGTTTCTTTTCTGTTTTCCTTTTTGTCTTCAAAATATCAAAATACGGATGTATACCTCGCTTTACGGCCTAGATACGTTCCACGAAACTTGGCCGCAAAGCCAAAAGCCGTATAAGGAATCAAATACAAATTCAATCGGGATCGGTTCCAAATTTGGTTAATATGTAACATGGTTTATCATTCAAAATGTATTTTATCTTTTTATTTCATTTAAATCAAAAATGCATGCCTAAAAAATACATATATTTGTACATAAAATAATAACAGACTGCAAAAACCAACAATAAATAAACAAACATGAAACAACTTCATGTTACATAAAATATGTATATATATATATATATGAATACATACATATTGTTTTAAATGGCTTTTATCTGAAGACGATAAAGAAATGAAGAAATGGCAACCAGTAGATTACTGTCGTCATCATTTTTCGCTATTAAGGAAGAGCCTCGCTTTAAAAAATTGTCCAATGTTGTTTGTCTTGCCTTCTTGTCTATTATTTTGCCTATTTTAAGGAAGGAAATTAACTTCTGCATCAGTAATTTTGTACACATTCAGACCATATTTTTTTCCATGGTTCGTTGTTGTTAATTTTAATTATTTACATGATTCACTGATGCTGTCAACAGCATCCTTGATGTTACAGTTTTTCCAAAATGTTTTAATTGAAGATTTACCATCGGTTTTCCTTATAAGTTGTCGGAAAGTTTGGCGTAGGTAATATGCCTTAAAAGTGGCTCTTGCACATTGCTCATCCATTAGTTGGATCAGAGCTTTTGTATTTTTCGGAAGGTACTCAATCATAACTTCTCCAGATAGTTCGGATAAATTAGTAGGATACCCTGGTGCATTATCCAAAATTAGCAAAGCCTTGTTGCTTGAGTTATTGTCTAGCAAATATTTTTTCACTTCTGTACAAAAGTGATTTTTGAACCAATCCTCAAGAGTAGCTTTAGTCATCCAAGCTTTCTTGTTGGATCTCCATATGACGGGTAATTGATTTTTATTTAGTCCTTTAAGAGGCCTTGGATTTTTGGACAAATATATTCAAAGTGATTTTAGCTTAAAATCATCCGCGGCATTTGCACCAAGTAGCAAAGTTATACACCTTATAACCAGGCGCAGATTTTCCAATTTTTGAAATATACGTGCGATCAGGCATTCGCTTCCAATAAAGCCCTGTTTCATCTACGTTAAACACTTGTTCAGGCTTACAACCGCCTCTTTCAATAATTCCCTTTAAAATGTTGGGATATTCCTTAGATGCAGCCTCATCGGCTCATTGGCATTCTCCGTTTGTTATTGTCCTCAATCCATATAATCTATAGTTTTTCCATTTTTCCATAATCCAGTTCCTTTGGCGTGTTAATCTCAAGACATTTAAAGGTGCAGCAGGTTGCAAATATGTTATAATGTCTTCTTTTTTATCGCAAATAGTTTGAATGGTAGATTTCCCAAATCCCATTGCCTTGCAAATATTAACAATTTTCTCTCCAGCTTCTATACGACGTAATACTTCTAGTTTAGTTCCTAGCGTGACTGATTTTCGGCATATCTTTTTATCAGTCTCCGAAGTCAATAATCGTTTCGGTGGCATTTTGTCTAAAAAATATTGAAAATATAAAATAAGTTTAAGAAAAAAATACATATTAAGAATTTTTAATTTGTACATACATACATATGTACTTACGTACCAAAAATGACCCTAATTGTTTACAATTTTTCCAGTTAACGTGTAACAATCGGTAATAAATATGTACATAAAACACTCACAAATAAGTCTAAACCAGCTGCATTATGAGCACACACTGAATAACGCTCGTAAACAAGAGGAAATAGAAAAGAGTGTGCATCGAGATTGCGCTTGCGCAAGATTGGCAACATTTAGATATATTAACATCGAAAAAAAAAAATTTCTTGCCATTATAGCGAAACATTTTAGGCCGTAAATCGAAAACGTGCCTTAATTAAGGAGAGCCTCTATAGCGAAATGCCGTTTAATAGCGGCCGTATAACGAGGTACGAGTCTATTTACTTTTCTCACTTTCAGAAAATCTTTAAAAACCACACCAACTTTGAAGCTATTTTTCAAATCTTCTTCTTCTAAAAATGTTAGAGATTAGAGAAATTAGCTCCCAGCTTTGTTCGTAATTCAACAGGTGGTGACGGCCATCTTTAAATAATTTTAACGAAAAATACAGCTTAGATAAAATTGAAGAACAACAAGTGCCACGAACCTCGATATACTAAAAAGAATTTAAGATTTTATTCGCTTTTTGTTTCTGTAAAAAATTAAACCTCCTAAGTGCTGATACTTTATTTAATTTAATTTTAAATGCTTTTCGTATGTACAACTTCAATTTCTAAGAAATTAGAAGAAGATAGTTCGAGCCCAATGAGTACACCGAGCTAGCACCATGCTAGTAAAAATGAGCTGCCAAAAGCCATACAGATTTGGGTTCCGAAAGTTTTATGTGTTATCAACTAGAACAAGGGGAAACATCTCTGAAGGTACTGAAGAGAAAACAAAGGCAAAGGCCCATAGATGCTATACTATACTGAAGATTCCTTTTTTAAATTTTTCGCATCTCCAACAATGTCTGAAGAAATTATAGTAATCCATGTAGGTAATAAGATAAGGTTGCTTCTGATGACAAATTTTGAGTTCGATCACTACATTAGTGGGCGAATTGTGCTAAGAGAAGTTATCTACTTTAGTATTTTGATGTTGTTGCTGTTGTTTTATCAACAACACGATGATCTGTTTGAAGGAAGAATGCGGAGAAGAAATTTGCTTGTAATTCAATAAATTAGTAATACCTAACTGTAAATACCTTAAGGGACATTAAAACAAATATTTTTACGTTCAAATCATTAAAGTAGCTTTAACTTCTACTGTAAATATCTTAAGACACAACAAGAGAAACATTTTATGTTCGAAAAATTAAAGATGAGAATTCTATTTGCGTTGTTGTTAATGATGATGAAGAGGAGGATTATGATGCAGTTGATTATAATCAATATAAAAGAGAGGACGATGATTTTATTGAAAGAAAAATGTCAATTTAAATTCCAATTTATTAGAACATTAAATTTAAAAAAACTGGCTTCAGTAGTGTACTCTCCACTCGTGATGAAACGACAATTTGTAGTCTAGTTCTCAGTACATTCTTTCTATGAAATCTTAGCAACTGGCATTTCTTTCCATAATTCTGGAGTCAGGAAAGCATAGTGTTTGTTGAAGATATTGAATTGAGGAGGCGGATAAATGATGAAACTCCATAACACATTGAAATAAAACAACACATTTGGGTTTCACCATGTTTCGCCACACAATAGCTTCATCAGGCAGATGAATACAGTATTCATGGCTGATGAAGCCAGTGTGTGGCGAAACATGCTGCAGTGTTCAACAATAAATGTGAAACCCTCCCAACTGTGTTGTTTTATTTCAATACTGTTTATAGCTTTGATGAAATTTCCGAGAGTACTCATACATCCAAGTTGTGTATCCTTGGAGAGAATTTCACTCTAAAAGATGAAAAAGAATCGATACTATTAATAGTGAGAAGACTGTGTATTTATGAATCACGTTAAATAGAAATGAATTGTCAATAGAGTTGAAGAATCTGGAGATCGTCTTGTTTTGGGAACTGGTGAGCTGTACCCGGACTGTGTGATGCATGATCTCAATAAGATGTATTCTGAAGTTGATAATTAATTGATATTAAAGTTGACTTTTCTGAAACCGTTGTAAAAACATCTAGTTTGAAATGCTTTGCTGAAAGGCCAAACAAGAAGAATTAAATTACCATAATTGTAGAGCCGTAGGAGAAAGGTCTTGCTGAAGATTTTGAAAACGAAAATGTACAAATTAACTGGATTAAAAATATGCTGTAAGAATTCTTCATTACTGGGATTTACTGGCTGCTAAAAGTTTATATTTTAGTCGATGATACACCACCCTCAGAAGTTAATAGAGGATTGTTGGGTTTTGTGAAAGATTCTATACTGCAGAGATTCCAATGGGGAACGAGAAGAATCCATAAGGAATACCAAGTTTAACATTTTAGACACTGTGATTGCCAATAAACTATTGTTTAGAGATGGAGGTTAAATTATAGCTTCTATAAGAAGAGTTGTATATTCTGCTTTTCTTATGATCACCTAGGTTAATGGAACCTTATCTTTTTGTGGAAGTTCAAGCACCTGCTGATTATGCATCTTCAGTTTACACAATTTTAGCTAAATGGAGAGGTCATCAAACACAAGACCTTCGTCTCTCTTGTATATAATTAAGGCATTTATACCAACTACTAATAATTCTGGATTTGAAACTGATTTAATGACACATTCACAATAGCAACCATTTTGCTTATCATTTCTTCATCATTGGCAGATTATACTTGATGATCCTTTTGGTAAGAGTATAGCAATCAGACATTTGGAGCCAAAATCAGCTACACATCTGGCCAGAGAATTTATGATTAAAACTAGCAGAACAAAAGGCCTAAGCCAGGATGTCTCCATCAACAATTCTTCGATTAACCCAATTTTGTTAGAATTAGATCACCAAGATATTATGCTGAATTATCCATTACTGTAAACAAACACTTTATTAATGATATAAATAGCATTTACATAAAATAGGAATACAAAGTTTTTCAGTTTATACTACTTTTTGTACATATTAAAGTGAAAAATATCAACAGATACAAACAATCATGAAAAACAGGTTTGTTTTCTAACAAATTCCCTTCTAATTTTTTTTTAATGTGTCCCAATTTTTTTAGATATAATTTCTTGACCAAAAGAATTTTCTTCAAAGTTTTTAGAAAAATTAAGGTATCTAAAAGTTTTAATGATATTACATGCAAATTGCCATAATTCGCATTAATACAATTTGACAATATTTTTTTTCAAAATTGTAAGAATTTTGTCTGGGCGAAATTTTTCAGAAATATATCTGTTCCAGAATTTTAGTAATTTCTCTTCCAAAAAGGTAAGAATTTTTTCAGCGTTGCAAAACTTTCCAGCAGATTTGAACAATTTGCTTTCGAGAAATTTTTCAAAAATTTATCTAGAAAAAACTTTTCAAAATTTGTAAATTTTTACAGTAATTTCTCGTCCAGACTTCTAGAATTACCTTCAGGATTCAAAAATTATCCAATAATTTGTTATTATTTAATTTTTTCCTTTTCAGGAGAAGTTTTGGAATTTTTCAATAACTTTTTTCATTATTTCTAGGAATTTTTAAAATTTTCCACTAAATTTCTGTTTTTATAATTTTTTCAGATATCTAGAATTTTTCAATCATTTTTTTTCCAAAATGCTAGAATTTCTTTAAGAGGCTAAGAATTATTAACCAATATTTCATTCAGTTTTTTCTGAACTTTTTTTGAGTATATTCTCTTCTGAATTGACAGAATTTTCTTTTCTATTTTACAAAATAAATAAAATAAAAATAAAATAAAATAAAATAAATATTTCGACCATTGTTTTTACAGTTTTCGTGTTCCAAAATCTTGGAATAATTTCTTGTCAATTTTATTAAAATATTTTTAATATTTTCCACAATTTTTTTCCAACAATTTCCTCTCTAAATTAGAAAAAATAATTTCTCTTCAAATTCGTTTTCTTCTTTTAATTTCTAAATGTTTTTTAAATGTGTCCCAATTTTTTTCAGATACAATTTCTTGACCAAAAGGTTTTTAGAAATACTCTGGTTTCTAAAAGTTTTAATGATTTTACATCCGTATTGCCTCAATTCTACAATTTTACAATATTTTTTTTTCAAAATTGTAAGAATTTTGTCTGATCGAAATTTTATATATCTGTTTCAGATGTTTAGTAATTTCTCTTCTAAAAAGGCAGGAATTTTTTCAACGTTGCAAAACTTTCCAGCAGATTTGAACAATTTGCTTTTGAAAAATGTTTCATGAATTTATCTTTAAGATTTAAAAACGTTCAGAATTTTTTTCTAGAAAATCTCCAAATTTGTAAATGTTTACAATAATTTCTCATCCAGATTTCTAGAATTTCTTTCAGGATTCACTAGTTTCTTCTTATTTTTTTCAGAAGAAGTTTTGGAATTTTTCAATAACTTTTTTTCCATATTTCTAAAACTTTTTAAAATTTTTCCCTGAATTTCTTTTTTTTATAATTTTCTTAGATATCTAAAATTTTTCGTCATTTCGTTTCTAAAATGCAAGAATTTATCTTCAAAATTTATATACTTTCAGATTCTTTCTCTAGAAAATCTTCAACAAATTTGTAAATTTTTACAGTAATTTCTCGCCCAGACTTCTACATTTTCTTTCAGGGGTCAAAAATTGTCCAATAGTTTCTTATTTTTTTTTTTTTTCAGATGAAGTTTTTTAATTTTTTGCATATTTCTTTCTAAAATTTTCCCCTAAATTTCTTTTATTTATAATTTTTTCATATATCTAGAACTTTTCAGTCATTTCTTCTCCAAAATGCAAGAATTTCTTTAAGAGCCTCAGAATTATTAACCAATATTTCATTCAGTTTTCTCTGAATTCTTTTGAAGTGGAAAAGTTTTTCGAATATTTAACAAATCTTTTAGAACTCTTATTCCAAATTTATTTCAGTAATTTCTCTTCCAAATTGACATAATTTTCTTTGTTATTTTACAATATTTCAGTAATTGTTTTTCAGTTTTCCGGTGTTCCAAAATTTTCTAATAATTTTTTTTAAAATTTTAATAACTACATTTGCAGAATTTTCAAATTGCCATAATTCTTATTAAGGGTTCTACAGTTTGACAATATTTTTTTTCTAGAATACTTTTTTCCAAAATTGTAAGAGTTTTGTTTGAGGTTTACGAATCTTTTCAGAAATACACCTCTTCCAGATTTTTAGTAATTTCTCTTCCAAAAAGACAGGAATTTTTTCAACGTTACAAAACTTTCCAGCAGATTTGAAGAATTTGCTTTCGAAAAATTTTTCATGTATTTATCTTTTAGATTTAAAAACTTTCAGAATTTTTTTCTAGAAAATCGCCTAATTTGTAAATGTTTACAGTAATTTCTCGTCCAGATTTCTAGAATTTCTTTCAGGATTCAAGAATTATTTAATAGTTTCTTATTATTATTTTTTTTTTCAGAAGAAGTTTTGGAATTTTTCAATAACTTTTTTTCCATATTTCTGAAACTTTTTAAAATTTTTCCCTGAATTTCTTTTTTTATAATTTTCTTAGAAATCTAGAATTTTTCAGTCATTTCGTTTCTAAAATGCAAGAATTTATCTTCAAGATATATATACTTTCAGATTCTTTTTCTAGAAAATCTTCAACAAATTTGTAAAATTTTACAGTAATTTCTTTTCCAGACTTTCTTTCAGGATTCAAAAATTAGCCAATAGTTTCTTAATATTTTTTTTTTAGATGAAGTTTTTGAATTTTTCATTAAACTTTTTTGCATATTTCTTCTTAAAATTTTCCCCTAAATTTCTTTTTTATAATTTTTTAAGATATCTAGAATTTTTCAGCCATTTCTTCTTCAAAATGCAAGAATTTCTTTAAGAGCCTCAGAATTATTAACCAATATTTCATTCAGTTTTCTCTGAATTCTATTGAAGTGGAAAAGTTTTTCGAATATTCAACAAATCTTCTAGAACTCTTATTCCAAATTTATTTCAGTAATTTCTCTTCCAAATTGACAGAATTTTCTTTGCTATTTTACAATATATTTACAAAAAACAATTTTTTTTAGTTTTCCAGTGTTCCAAAATTTTTGAATAATTTCTTTTCAATTTTATAATAATATTTTTAGAATTTTCCACAAGTTTTTTCTAACAATTTCCCCTCTAAATTTTCCATTAGTTTCTTTCGTTACTAAACGATTTCTTTAAAAGTTCGGAAATTTTCAAATAATTTCACTTCAAGTTGTTTTTCTTTTAATTTCTCATTAAATTCTCTTTTAAATTGGGCAAATTTTTAGCACCTTCTTTTCCAAATTGGCAGGATTCTTCTTAAATGATTCTAAATATATCAGCAATCATTTTTCCAAATTTCCAGAATTTCTTTTGCAATTTTTATGAATTTTCTAGAATTTTTTTAGATACAATTTTTTGACCAAAAGAATTTTCTTCGAAGATTCTAAAAGTTATAATGAATTTTACATTCAAATTGCGATAATTCTTCTTAATGGTTCTGTGTTCTACAATTTGCCAATATTTTTTTATAGAATGATAAGTTTGTATGAATTCATATTATTTAATATTATCAAAATTGTACGAATTTTTTCAGAGGGTTTCAGCATTTTTAGAATTATATTTCATCTTGATTTTTAGTAATTTCTCTTCAAGAAAGACAAGAATTTTTTGACGAAGGAAATTAACAAAAATTTACTTATGATTCAAAAATTGTTAATTCAAAATCTTACATTTACTGTAAACACCTCAAAGTAAAACAATAGATAAATTGTTTTGTTAAATTCATTAAAGTGTCTTTAAACGATAGCATTGAAGATCAGAATTATGATTACGGTGTAATTGATAGTGCAAATGAAGAGGGTTATGATATTGTTGATGATGAAGAAGAGAATGAAATTGATATAATTGAAAGGAGAATGCAAACATAAATACTAGTTCCTGTTCTGATTATTTTTGTCAAATTTGGTGATTTTATTATAATGAAAATGACAAACTTCAAGGCCTTAAGAAAGTTAACGACCACTTATATTTTTGTTGCTTAGTTAGACAACGTTTTTTTTTATTAATAGCTACTGATAATGAGTGCATCGAAGTTTAATATAGAAAAAAAGTTCCGTTTAAGAAATTACGATCATAACTAACTTCAATGCTTCATACCGTATAAAAATTCTAGAAACATTGGTCATACCATTAAATTCAATTTCTTTTATCGCATCCTAATTCCAATGAAAAATTATAACCGTAAATTATTTAAACGTTGATAAAAATATTAGTAATATACGAACTGCATACCGGATTTGCTGCAGTAAATTTATTACGAGTAATTAAAAAATACGATTGTATACTTAAAATTTTTCATGAATAACTAATCATTACTAATAATTTTCACGTCATTACTAATAAAACATTATTGTTTCGCTTACACCATAATACAATTCATAAATAATATTTAACAGCAAAGTCATCACACACACATTTTATCTGACGTAACTGTAGAAAATGTAAAGTAAATAAGTCGATATGCATCGGCATACAAAACTAACCACAATTTTCACCGAAAAAATGCACCGGATGAGAAGATGATCGAAACGTACATTCCGAGGTGAGCTCACTTAGGAAATGGGGGTATTTCACGTTATTGATAATGGAGATAATGATATGTACACAAATTTCGTTCGGTTGTAAATTCGCGTGATTGAAAGTGTAGCATCACGATTCACAGAAGGAAGGAAGTACTTGAACTTAAGGAGAATTCAGATTGATTTATTACTAACGTTTAGTTGATTCATAATGACCTATTTATAATGTTTGGTAATAATAATCACAAACAGTGCAATAGAATTAAATGTTTTTGATATAAAAGGTAAAAAATTATTTCATAATGTTTCACCAAGAGATAAGTCAGAAAATTATTGAAGAAATAGGTTTATATCATTTTAATCATAGAGAGAAAATCGATAAACACTGACAATTTTGCTCAACAGACAATTGGGTTTAGAGATTAAATGGGTAAACAAGGAATTATTAATAACTTCATAAAAACTTAATAAACAAATAATAAAAGTTAATTGAAGAATAATAATAATAATAAATTATTATTATTTAACTTGTCATGTAATTGGGACTAGTATCCCGTGTGAGCAATAAATTTTTATGTATTTATTACACATTAACTTGTAAACATTTAAATGTAGGTACTTATATAACGTAAATTATAACATTATTTAGATGTACTCCTCCTTATGTGAGGCTATTATAATTGTAAAATTAATTCAATTAAGTCATTTCGTAATTCCATTCGGACCGCAAAAGGTGTTGTTAGGTGTCGTGCTAATTTTTATCAACCAAAAAAAAAAATACTAAACAATGTGGCGTTTCGACCTTCCAACGAGCCGATGTGACAAAAATCAAGAGTGCTGCGACGAAATTAATTGTTATACCGGCGGAGGGTAATTAGGATAATGTTAATTACAAATTAACGCGTCGTGTCGTACGGTTGCGCAACGACACCGGGCCCGATGAATTATAATTGAACACGTTTTGGCAATTTGGGCTCAAAAGTTTAAAGAGTTAAGAGAGTGAGAGAGAATGCGACCTTATCAATTCCATTGTTTGGAAATGGTTATTGGTGCAATTACATTTATGTAATTATTTGCAGATAAACTCGAACAGGGAGATGGTAATTGTGAACAAAAGCAGATATTCTAATTATAGCAGAGCCGAACAAAATTATGATTAAAAGTGATCTATAAATAAAAAGACGAGATTGCGGAACAGATAAGGCACTGTACTGCAAAGACAAGAATCTACACAAGACCAACAGCATCCGAAGATTGAGATGGTGACACAAAAGCATACAAAGATGTTAGAAGTGACCTTGCAAAGATGATAGTGACATCTTAGGGGGAGAAACGGAAAAAGGTGTGCGAGGACATAGAGGAAGACGTCTGGAGCCTAGACTATAAAAAAAGCTCAAGAACTATGCATAAAAGAAAGGAAAGCTGCCTACAAAAAACTCTTCCCACAGCAACAGACGAACCGTTGGAAAACGCCAGAGGTAAGAGCAACTATTCACAAAAGAAGAACTTGCAAGACCTCCGGACCAGAAGCATTCCATCCTGAAATGAAGTTGGTAGTGGAGAAAGATTCAGAAATAGTGCTAAAAGTTTCGAAAAGAACTGTCTAAATATTTCTGTGAATTAAAAAATATGAAGAAAAAATATTCAGAAAAGTAATTTAAAAAATACTGTAAATTTATCTGGCAAAAAAGAACTGGAATCTTAAAAATCTGTCAAAATGAGGATATACATATTGAAAATACTGAGAGTCTTGGAGATAAGGATTAGTTTTTGGAGAAATTATTAGAAATCTAGAAAATATTTTTTAAAAATTTTAGTGTGGAAAAACAAAGTATTCGTGTCTTCTTAATAAAAAAAAATTAGTAATTTAAAGGAACGTTTTCTTTGAAATATGAAATATGAATATGAAATGAAATATTTTAAAAATCTGTATGAAGAAATCTGGTGTTGAAATTTACAAAAATTGCGAAGAAATATTCTGGATGAGTCTAGAAACTTTGAAGCAATTTATAAATATATTTATTAACAAATTTTGTACTTATTTACAATAAAATGATAAAAAAATAAATGAGGTGCTAATGTTAATTAGAGGTTAACTCTTGGTGTTGATTCACAATTTTTATATATTTCTCCGACTAGTTTCAACCGTTGGTCGTTGTTGTTAAAGTATTAATTTGTCAAAAGGCTATCGACCAGAGGTTTTTCTGCCTCTTTAAAAGTATTTTTCAAATATGCAGAAAACTACCTAAAAATTCTAAATCATTTATGAAAAAGTTAATTTATAAAATCCATTTCAAGATTTAGAGGTTTGGAAGTAAATTTCTGTAAAATCCTAGAAGTATTACTAATGAAGGTTTAAATTAAATGTTTCACCAAGTGATAAATGAGAATGTGATTCAAGAAATCCTAGAAGATTGAAATTTTTAAAAACATAAAATAAGGTGTAAAAAATGAAAATTTTAGGAATCTGTAGAAATCACCAAAAACGTAGAAATAAAATCACAAAAATTAAAAAAATATATCGAAAAATTTTAAGAATATAAAAGACAATATAAAAAAATTATAAAAAATTTGCAGGAAAAAATTCTAAAATATTTGAAAAATCTTATTATGAAAGTGAAATTTTGCTTTGTTGATATCACACTTTATAAGTTTTTGCTTAAATGTTAGAAAAGTAAAAGAATTCTGACAAATTTTGCAATATTTAAAATAAAATTCTTTTGCTCTATTCAATTGAAATTTACCAGAAAGTTCACTGCACAATTTTCTGCTTTAGTTAATCAGAAATTCTCTTGTAACTTTGCGAGAAATTTTGAAGCTTCTAAATTTTTAAGGCAGTTTTTCATTTATCTTTTCTTCTTCCAAATTTTTAGAAGTTTCCTCTAATTTTTGTTTCAGATTCATAAAATTTTATATTCAGTTTTAATGTTTCTGAATTTTATATCATAATTTCCTCTATTTAATTGAAAAATTCTCCCACAAACTCCGAGAAGTTCTCTCAAATGTTCCAGCAGTTTTTCTTTGAGATTTTCTTAATTTTTTCTTGCATTTTAATAGAATTTCTTTCAGATATTTAGTTTTTTTTGTCTAAATTTCTAAAATTTGTTGATATATTTTCCATTTTTAATATTATATCCAGATAGAATTACTCAAAAATCCTTCACTAGAGATTTTTAAATAGTTGAAAAGTAAAGGAATTCTGTAAAAATTTTTCAATATTAAAGAAAAATTATTTTGCTTTATTCAATTGACATTTACCAGAAAATTCACTTCCAAACTACAAGAAATTTAGTTAACACTTTTTTAAGATTTTCTCGATGTTTACTTCCAGATTGTAACAATTTTTTTAGAAAGTCTAGTAATTTGTACAATGAAATCGATTATTTAAATAATATGCAAAATATAAATAAAAAATCTCAAATAAGAATTCCCTACAAAATCTAGAATTTTTAACAATAATTCACGCAATTTACAAAAGAACTGTATTAAAGTAAAAAAATCTAAACTCTTAAAGATTACATTTTTGAATATTCTAATATCTGAATAGAAAATAAAGGTAATCTCGAAGAAAAAATTTTGGATGAATTTAGAACTTTTTAAGGATTTTGATGCTGTTTGGAAGATAACTCCTTTGAATATTCTGATTAAATTAATGAAAGCGACATAAAATTAAAAAATCACATAAATATACAAAAATCATACTAAAATTAACATACAACGATTTTTTTTAGGAATCCGGTTTGATTAGATAAACTTCTTGAATTATTTAAAATATTAGGTAACTCAATATTAATTATAATGATTGTTGCGACCGTTACTACGTGATAATTCATAATGAACACTGAATAAAACACTTACTATGTTTTAAACCACGATAATTTATAATGGTTCAAAACATAGTAAGTTTTTTAATCAGTGTTCAATATTAGTTCTTTTTCAAAAACTAGAACTTAAAGAATGATTTAACAAATCTATAAAAAGCAGAATTAAACCGTATGCTACGAAAATATATCTAATCACTACGAATTACTAAAAAGAAAACAAACAGTTTAGTAACTGATTATATTAGAGATTTAAAAATTTCTTTGAAAAGATTAGAATATTATTTTAATTACTAGTACTAAATTTTATGATAATTTTCGTCTTTTGATTATACAGTACGAAAACAATTAAAGCACATAGAAAATTAAATTTAAAAAAACTTTCTACAATTCTTTAATGAATTACTTCACAACATTTAAATACAATTGCCATGTTCGGTTCTCACTTCATCGCACTTGCACTGGTATCGCATTAACAACAAATAGGAATCCTTCCATTTGCTTTTAAGCCATCCATCGTGATTTCCCAATTAATTATACAATAAACTCCTTCAAATGGTAGCTTCTAGTTTCAGAATGCATAATATTGAAAGTAAATTTGCTCGATGATCACAATCAAGAATTAATTACATTACATGATACAAATCTCAAAAATTTAGTATTAAATATTGAAGAATGAAAATTATATCAGTTAGTTTTAACATATAACAAATAATTAATAAGTTAATATTAAGTTATTGTGGGGGCTTCTACTTAGTGATACTTTATAAATTATTAAAAACACGAGTAGCTTGTTTTATTAAATAAGAAAATAATAAAATTTTTATGTTTACTGTCATTAATAGTGAGTAAGAAATATGAACAGTGCTGTACATTTATGTGAGAATTAATTGAATTTAAATCAATGGTTTTGTTTCTGGAGATATCTACAAGATGTATTCAAGATTTTTTAATAGACTTATGCTTTATTTTAGAAAACAATTTTTAAATTTACAAATTTTATTATGCAATTCTTTGGTGGTGACAATTATCAAAATTTGTAATAAAACACATTGTAAAGTGTTTAATTTTTTCTGCTATTATTGTATTTTTAAATTATTAGTCTATTTTCCTTTCCAATTTTAAAGATTTTTGGTCATTCCTTTTACTTTTTTTCTACTATTATCGTATTTTAAAATCATCAGTCATTTTTCTACGACGATGGGAAAGGACTTTACAATATTTTAATATTTAGTATTGTTTAAAATTTCATCATGTATGTGTGTCAGTGTTGACAATGCCCAAAAAAATGTATTCGTCAGAAAACGCCATTAACTGTGGACCGTCGACGACACAACGGATAACTGTCTCTAATGTAATTCGCTTGTGGTAACTTTGGAACAATGGGAAAGGAGGAGACGTTAACATGTCCCCGGTAATTAAAAGAAATTTGCATTGTTCTCTTCAATTAAAATGATTAGTTTTAACACTCCGATTACACGTGAACGCCGACGGTTTTATAATCCACGCGATTTAATTCAATTCGACGGTACGGAACTACAGTCACGAACAAAATGAATTTTTAAAAATACAACATTAATATTATTAGTATAAAAATATAAACATTTTATGATTTATTAGATTATAAACATGTTTTGTACATTAATAATGTATGTATTTTTTTCTAATGATTTCTATTGGAACTAAAACCTTTGATTTTTCTATAAAAATTGTATTTATACTATAAAAGTTTAATTCAGCTTTTGGATTTACCACAAACTCTTTTTTCTATATTTTAGCTAATTATTTTTTGCTTTATATATACCAACATCTTTACTGACAAATACATAGTGTATGTTATAAAAATAATGTATATACATAGCATTTAAAAGACAAATCTGGTATTTGTCAATTGGCTGGGGATCATAAGTCTTTCCGCCTGTTTTTTTTTTAATTTTAATTTTCTAATTAAGTCCTTGTCATTTCTTGAGAGGTGATGATTGCTGTTTGTGAAGTTCATATCTTATTTTTTGTCTTATTTAATCAGAATAATAAATAATCTGCGAAAAAATTCTTCGAAGATTCTAAATTCTTAAAACTATTGTTCATTTATCTTTCTTATTTTACTTCTAATTGAGACACAATAACTTTGTTTTACCACTATATTTAAAAAGTTATTGTGTCTCAATTAGAAGTCATTCAACCACGAAGTAAACGCCCCTACCATCAAATATTTTTTGTTTTAATTTTTCGTCCAATTATTTAGAACTTCCCTCTATTTTTGCTTTCAAATTCATAAAATCTTCTGTCTCAAAGTTTCTGAATTTTACATCATATTTTCTTTTATTTAATTGAAAAATTGTCCAAACTGCGAGAAATTCTCTCAAAGGTTATAGCAATTTTTCTTTGAGATTTTCTTAATTTTTTTCTTGCACATTAAAATATCTAGATATTATTTTTTCTTCTTATTACCTAAAATATACTTTCTATTTTAAAGATGTTATCTAGATTTCTAAGAATATCCCTAAAAACTTTTCCTATAGATTTTTAGAATTTTTCACGATTTCATGCTTTTTGCCAAAGATTTTAGGAAATTTCCTTTTAAATTCTAATAATCTCGAAAGAAAATATACATTATTTAATACTTTTCTTGCTTTATTTAAACAATATTTACCAAAATGTTCTCTTTAAAGCATTTCTTTAAAGATTTTTGTCTTTCACATTACAGGAGACTCAAAGCATCTATCCATTCTTACAAATTTTTAGGATAAATTTTTTTCGTTATTGCTTTTTCTGCATTTCTAAAATATATTCATTTTTTTCGTATTTCTTAAAGTTCTGGTTTTCTGTAATTTCTGTAGAAATTCCTAGAATTTTTCAGCATCATTTATATCATTTTGTCAGAATATTTTGGAAATTTATTTTTGAAAAAAATAGTACTTTCAAGAAATTTTTTCAGATCTGTAAAATTTTCAATAAATGTAGTTTGTTTATTAGCTTTATTAAATAGGAATATAACATGAAGTTTCAAAATTTTCTTTTAGAAGCTCCAGATTTATAAAGCAATTTTTCTTTTCTCATAGATTCCTATCATTTTTGAGAAATTCTCCTTTTAGATCAAAAATTTTTACGTATCTGAAAGAAGACTAAAGAAGATTCTAATTCTTTATTCTTCTTTCAGATACGTAAAATTTTTGATATTTTTTCTATTTTTCTAGACGTTGTCTATTTTTTTTGGAAACTTCTCTCAAAAAAATTTCCTAGATATTTCTAAAATTTTTCAGCATCTCTTACGTCATTTTATCAAAGTTTTAAGTATATAGATATTTAAGAATTATAGTGATTCTCTAGAAAATTTCTTTTAAGATCTGTAGAATTTTACAGATTTATATTTTTTTTAATTTAATTGAAACTTTCATATTTTCTTTATCTTATATTTGTATTTGTATGTATGTATTTGTTAGACAATAAAGATTTATTTATTTATTTATAAAGTTTTCTTCGAAACTGCAAGAAATTGCTGAAACCTTCTAGTTTTAAAGTTTTGTTTTTAATAATTTGTTTCAAAAGTTATGTTTTTTTCTAATGTGTATAATTTTGAAGACGAATTTTTCATCGTCTTTTTTTTAAATCCTCAGGAAATTCCCTTCCAAACTGAAGGAGATTCTGTCAAAGGTTTTAGATTATTTTAAGAATATTTATTATTATTATTATTATTCGATCAGAATTTTAAGTAATGTATTTATTAATACTAGACCTCAAGATGCATTTTCTACAATTTTTGAGGATTTTTAATATTTTTTTCCTAGAGATATATATTCTTTTCTTACCAAATTTGATCAGAATTTTTAGGATTTTTTAGTATGTTTTTGTCATTTTTTTTCATGTTTTAATAATTTTTCACAGATTTTGCTGTAATTAATCTGAATATTCCAAGAAGTTTTTATTCAAATATATTTCTTAGAAAGTTCTACTTCCTCCCACTAATTCTTAATTTTTTATTTTAGATTTCTTCAATTTTCGAACATTTCTTCTTTTTCCAAACTATATGCAATTATTTTAAAGCCTTTAGAGACATCCATTTTATTTTTCATTTTTTTCATCCAGATTTTTCTATTTTTACTAGATTTTTGGGAATTTTACATCATTTTTTATTTCGTTTCACAATTTTTAAAAAATATCTTAAAAAAACTATTATTTCACAGAAATTTCTGTTACAAATGTTAAGAATGTTTAATTGTTGTAATTTCTGCTAATGTTCTTCTTCTGTTTTACAAAAAAAAATCAAGATGTCTATAATTTTATTTTTGATTTGTTCGAGAAATTTACTTCATTTAAATGGATATTTTGGAAAGGTTATTTTTCCAAACTGCAAAAAAAATACTTTATGGTTTATAGCTACTTTAAGGAATTAAGATTCAACATATTCTTCTTTGAAAGAGAATGGTTACGACCGTTACTACGTTTTGAAAATTGAAAAATTTAAACATCCTTTTTTGATGTATTTATATTAGTCGAGATTTTCTTCTTAATATCTAGAACGTTATTTAAAAATGTTTCCTGAAGATTTCTAAACTTTTAATTCCCTTTTAACCTCATTTTTTAGGTTATTTATTAAAAAAAACAAATATTTTTCAATAATATCTTCACCAGATGTCTAGAATTTTGTAATATTTATTTTTTGATAACTTTGAGCAATTTATATTACCTTTTAGTTTATTTATCATTCACAATTTCCAAAAAAAATATCTTCCAAACTACGACCAATTATTTTAAAGCTTCTAGATTCATCCAGAAATTTTTATTTTTACATTCAGATTATTAAAATTTTTAAGCATATCTTCATCCAGATTTTTTAAATATTTACTAGGTTTTTAAGAATTTTTCTAGAAAATCTTCCTGAAAATGTCTAGAATGTTTGCATCATTTTTTATTTCTTTCGCAGTTATTAATTTTTTTATTATATTACAGAATTTTTTTTTTGAATTTTATGTTTAATAATAATAAAAAGAAGAAATTTTCTTTCAATGTCTTGAAGAATTTGCTTTTTTAATTGTTTGAGAAATTTCGTGTTCTACTTTACTTAAACGGATTTTTTCGGGAATTTTTTTTCCAAACTGCAAAAAAATATATAAGGTTTATAGTTACTTTAAAGAATTTATAATCAACATATTCTTCTTTGGAAGAGAATGGTTACGACCGTTACTACATTATTATTATTATTATTATTATTATTATTATTATTATTTTAAAAATTGAAAACTTAAAACCTACTGAATTTTTGAATTAAGTGTATTCTTCTTTTTTCGATGCTTTTCTATTAGTGGAGATTTTTTTCTTAATATCTGGAACTTTATTTAAAAACTTTTGCTGATGAGTTTCAGATTTTTACATTCCCTTTAACCTCATTTTTTTGAAGAAATTTATTTTGTTCTTTTCCATATGACTTTTGTAAAATTTAATTTTTTTGTTATTTTTGAGCATATTTCCTTACTTTTTAGTTTATTTATTAGTCAAAAATTTCAAGAAAGTTATCTTCCAAACTACTAACAATTATTTTAAAGCTTCTTGATTCATCCTGAAATTTTTTCATTCAGATTATTAGAATTTTCAAGCAGTTCTTCTTCCAAATTTCTGAAAATTTCTTTAATTTTCAAAGTTTAAATAAAACACTTTAGAACTTTTTTTCAGTTCACACCTTTTATAAAATTTCTATCAAACACTTTTATTATTTTTCAGAAATTTATTTGAATTGTCAAGAATTTACAAATTTATTTTTTGTTGCTTGAAAATTTTCAATTGTTTCAATTTTCCAAGAAATTTTATTTCAAATTGCGAAAGTTCTTGACTCGTCCAGCATTTTTTCTTCTAAATTTCTTTTATTTTTCCATTAAGATTATTACCATTTCTTCTTCTAGATTTTTTTATAGGTTTCAGAGTATTTCTCTAAAAACTTTTCGTAGTGATTTCTAAAATTGTCTAGCATCTCTTACCTTATTTGGTTAGAATTCTTATAAAATTACCTTTAAAAATATTATTCCTTTCCAGAAATTTCTTGTCTAGATGATTTATGTCATAAATTTTTGAGAATATTTCATCAGTATTGCTTTTTTTAATATACTAAATTCTTCCTGTAATTTTATTCAATATATATATTCAACAACTTTATTAACAAACAGATACATATATTCAGCAATTATTATATTAAATTTACAATAAGTGAAAAACGTGGTTACTTAATTGTTATTCAAGATACTTTATTTTTCTTTTAGATCATCATAATCTTCGAGAGTTAGATACAATGTAATGTTATTTTTTGCTTCTTCTAGATTTTCTTCCCTCTGTCTTCACCTTGGGATTTGCGGGCGTTGTTCCCATCCCAGGCTAATTGTATCGTGGGATCTCTTGGTTTTCTTCTATTCTTTTTTTCTGTTAATTATATTTTTGAGTTCCTTCTTTCACAATTTTCTCCAGATTGATTTTATTTGTAGTTTTATGGTAACTGTGTTGTATTTTTTATCCACTCTTTATTTAGTAAAACATACGCATGGAATTTCTTAGAAATATCTAATAACTACAAAATCTTGATGAATTGTTAAATATTCTTTAATTAGAAGGTTAATTAACATAAAAATGTTTTATCGCTTGTTAGGTGAGAAATTAGTTTATCGTAAATATTCTTTATTATCTCTATGCAGATTCCAATCTGTGAAATTTTCGTTTAAATAATAATAACAATTTAAAAGTGCCTAAGATAAGAATAATAATTTAAAATGCATTAAATATTTCATCAATTAACCCAATTGTTAAATTTTATTCACCATACATCGTTGCGTTATTCAATGCAGTAAATAAATCACATCCCATCTAAGGTGATAAATAACACGATGAGTGGAGCCATCTGTCTGCCAGGGACCGCAATCCGGAGGTAAAGAGCTTCATTACAGTATAAATTACAGCACTTTTCGCAGTCATTACTTTGACCTTTGGAAGCGAATCATTACCTGCACAATTCGCAAAGGTAATAATTTCATCGAGCGCGCATAAATTATCCGGCCGATAATCAATAATTAAATTACACCGTAACACCATTCCGGTATGTTAATTCGATGATTACTGAATTCTTGAATTATGTGTAATTTCTTCAATTTCAATTAATGACAACCTCAATTGACATTCACACACAAACAAACAATAAACAATAACTGATACAATATTTCAATAAAATTTAATTTAAACAAATCATTATTATTCTTACAATCTAAATAATAGCAAGGAAACATATTAAAAAAGTTGGCGTTGGATTTCTTTAGACAAGTATGCACGAAGTTCTTACGAATGAAATTGACTTTATGTTTCCAACGCCAAATTTGATTATTATTAGTTAATTTTTTACAATATAAAGGACTTTAATACATTTTTATTGTCAAATTTGTTATGAAGACTTTTTTACTAATAACTAGTATATATTTTATTATGTTATGTAGACTTTTTTTATTAAATATTGCTTAGATACATTTATAACATGCGTAATTAAAATATTTTTGTAAATTAGGTGAAGATCTAAACTTAATTATCAATATGAAGAACCAAGTGAATTTATAATCAATTACCTGTTATTAACATAATCTTTCACCAAGTGATCAACGAGAAACAAATACAAAATATATGAAGAACTTCACCTAATATTAATATATGTTTCCTTCAAGAGTGTAGGGAAACAAGCATCATTTTTAAATTTAGGCTTATTTCTTATAACACATACTAATTTATACTGTTGATATATTTAATCGAACATTATGTGGCATTCCACAATCATAATAAATCTAAACATTTTATCAACATCTGCGGTTATTAAAAAAATGCAGTATTTCCCAAAGATATTCACTAGTATTGATTTCATCAAACCGAAACCTCTAGAAAACGCAAAGTCACTCATCAAAGTTCAGTGCATCACTATTCCGCAAACAATAGTAAATATTTCAGCGTTGCGGTTCGTTATCACTTAATTGCCGTTCTGTCAGTTGTGTGTATGATTAAGCGCACCGGAGACTGGCGAGTTAATCTAATTTGAAAGTGAGTCAGTTGAGGGACGCCGTTTTTCGGGGTTTCTGCGGAAAAACCAGGAGGAGCGGTGAGGTAGCAATTGCCGGGATCGGAAACTATGTAATTATCGTTCCTTTTTGCTAGGAAAACGGCTGGAAGTTGCGCACCGTGAATCATGAGCGTTCTACATTATTTATTTCGCGAATCCGTCCATCCATCAGTTCGAAACCGGGGAATCGTTCGCAATAACGCCTCTTCTTAGAAGCGGTGAAACAATTTTGAAGATGTGATTTATGCCGGAATTTTTCTAATTCCTATTTGGGTAACCGCAAGTATTATTCACCTAGATGGAATGTGTTTAGTTTTATACAAATATATTCCATAAGTCACCTATAACAATATAATAACTTGGTTGATTGAGTTACTTGAAGATAATAATAACTTTGATTAAAACACTTAGAACCTTTCTTCAATATTTTCAAAATATTGAAGAAAGGTTCTAAGTGTTTTAATCAAAATATAATAACTAATTTCTACCACGACATAAAATATTTTTATTCACTTTAGGTTGAGAAAAAATAACTGGTATTGTGCATCTAATAAAATCTAGAAATCCTAGCTTACAAAAAGTAGAAAATTTCTTTCAATATTTTAGATTAAAACTAGTTTGCAAATTTTATATTGGTCAAATTGAGCTTCATGCTAAAGATATTTTTTTATTTGGATGTACACGTAGGCCCCAGTAAGCCCTTTGTACGACCTCCCATCTGAGTCCTCATTCCTTGCTACAGTCGAGCCAACCCAAGTCATTGGCTTAGGATATCTGATGACTGTAGACATCCCTCTCCCATTGTGGATTCACGTAAATTGAAGATAATATTTAACGATCAATTCACAAAAATATAAAAACTTTCTAATCTTTGGTTCGCCTAAGAAATCATCAGAAATACATAAAGTATTTGATTACGTATGACATTCGAAGTTTCTTTAAAAACACTACTACATCTTCTCAATATAATTATTAATCTTCTTCTCCCTAGATTCCACCAGGTTAAAATTCGAAACACTTGTTCCTACTTATTTATCTCTAAATGAGGGGTTCCCCAAGGATCCGAAGACTTTCGAAACACTTGTTCCTATTTATTTATATCTCAATAGGGTGTTCCCCAAGGATTCCACTTTCCTTCGCTCCAATAAAACAAAAATAATAAATCGAATAATTTTTCTCGAATTCTTAACTTTTATATATAAATCAAACAAATTAGTTTAACCTTTGAAAACGATCAGGTATGACCGAAACACGTGTCAGGAAACTGAAAATAAAAGTAATAATATGGAACATAACAAGTGTTTTTCTTCACTTTTATATTGTATTTACAAAAAGTTTTTACCTCTTATAAAAAGTTTCTTTGAACAATTGTATTAACAAAAACTAAATGTTGCTCCTTTTCGACAATTTTTTTACCATTTTTTTAACCATTTTAAGAAAAGTTAAACAAAATTAAGACTACTTCTTAGGGAGGTTTAAAATATTTTAAAATACGTTAATATATTCTCCAATATAGCTAAATGCTTCTCAAAAGTTGTTGTTTTTTTCTAGAAATGTAATAATCTTTATATAATCGATACTTGTTCTGCTACTCTCTTGATGGAAACTAATTTTCAAATTTTACTTCTCCTAATTTGTAATAATCTTTTTTTTTTCTTTGCAAAACTTTAACTTTTTATTTTATACACAAAAATTGAAAATTGAAAATCTATGATCTAGAAAATTATTATTAATATTTTATTAATGGTTTATTTTGATAAAATTTTAACTGTTTTAAGTTTAACAGAATTTATATTCCATAAAAAAGTAAAATTATTTTGCTTCATATTTAAAAAAATTAAATTGTTTAAAAGAAAAAATATTTTTATTTTGTATAAATTAAAGCATTTTTATTAATATTTCAACTGTTTTTTCTTAGAAAATTTAGTAACTCATTTATTCACACGTTCCAAACAAGGAAAAACTATATTTTTAAAAATATTAATACAAATTGTTAAGATTTTTAACTTTCCTCGACCAATTTTCGTTTGTTTTCTTAGCAAATTATCAATTTATTCTGAAGAAAAATAAGGACCTTTAAACAAATGAATAGCTTTCTTCGTTAATTTTCCTGAAAAAAAATGGCAAATTGTTTTTTTGCTTTGAAATTTCTTGAAAAAAGTTTTTAAGCACACTTTTTGTTTTCAAGTTTAACAAATTCCATATTATTTTTGAGGAAGAATTAAATTGTTTTAAAGTGAGTATATATTTTAGGATAAAATCATTTTTCCAATAGAATTGTTTTTCTTTGTGAAATCCTAACTGTTTAAGTTATTTCTTTAAAAAAATCAACTTAAAAAAAATTTCAAGAATTTTTTAAATCTGGCAGATTATGTAATAATTTTGTATCTTTACTAGGTAAATTCTCAGTCATTTTCTTAGTGAATTATCAATTCTTCTTGAAAATAATAAGGGCCTTTCAAGAAATTAATATTTTTTAATTTTCTAAAGAAATTTTCAAATTGATTTTTCTAAAATTCCAAATATCTGTAAAAAAATTTAATTGTTTTAGCAAAATTCATTCTTATATCTATTTGTATTTATTTCTCAATTATCACGTGGTGAATCATTATCTTAATAATAATAATAATAATTTAATTGTGCTAGAAATTTTAACAATTTTTACACAAGTCAAACAACTATTAAGAAAATATTTACGAATAATTACACGGACAAAAATTTAAAGATGAAATATTCTTACAGTCAAAAAAGATAAAAATAAATACGAATTAAAACGTTACACTTAGACATAAGTCGTTCAGTGTAGCTAGCTCTTCAAAAATTCATCACATGAATAAAATGTCTTCACTGCAAGAAATAAAACACTGCACTTTATAAAGTGATACGAACCAAGTGAACTTTTAATTAATTTCCTAAATTTCCGGTTTTTGCTAGATTTAATTATTTTTTAAGCGATATTTTTCTTGTTGTTTTACTGTTATAATAATTAAAGCAAAAGGTAGGTTAGTAAAATACAAATCAATTTTATCTAACTATTTGATTAACAAGTTTTTAACTAAAAATTAGTGAAGAAAGGAAATCAAATCGTGTTTTATTAGTGATTATTACTTCACATAACTCAAAACAAATAGTGAATAAGTTTTTAACTGTTTTTTGGTCAAATTGTCAATAACTTCTTCTGCGAAATTCAATTTTCTTAATGGATTTAAAAATGTATTTTAAGCAATTTATGCTATATATGTTGGAGGCTTGTACTTCGTTATACATTTTTTGTAAATTGAATAAAACACGAAAACAAAGTTATGGTGTTCAATTAAGCAATTTATAATTCTCTTTTGATAGAATATCAAACGTTTTTAAACTTTTTTCTTAGAAAATTTGCAACATTATTAATTCAGCAAATTTTCAAAGAAAAATATTGAAAATAGTTGTTCACACGAATACTTTTTTACAAATTCTCAATTTCGTTTTAAGTAAGTTTAAGTTTTTTTTTTAATTTCAGCTGTCCTTTCTGTTTAATCTTTCAATTTCTAATTTCGTTTTCTCAAGTTTTTTGTTTTTTAATTTTGAAGATATTTCTTTTGATAAATTGCGTAAGGTCAATGAAAAGTTAATTAATATTTTGTAATTTTTGAAAATTGTTTATTTTTGGTAAAATTCTAATCGATTTTAGATATTCTAACTATTTGTTTAAAGATAATTCAACTGTTTTTGTGATAAATTCTCAATTGTTTCTTTCGAAAAATTCAACTTTTAAGTAAATTTAAAAATAAATTTAAAAATACGAAAACATTTCGTGAATCTACAACAATGAGTCTTACTAAGACTACAAAACAAATTTATTATTTAATTTTCTACAACGAACTAAAGGATTTTAATACATTTTATTAATTTAAAAATATATACAGGGTGTCCCATTTTAATCCGCCAGTAGCGATAATTCTGAAACTTTGCATTGAATCAAAAAGTGTTCCAAATGAAAAGTTAATGGTTCTGAGGGGGACATCTGATGCCGTAGACTTTGCCCCCCCAGCCCCCCAAGGGGGGCGGGAACAGGGGGCAACTTTAAAATTTTAAATGGAAACCCCTATTTTTTATTGCAGATTCTAATAGACGGTTAAAAAGTATGTAAGTTTTATCCGAAACATTTTTTTATTGGTCGAGAGATGGCGCTGCAAATGTAAAAGTTTTTTATCAATTAAATTGCGAAAATCGTCACGTAATTAACTGTTATTATTACTTAAGACTTACTCACAACCTTACAAGGTTGTTTTTTTCTCAGCCTGCCCAAATACTACCCCCGCCCCCCCTACAAAGACGTAAAGTACTCAAAAATAGCGATTGAGTACTTCGTTTTCAAATTAAATAATGGTAAAATAATTTAAAAAAGAATGTCATTTTTTTTCAAACAGTGTTTGACCTGGCCCCCCTCATAGCTTCATTTTTTGAAAAAAAACGACATTCTTTTTTGAATTATTTTATCATTATTTAATTTGAAAAAGAAGTACTCAATCGCTATTTTTGAGTACTTTACGTCTTTGTAGGGAGGGCGGGGGTAGTATTTGGGCAGGCTGAGAAAAAAACAACCTTGTAAGTTTGTGAGTAAGTCTTAAGTAATAATAACAGTTAATTACGTGACGATTTTCGCAATTTAATTGACAAAAAACTTTTACATTTGCGGCGCCATCTCTCGACCAATAAAAAAATGTTTCGGATAAAACTTACATACTTTTTAACCGTCTATTAGAATCTGCAATAAAAAATAGGGGTTTCCATTTAAGATTTTAAAGTTGCCCCCTGTTCCCGCCCCCCTTGGGAGGCTGGGGGGGCAAAGTCTACGGCATCAGATGTCCCCCTCAGAACCATTAACTTTTCATTTGGAACACTTTTTGATTCAATGCAATGTTTCAGAATTATCGCTACTGGCGGATTAAAATGGGACACCCAGTATTAAGCAACTTTTAATTATGAGCAATTTTGTAACATTTTTTAATAGGAAAATTTTCCTATTTTCCTTGAAAATTATGTAAACATTTTAGCTAAAAAATAAATATTTTAAACAGAGTTTCTTACACTATTTAAGTAACTTTTTGCAAATCTGTTACTTGAAAAAATCTTCACTTGTTTTCTAAAAAGTTTGAATTAATTTTTCTGTTCGCATTTTTAGATAATTCTCTATTTTTACCAAATTTTAAAAATTTTGAAGAAAAAAATGGCTTCGTTTTTAAGAATATGTGTTTAAAGAAATTTGCAGTATTATTTTTTTTTAAATGCAGTTTTCATAAAATTTTAACTGTATTCAAGCAAATATTTATTATGCGATAAAATTTTAAAAAAAGTTATTTATATTTTTTCTATTTGTTTGTCTGATTGTTTGTAATTAATGTATTGTATATATATTTAGGGTGAGTGGGTCGCCACCCTTTAATCTGTAAAACCTAAGCAAAAGTTTAACTTAATTCCTGATGCGATTATTACTAGTGATGCAAAGTTTTTTCAATTAAATTATGAATTTTGTATAATCTAAATTCTATTAGAGCTACGTGTATATTTTTTATATTGGAAAGTGGGATAGAGACCACCCACCCACCATACAAAATATGCAAACTTCAATTAAAAAGCTGTCTGTGGTATCTTTAAAATTCGAATTACATATTTTGGAAGTTTTTCAAAAGTAAAAGCGATTGTTTGTAATTGATTTATTGTGTATATGTAGGGTGGGTGGGTGGCCTCTATCCCACCCTCCAATCCGTAAAACCTACGCAAAAGTTTATCATAATTCCCCAGGCGTTTATTACTAGTGATGTAAGAATTTTTCAATTAAATTATTAATTTTTTATAACCTGAATTCTATTAGAGCTACGTATATATTTTGGAAGTTGGAAGGTGGGATAGAGGACATCCACCCACCATACATATATACACAAGATTATACTCAAAAATTGTCTGTTAATTTTAAAATTCTAATCACATATTTTGGAAGTTGTTTTCAAAATTGTTATCGAAATTGTGTAATTTATGTTACTTGTAAAATAACAAAATGGTCGAATGTAGATCTTATTAGACCCTCCTGTATCTTTTATAGATTTGGGGGTAGTTCTAAGATCACCTTACATTTACGTACAAACTTAGACTAGATTTCTATCTGTGGTTTTTCAAATATTTTAATCCATATTTTTAAAGTTTATCAAAGTTAAAAGCGATTGTTTGTATGATAATTAATGTATTGGATATATGTAGGGTGGGTTGGTGGCCTCGATTCCACCCTACAACCTGTAAAACCTAAGCAAAAGTTTAAATTAATTCCTGATGCGTTTATTACTAGTGATGCAAGGATTTTTCAATTAAATTTTTAATTTTGTATAATCTAAATTCTATTAGAGCTACACGTATATTTTGATAGTTGGAATGTTGGCCCACCATACATAAATTTGGAAACTTTAATTAAAAAGCTGTCTGTGTTTTTTAAATTCTAATAACATATTTTAGAAGTTTTTCAAAATTAAAAGCGATTGTTTGTAATTAATGTATTGTATATAAGATAAACTTGATTTTGGTGCTCTATTCGTTAATATTGTCTCTGTCATGTGATTAACTAAATATATAGTAATTTGTATATATATAAGAAAAGGATAGTAATAGTTTAAGTGTTACAGTAGTAGATTTCTCTTAATATATAATAAAAATATCTTCAATCTAATTTGTTTGCTTTTCGTTTCACGATAGGATAAAGGCATCGAGTGTTTACACGAGTCCTATGCAAACACGAACAAATTTTCTGTTTTGACAGTTCCTCTGGCGAAAGAAAAATAAAAACATTATGCACGGCCCTCGAAACGGTTACTGCCACAATAGCGCCGGCATCGCCTCCACCCCACCCCGCCAAAAAGATTCTCGCACCTAATTACAACCTTATAAAACACCACTTGTTTGTCAGGGCCGCACTTAAGTGCGGATTAGCCGAAATTGGCCCCTAAATGCACACCACCGAAAAAGGTAATTGACTCATTTACCTGCGCAGGTAACGTCCCGTGTAATTTATTGCCTATCGGTGAGTTTTTCTGGTATTTACCTTTGTAAATTTGCATGTTTTATTCTTTCGGCGCGATTTTCGCCCAGAAAATCGTACCAATTTGCACGTCACCGATTCTGACGGGCAAATTGCCCGTAAATAATCCGTAATGTGTCCGATTTAATTACGTGTCTAGATGACCGCGGTCAAAACATAATTAGGCGCAAAAAAAAATATATGGGAAGTTTGTGTAAATTTTCCTTGGCGGTGCCATCAGAGAAGACGCGTTCATTTCGGATAACGCGGCGTGACCCGGAGGGGTGTTAAGTTGTACTTCCCGGTCCATTAAAGGTGTCTGAATGAAAAGGAGAGTATAAATCACTTCTCGGTATTGGTGTCGTAAATAGGCCGCCGGTGAGCTGCTTCCTTTCCGAACTTCACTTCGTCCGTCCAGGTAGGACAGGTTCGGACAAGCTTTCTAGTGTTTCTGATCGGCGAAATTTTTGCACCTACCGAGGGTCGTAATCTTGTCACTTCTGATTCCTAACCGGTACGGTTGATTATTTATGATAGGGTGGTGTTAAAATAAAATATAGTTAGGGTGGTGTAAAAATTTCTTACTTTTCTTGACACTATGTGACCACCATCTACGTTAAAATATTGTAATTGAAATATGTACACCTGTAGATTAATTAATGTTAATGATTTTAATTTAATCTTATGTGGGTTTTCATCAACATTCAATAATTAATTTATTTAAGAAATAAGTTAACCTACTTATTTGTTAGTATATTAACTTAAATTGTAAGAAAAATATGTGTATATATTTATACAGGAATGATTGAATTTGAATTATTTAGGTTTTGATCAAAATTTTAACTTTTCTTATATTTTCACGGTGGATTAATATTAATTTTCTGTAAGTTTCTGTAACAGTATGGTGTGCAATTATAATGACTAATATCTTCTATCAATTAAACAAACTATTTTCCGTGCAAATTTAATGAGTTACATAACTTAATCTTAATTCACAATCAGAATTAGCATAATGTACATAATTAAAATTAATTATTAGTTAATTTTCTAGAACGTAAATGACTTTATTACATTTTTATTATAATGCAGATAATAATTGTAATGTAATGTTTAATTAATAAATTACTTTGCAAAAATAAATATCCGATTAAAATTTAATTTATGATACTGTTACTCTGACCAGAAAATTTATAGATTAAAATATTAAAGTAAAACATGTCAGTTCTTACTATAATATCGAATTTTTCTGTTGATTTATATCTTAAGTTACTTATTCACACACTCCATTTTTATTGTATCAATGAACCCAGTAAATATTTTCAGACGATTATTATAAAGACAGATGATTGCACAAATTGCAAACGGCATAATTATCTCCGAGCTGAAAACAGTCGCGGTTTAATCGGTGGGCAGCGAGTCCGAAACGAAAACGAAAAAAAGCCGGGACAGGAGAACTAATCGCCGTGACAGTTTTGTCATATTAAGTCATTATAAGGTCCGCGCCGGTGACACTTTTATGGATTTCGCCCACGGTGCTTCGGCCCAAGCCCGGCGAGAAAAGGCGTGAGCGGCATTTCCGCAGCGAAGCACCAAGAGATATCGCCTCGCCCGTCCAAGACACACAACTTGGGGCCGGCGGCAGTAACTAATGCATGCACACGCAAAATCTAGGTCAAACACTGCACTCGCCATTTCGCCCATGAATCGTAATTATGAAATTGCGAATTGTAAAATTCGCGCCCGGATTGATCGTTGGATAACGAAAACAATTACACGCGGATCGGTGTACAGCGATTGACGTAAATCTGAGTGAATTACCTGACCGTCTCAAGCTCCGGTAATCCGTTTACTAGGAATGTTATGTTATTTTTTTTTTAACGGAAGTAAATTGTTTTAATTACGTCTAGTTATATAAATATGTCGCATTGACGCATATCGCGAAATTCATAAATTTACCGTGGTAATTATAGATATAATAATACAAACATATTTTTCATGTTACATGTGTAACAACGCCAACATAAAAAATACAGATTTTGATTTCCAGTTTCAAATTGATACCCATCATCGGCAAAATTAATAACGTAAACTAATAATAACGTGTTTATGATTGAATCTTTGTGGCTAATAAGATCACAAAGGTGATTAGCTGATAAACAAATATTTTATAAGACCAAAAGTGATACCTGAATAATTATAAATGCTTCTATTTACTTTATTTGTCCCTTTTTAGAGGAGACATTTTTGGCTGTTAATGTAATTCAACACTAAACGTTTTTCTATTAATTGTTTTCTGTCAACCATCGTTTGTCAATTATTATTTTACCATAATTGTTCATGCAGAGATTTAATAATTTTTAGAACACACACTGCTGAAATTAGCTACCTATCATCTATTATCTACCACTTGTTATTATTACCTACCATAAGCCTTTTTGAATTTTTCATCGGTGATTAGACATCTATCATATGTTTTTTTTGTTATCTATCACCTATCATAGGTTACATGTAATCTCTCTAAAATGTAGGATATTTCTATGCAGAAATTGAAAAATATCAGAAGATATGTGACATTTTGATAATTTTCATTTATTTTTGCTATAAAATATAAAATCTGTCATCTGTCATCTTCCATCTGTCATCTGTAATTTATAAACCGTAATCTTCTGTCATCTGTTATCTGATATCTAACATCTGACATCTGTCATCTCTCGTCTGTCATCTGTCATTTACCATCTCTCATTTGTTGTCATCTGTCATCATAACCCATATTTTGTTATCTCAAGTGTACCATTCTTAAGTTCTGGTAAGTTATGGTTAAAGACACTAATTTATTGTTCAGTAAAGATGATAATCTAAATATATTAAAATATAAGGAGTAAGAAATACAATTTCCATAGCAAACAGTTTACTTTACCAAGACCTAAATATGCCTTTATATGCCATTTAATAATTGATATCTATCATTTGTCATCTGCCACATGTTAACTATTATACGAGGGTTTTTCGTAAAGTAGTACTCGTAGGGAAGTTTAAAAAAAAACTCATACTAACAAATCTTATAGTTTTATTATTATTAATTCCTTATCATCTATCATTTTTAACATCATATCATCTGTTATCATCTATTATCTGTCATTTGGTACCTGGCAACTAACATTTGTCTCTTATCATCTGGAATCTGGCATCTGTCGTTTTAAAAAATCTCTTAATACTGTTGATATTCTGCAATTCTCTAACCAAAAACACACACTGTCTTCTCATCTTTGTCAGTCGTCCATCATCAGATTTTTTCTGGAATTTGTCATCTTCCATCTATGATCTATCTAAGCGCGGACCCTTCTAAGAGCGTCTATTTTATAGACACCTAAAACGCGCTTTCTGTCATCTATCATCTATCATCTTTATCATCTATTAATGGATTATTATCTTTTATCTTCTATAATATATCATCTAATTTTTTTTATCACATATAATCTGCAATCTATTATTTATTTATTATTACCCACCATCTATTATTTGTAAGTTGTCAGCTGCCATCTACCATTTACTGTTTGTATTATGTATTTGTCATATGTTATCTGTTTTCTGTCCACTGCTATCTTGAGGACACACAATTTAGGAGCAAAACTGAAATTGATAATATTGTTTTTGTCGAACATCTTTTGCCAATTATTACCAGTAATCCGTCAAATACCATATTTCATTTGTTATCTGCTGCCTGTCATAAGTTTTCTGTCTTCTCTTTTCTTCCCGTTTCTTTTGGCATCTGTCTTTTGTCTTCTTCCCTCTTTCATCATCATATTGTCATCTGTTCATCTATTCATCTGTTCATCTGTTCATCTGTTCATCTATTCATCTGTAAATCTGTTCATCTGGTCATCTGTTCATCTGTTCATCTGTTCATCTGTTCATCTGTTCATCTGTTCATCTGTTCATCTGTTCATCTGTTCATCTGTTCATCTGTTCATCTGTTCACCTGTTCATCTCTTCATCTCTTCATATGTTCATATGTTCATCTGCTTATCTCTTAATCTGTTCATCTGTCATCTGTCATCTGCAATCTGTCAACTGTTCTTTGTCATTTGTCATCTGTCATTTATTATATGTCATCTGCCTTCTGACATTAGTTACCTGCTAAGGGTTATTTATCAAATGTAGAATTTTCTAAATTATTATTACAAATCAAAGGTTAAAGAATCTAATAAAAGAAAACATATTTATCATTGAAAATGATTGTCTGAAATCAAGGCTTTAATTGCCTTCTGTATGCTGTTATGTATTGTCTGCCATCTGTCATTCGCCACGTGTTATCTGCTTTTAATATTAGGCATCTGCTATGTGTTATCTGTTTGTAAATTTTTAATTCGTATTAAAAATCAATCTAAAAAAACATTTTTATCATTACAATTGGTTATCTAAAAAACAACCCTTTAATTGCAAAATAATCAAGATTAACAATTCCTTCTCATTCTTCATCTGTTCATCTGTCCATCACCTGTCCATCATTTGTCCATCTGTCCATCTGCCTATTATCTGTCCATCTGTCAATCATCATCATCTGTCCATCTGCACATCATTTGTCCATCTGTCCATCTGCCTATTATCTGTCCATCTGTCAATCATCATCATCTGTCCATCTGCACATCATTCGTCTATCTGTCTATCATCTGTCTATCTATACATCTATCCATGAACTGTCTATCCGTCCATCCTCGGTCCACCTGTCCATCATCTGTCCATCTGTCCATCATATGTCTATCTGTCCATCTGTCCATCATCTGTCTATTTGTTCATAATCTGCCCATCTGTCGATCATTTGTCCATTTTATATGAATAAAACTATATAAGTACTTTCAAAAATATATTGTAAGACGCTACAATTGTTTCGCCACACTGTGGCTTCTTCAGGCGAAGAAATGGTGTTAAAAATTCGTCGGGTCAGGTATATATACAATGTTTATGGGGGGTGGCTATTTGAAAAAAAATCTGTCCACCATCTATCCATCTGTTTATAATCTGTTCAACTGTCTATCTGCCCATCATTTGTCCATGTGTCCAACGTCTGTCCATCTGTCCATCATATATCCATCTGTCCCTCATTTGTTCATCTGATCATCATCTGTTCATCTGTCATCATCTGCCCATCTATCCATCTGTTCATCTGTCATCATCTGCCCATCTATCCATCTGTCCATCTGTCTATCATCTGTCCATCTATCCATCTTCTGTCCATATATCCATCATCTGTTCATATGTCTATCATTTGTCCATCTATCTATCTATCAATCATCTATCCATCTCTATCCATCTGTCTATCTATCCAACATTTGTCCATCTGTTTATCACCTGTCGATCACCATCATCTGTCCATCTGTCCATCATTTGTTCATCATCTGTCTATCTGTCCATTTGTCCATCATCTGTCTATTTGTGCATAATCTGCCCATCTGTCCATCATCTGTCCATCCGTCAATTTTATATGAATAAAACTATATAAGTACTTTCAAAAATATATTGTAAGACGCTACAATTGTTTCGCCACACTGTGGCTTCTTCAGTCGAAGAAATGGTGTTAAAAAATTGTCGGCTCAGGTATATGTACAATGTTTATGGGGGGGGGGGCTATTTGAAATAATGTGTACATTATCTATCCATCTGCCATAATCTGTTCAACTGTCTATATGCCCATCATTTGTTCATGTATCATCTGTCCATCTGTCCATCATTTATCCATCTATCCCTCATTGGTTCATCTGTTCATCTGTCCATCCGTCTATCTATCCATAATTTGTCTATCATCTGTCTATCACCTGTCCGCCTGTCGATCTATCCATTATCTGTACATCTATCTATCATCTGTCTATCTGTCCCTCATCTGTCCATCTGCACATCATCCGTCTATCTGTCCATCATCTGTCCATTTATACATCTATCCAGAAACTGTCTATCTGTACATCGTCGGTCCATCTGTCCATCATCTGTCCATCTGTCCATCATTTGTTTATTTGTTCATCATCTGTCTATCTGTCCTTCTGTCTATCATCTATTTATTTGATCATAATCTGCCCATCTGTCCATCTGTCAATTTTTTATGAATAAAACTATATAAGTACTTTCAGAAATATATTGTAAAACTCTAAAATTGTTTCGCGCATCTTCAGGCGAAGAAATGGTGTTAAAAAATTGTCGGGTACAATGTTTATCGGGGGTTCATCATCTATCCATCTGTCCATAACCTGTTCAACTGTCTATTTGCCCATCATTTGTCCATGTGTCCATCATCTGCCCATCTGTCCATCATCTATCCATCATCTGCCCATCTGTCCATCATCTGTCCACCTGTCCATCTGTCCATCTATCCATCTTCTGTCCATATATCTAGCATCTGTTCATCTGTCTATCATTTATCCATCTATCCATCTGTCCATCATCTATCCATCTCTATCCATCTGTCTATCTATCCATAATTTGTCCATCTGTCTGTCACCTGTCGATCTATCCATCATCTGTACATCTGTCTATCATCTGTCCATCTGTCCCTCATCTGTCCATCTGCACATCATCCGTTTATCTGTCCATCATCTGTCCATCTATACATATATCCATGAACTGTCTATCTCTCCATCCTCGGTCCATCTGTCCATCATCTGTCCATCTGTCCATCTGTCCATCTGTCCATCTGTCCATCTGTCCATCTGTCCATCTGTCCATCTGTCCATCATCTGTCAATCTGTCCCTCATTTGCTCATCTGTTCATCATCTGTCCATCTGTCATCATCTGTCCATCTATCCATATGTCCATCATCTGCTTATCTGTCCATCATCTGTCCATCTGTCCAATTATCCATCTTCTGGCCATCTATCCATCTTCTGTCTATATATCCATCATCTGTTTATCTGTCTATCATTTGTTCATCTATCCATCTGTCCATCTGTCTATCACCTGTCGATCTATCCATCATCTGTACATCTGTTCATCATCTGCCCATCTGTCCATTGGTCATGTATTATTTGGTTCGTAACCCTCTTCTTGCGGAGCTGTAATTAATTTCTTTTACAAATAATAATATAATTGATTATCTGAAAACAATGATATAATTGTAAAAAAATCAAGATTATTATTTCCTTCTCCTTCTCATCTGTCCATCTGTTAATCATATGTTCATCATCTGTCCATCTGTTCATCATTTGTCCATCTGTCTATCATCTGTCCCTTATCTGTTCATCTGTCCATGATCTGTTCATCTGTTCATCACCTGTCCATCTTTGTATCATTTGTCTATCTATCTATCATCTGTTTATCTGTCCATCATCTGTCTATCTGTCTATCATCTGTTCACCTCTCATCTATCCGTCTATCCGTCATCTATACATCTGTCCATCTGTCCATCATCTATCCATTTGTTCGTTATCTGTTCATCTGTTATGTATTATTTGGATCGTAATTATCTCTTTACAGAGCTGTTATTAATTTCTTATACAAATATCTTTAAAGTATAGTTTTTAAGCGACCGAAATTAGAACAGTCACCAAAACGTTTCTAAGCTTAGTTGACATTGTTTGTGGTCAATAATTGAAGTTTCTAGGTATCACAGAAGAGCAGACAAAATAGAAACACGAAATAAGAAAAGAAGGATCGTTATTTTGCCTATAAAAAGTAGGAAAGTTACAGTTATCTGCGATGAAAATAATGAGAAAGGAAGTAATTATTCCAATCCATATATGCGTCCCTTCCTTAAGGATAACTTGAAATAAAATTGGGATCTTCTCCTTCGGCCAATTAATGTTGTTTGTACTTATTACCTAAAATTCAATTAGATGCTTTGAAAAAATATGGAAAATAAAGTAACAATAAAAGAAGTGAAGGAAAGTCATATAATTATTTTTTCGCTAAGGACTTTAATAGACAGCTTAATGCCATTAGGCCTAAAGAAGGAAACATACATGAATAAAAAGGAGCTGGAAAAAGATGGTAACAACTTTTGACCATCTGAAGTGAAACCTTTCACAGAATACTATAAGACTAATAAGTGTAGACATATGCATAGCTTAAATAGAATTCATATCTGACATTATTTCAATTTGTATATAATGTTTTATGACACCTTGAAATAAAGAATATTTTGATTTGATTTGATTAAGAAAGTGTATAGAAGGCTACATTAGAAGAAATGATGGGGAAGAAAAAGAAGCTAACGAAATGAATTACTCCTGGAAAGAACAATACAAGAATATTGGAGAAGCTATTGAAATATTTCTAGTAGGAACATCTGAAGAAATCTTCCAATGTTGAATGCCATGAGAATTAGGAGGAAGAAAGTTATAATTTTGATCCAACTTGCTAAAGTTGACCTTTCGAGTAAAATTAGGATATTTATTTAAACGCTTCTAAGAGCAGTCAGTATTGTTTTTGATAATTGAACTTCTTAGGTCAGTTAGATCTTATAGATGTGCAGATAATATGTAAAGAAGAATACAGGAAGTGAAGTGATATGCATTTTCTACTAAAGACTGTAGAAGGTTATTGAATGCTATGAAAGGGCTGGTGAAGGAAATCTGATGGATAAAACCAGATAGAAACTTTTGAATGTGAATCGAAATATTTAGTTAAATACCGTGGAGTAAAGAAGTTTCTGAAATGAATTATTCGTAAAAAAAATCATTACAAGGAAAGAAGGGAAGATATTAAAATTTTTTGGTAAGAATGAAAAGATGCAGAATTTTGAATTTCCTTAAATGATCTTAAATGGCTGTTGGATGATCGTAAATTACATTGAATGATTATTTAGTGATTTTGAATCATCCTCAGGTGACCTTAAGATATAAAACTTATGATTCTGCAAACCAATACATTTAATTAAAAATCATAAAAATGTGCGGATAAGGATGTCCAAATAAACTATTCATGGAAAGAAAAATACAAGAAAAGAAGGTAAGCTAGTTAAAAATTTTTGATAAGGACTTTTAGTAGAAAAGATTCACTTAAATACTACGAAAGTGTTGAGAAAGAAAGTAAATTTTTTCACCCAAAAATGGCCGCCATTTGGTTTCGACCAAAATTGACAGCTTCATCTCAAATACCTGTAAACCTAGTTACTGCATCATCTTCACGTAACTCATCAATTAACATTATAGTTAACATTGTTTATGATAATTACCTTAATATCTTAGTCAGTTGCATCTTGAAGATATACAGATAAAGTTAAATAAAAACAATAAGAGAAATCAAGAGAGTCCAATTTAATTCCATTGAATTTTTTTAGCAGACAGCTTAATATAATGAAAAGGCTTGGGAACGAAATAAGAAGAAAGGAAAAGCTACTGAAGCAGAATTGGTAAAAACATTTGACCATGTAAACAAAAATTTTCAGCTGAATACTGTGGGAACGTAGAAAAAAATAATATGCTGAAATAAATTATCATCGGAATGAATAATACAATAATAGAAGAAAATTTTGATTCAAAATAAATAACAACAAAATTAAACAAAAAATTACAAAACAAAACCATTGTATCAGCATTATATCTTGTATAAAACATTTCGTTTATATTAACATCAATATTTGAATAGATCGTTCCGAGTGCAACATTTCAATCTCATTAATTAACTGTTGAGGATTTCGCGCACACGTGAATCATATAGCCAATTGTGTGTATTTATGCATATGTGTGGGAAAACTTAATGATTACTACGGTGAAGTATTTTTACTACGCATCTCGTCACGTTCGTAAATTTAAATTGCTGACTCAGAATAGTTTATCTAAATTGTTCCTATTCGCAAATTTTTCCATATTTGCACATACACACACACTTACATCCGAACAAATGCATTCCGAACGGTAAATGCGGCGAGTGGAAAACGCGTCCATTGTTTTACAACAATGTTGTCCACCGATATTCGAATTATGAGGAGATTAAGTGCGGCTCCATTCTGCGTCGCTAATTTATTTTAAATACAACTGGAAATTATTGTGAGATATAATAAGATTATTATTAAGTTATTCAAGGTCTTTTCTTATCAGTAATAGTAATTATAAATAAGATCGTTCAGAATGGAATTACTGTATGATAAGGAGAGAAGTACTTCTTGTAAACGTATTAAATCTTTGGAGATTAATATCTGTGTAAATGAAAATTCTAAAAATTATGGTGTAGTTTAATAATCCAGAATGATAAGTCGACCCTTTAGATACGCTTTAGGAGTTTCATTTTGATTCTGAACACTGAGCTTTAGGTTCGAATGTCGTAAAAATGATAACCAGATCATTGTAAATACTGCAGTAATTTAAAATCAAAAAAGTCTATAAGGGTGAGCGATTTTAGAAAGTGACTAGTATATGAAGGAAATTAATAAGCATTGAGAAAGAAATTTCATAATGTTGAAGAAATACAATTCTAAGCTAATATGCAACGAAATTATTAGACACATTGGGATTCTCCTGTATTATAATATATTGATGAAATTGCGTAGGTATAAAATTTAATTTCCAATAATAATTAAACTACGTCAGCTCTTAATCTCATCATTAACGGTGGCAATAACAATTAAAAATCGGTAGCACAAGGGGGTATAGGTAATACCCTATACAATGACAACCTAGTACCTCCCCCCATCCCGCAACATCCCCTTTTGCGTTTTTAACACCATTGTCAGCAATAACACAAACACAAATCCTTTGTTTCCATACGGCGCTCACTCTCGAGAACCTGTTTGTGTGCCAAACAGAAATAATCTCCCTTTTCACTGCATAATCTTTACCACGGGATGGCTTTATCACTCAATCTCCGAAGTCATAAATCACCACGGAAATCGTCCGTAATGTCTTCAAATATCCCCGCTTTTAAAAAACGCCGACGAGACGAAATATTGCATTTCGCATTCTATTGAGAGAGAGATCCTCAATGCTATAACGTCAATTAGACCCTGAATACAAATGAAGCCATAGGTGACTGACTAACAGTAAATCATGTCCACTAAATTTATCACACACAAGCGCGCCTTATTGTTACAACCGTCACAACAATATTAATATTAATATTGAGATCAGATATCTTCACGAATCTTAATCATCTCGGATCTCGCGCCCAAGTAATGCACCTGACTCACTCTGAAGGCGACTTTCTAATATCTCTCCTACCTCCTTCATTCAGCTGTCGCGTTCAATTGATATTTATTTACCGGTCAGAGTGCAATTAATAATAAATTCATTAACACATGCTAATTAACACGTTGACGCCGGCGTTTTTGTACCCTACAATTATTCATTTAAAATGACAAAATTTGGCTCGCACGCCTATGGTTGTTATGGTTGCTATGGAAATGACTAAAGTCCTAGATGCGCGATAAATTATTAATTGTCACCATGGAAGTAATCAGTGGCGTACCAAACGCGTAAAAACTCGTGTACCACCGGTGGTACACGCCGGCGTTAACGTGTTAATTGTTGTGTACCGTAAAATGCGAAGCGTGAGCGAGTTATGTAACACTGCAATACCTTGTACTTCACATATCGCAACCATTCTTCGTATCATTTTTACTTAATCTAATTATCGTGTCTCATTATGCGAATACCAATTTTTTTTATCGAGGATTTCCCGCTGGTCAGGTATTCATTGGCGTCATTGGAAAAAGAAAGAATATAATTTTAAGAATTCGAGCGGTACTATGTATAAGAGGCGAAATGTATGAATTTCCATATGCGCTGGTTACTTACAATTACACCCACCTTATTTCCATATAAATCATTCTTCTAAGTCTAGAAATAAACATATTACCTTCTACTATTAATTACTTTTAACTTAATGTTTGTAATATCTTTCGTCTTTAGTCTACCTTTGATCAGTTTTTGTCTTCAATACTTTCCTCAGTTTCTTCCAATTTTGTTCCTTTTCTAATAGATTGTTTCCTGTTGTTTCTATGCCTATAATTTATAATCTTACTTCTATATTTCCCTATATTTAATTTTCATTTTTATCTATTTAATTTTTACGTTTTTTCAACTTATTTATTATTATTTACTTTTTATGTGGGCTAAAAGTCCGACAATTATTTAAAGTTAGCTTAAAAATGCGCCTGGTCAATTTATAGTATATTGGGATAGGTCAGGGACACGCTTGGTAAACATCTGATTTATTGAGGCAGGTCAAGAGTACGCTAGATTCGTTTACGTTTTATCTAGCTCAATCCGGAATTTATTGAGGTAGGTTAAGAGTACGCTGGCGCAATATTTTATTGGTTGAGGCAGGTCAAGAGTACGCTGAATTAATATCTGAACAATTGAGGTACGTCACTATAATTATTATAATATTGAGAAATTGTGACGAATTTCCTAAAATTTGTTGTCTTTTTCAAACAGTTATATTTACTTAAAAACAATTTAAATTTTACTAAAATAAAAAATAAATAATAAGAAAAACTTGTATCTATCATAGAAAAAATGATTTGCTTGATATTAAAGAAAAAACTAATCAAATTAAAAGAAGTGCGAAAACATTTGGGGTACTATAAAAAATGCAATTGCCTTAAATTATTTAAAACAGTTGAAAAATTTGTTAAAAATAGCGATGAATAAAAATTTGAAATATTTTAATTTTTTTAATGATTAAAATTTGCTAAAAACAGAAAAGAAAATAGTTAAAATAATGTTAAAAGAAGAAACGAATTAAATTTTATCTTCTTCAGAATATATTTATATTTTATTTTTTCAAAAAGATATATTCACTAAAAAAACAATTCCAATTTTAAAACCTGGAAAAAAACTACGTAAAATTGAGACTAGAAATTTTTTTTGAGAAATACAATTAAAAATTTTAACTACAAAATAGCAATAATATTAGCTGAAAAATTTTAAACAAAAATTGCACATTTAAAACAATTTAAAACAAAAATAAATTATTATTAAAAAATAGGGGGTTAAATTTTCTAATCGGTTTTATTCACTTCGAAACAATTTGAATTTTACCAATAGAAAAATTAATAATGTCTAAGAGTCTGTTAAGCACTTACAATACAATAAAAAATCTTTTGAAAAGAAAAAGAGTTGCAAATTAGCTAAAAATAGTTAATATTTTCTTAAAGTTTTGTTAACCTAAAATAATTTGGATATTACGAAGAAGAAATAAAAAAAGTTCTTTTTTATCTAAATACTTGATTTGAGAAAAGATGAACTAACAATTTTTTTAAAATATGTTTAAAATGTAAATCTTTGAAAAGAGTTACAGAAGAATTGAATCAAATTTCTACACAAACATCTGAAATATTACATAAACATTTTACTAGAAAAACTGTTATTTAAAATTTTCTAAAAACACTTGTCACTTTTAAAAAGAAATATTTACCTAAAAACTATTAGAATTTTATGAAGAAACAGAAAACATTTTAATATAGAGATTTAAAACAATTGCTAAACGCTTGATATTAAAAAAAAGATTTATTCGCACCAGAATATTATTAAAAATATTAAAAAAATTAAATTTTAACAAATTCTTAAAACAGCTAAAAATATTGAAAATAATATAAAAATTTTATAAAAAAGAAAAGAGATGAAAATTGTTTAAGAAGCACATTTAAGGATTTGTATAAAAATTGATTATTTTTACTGATTTACAGTTAGTATGTTACCAAAGAAAGCAATTAAAAATTTGTTAAAAAATGGTTTTAATTAAAAATTTTACTAAAACAGAAGAGTTGAAAATTATGAAGAAGGGTAAAGTGTCAAGTACTTAAAATAAATAAACAAAATACATTTTTTAATGCGTTTTTTTTTGCTGTAGCAAAATAATTTTGTTTGCTTAAACTGTAAAATAAGAATTGGCTAAAACTATTGTGAATTTCAATTAAGAAAAATATTAGCAATTTTTTGTCAACTAAAAGTTTAAAACTTGTTTAGTATGTTTTGTTTCTTAAAAAAAAAGAATAGTTTAAATTGTTTATTTTTCTAAAGAATGCGTTGATGTTTCATTAATAAATAGTACATAAATTTAATTTTATAAAAGAAAAATAATTGTTACTAAAAATCTGTAAAAAAAAAAACATAAAAGTTTTAAAAGTATAAAATCTTCGGAGAACAAAACTCTTTTAATAATATTAAAATTCATATAAAAAAACAGTTGAAAAGATTTCAGAAAAAAAAACAATTGGACTGAAAAATAATAAAAACTAAACTAACAACTTTTTGGCTAAACTGAAAATTTTCTTATTAAAAACTCTTTGAAGTTAACAAAAACCAAACTAAAAAAAGAGGGAATATTTTGTATTATTATTGATTATAATATTAAATATGACTGTTAAGTATAGTTATCTGTCACCTGTCATTTCATATTTACTACTTAACACTTTTAATTACGTTACTGGGGCAAGAGATTGCTCTGTCATTTGAAACTGTCATCGGTCATCTATCATTTGCCATATGTCGTCTGTCATCTATCATCTCTCATCTCTGATCTGTCATCCGTCGTCTGTCATCTGGCATTTGTCATTTGTCATCTATCATCTGTCAACTATTATATCTTATCTGTCATCTATCATCTGTCAGCTGTCATCTGTCGTCTGTCGTCTATCATCTGTTATCTGTCATCTATCCAGTTTGCAATACAAATATTGTTAGAACCTATTTTTTCCTTTGTTATCTTTCATCTGACATTTGTCATCAGGAATTTGATCAATTTTCTTTTTTTAATTCTAACAACCTTTAAAACGGATATATAAAATTCAAACTCAACTTGTCATTGTCATAATAATAATCTGTCGTCTGCCATTTCTCATATGTCATCTGTCCAATTTGTATTACAAATATTCTTAAAACTTATTTCCGACTTTAAAACCTTTAAAGGGGTTTATAATTTTCTATCTCAACTTATTATTGTCCTAAAAATCATTTGTTGTCTATTATCTGTCATCTATCACCTACCATCTGTCATCTGTCATCTGTCCTATTTGCAATACATATATCCTTAAAACCTATTTTCCTCCTTTATCATATGGCATCTGTGATCTGTTCAGTTTGCATTTATTTTTTATTTTTACGGCCTATTTTTCTCCTTTAAAGCCTTTAAAGGGGTTTATAAAGTTCAATCTCAGCTTGTTATTATCATAATAATTATCTGCCATGTGCCATCTATCATCTATCATCTGTTCATCTGTCATTTATAATCTGTTCAGTTTGTAATACAAATATTCTTAAAACTTATTTTCCGTATTCAATCTCAACTGTCATAATAATCATCAGACGTCAGCCATCTATCATCTGCATTCTGTCATCTGTCATATGTCCAGTATGTGATATAAATATTCTTAAAACCTACTTTCCGCTCTTAAAGCCTTTAGACAGGTTTATAAAATTCAATCTCAAATTGTTATTATCATAATAATCATCTATCATCTACCATATATCATCTGCCATATGTTATCTGTCATCTGGCACCTATCATTTGTCATCTGTTTTCTCTCTTCTGTCATCTGCCATATGTCTTCTGTTGCTTATCATCAAAATACTGTAGGCAGGTTAAGAAAATGACTTTAATAACTAAGGGTTGTAAGATTGGAATAACAGCCAAATATGAATGTTTGGAAGATAATAATGATACTATTTTTCATCTACCTAGTTATTAAAAGGTTAGAAAAGTTATTTTAATAAAATAAAGTTCATTTAGGGACCGCGGTGGCCTAGTGGGTAGAGTGCCTGCTCACGGGCCACACGGTTGTGGGTTCAAATCCCAGCCGGGCGGTGGATTTTTCTAAAGGAAGAATTCTCCGTCCGGATCCATGGATGTTCGTGTATGTCCCTCATTGATATCACAACGGGCCTATCTAGGCCTAAGTGTGCATCTCTTCGCGGTGCACGAAGAGGTGCTGCCACACCAACCTAACCTAACGTTCATTTATTGTATGTGTTTTGTCATCTGTAATTTGTCAAATGTTATCTGTATACATCATCTATTTTGTGTTATCTGTCAACTGGTATCTACCATTTGTTATAAATGAATAATTATCTGTTATCACCTGCAAATAGGAAGGAAACATTATTATAGTAGCTTAAAGTAATCATAGTTTAACCAGTTGGCGTTTTGATAAATAGATTGATGATAAGCTATAGGTTCCATTATGAGATGTCATCTGTAATGCCATTATCTACCTTCTGATATCTTTTATCTATCATGTGCCATCACGTTATTATTCATCAGTAATTCTGTCATTAGACATATGTCATCAAGAATTTTCTAAAACGTCAATGAAATTATTTTAGTTATTGATGATTTACAAACTAGAAGAAGTTTCTGACTACAGTAAAACTTGGATTTTATGGAAGGTAGATAAATAATGTTGAACTGTTGTCGTCCCTCATCTGTCACTCATAGAAAATTAAAGCAAGAGATTGATTTATCATTTATAGTTTGCTTTCTGGCAAATGTTACTCTATATCTATCTTGTCTATCTTGAAACTGCTATAATGTTCGATACAATATTTTAGTAAATTATGTTTTACATGTTGGAATTAGATGATTTCATCTTTTATTTGTCATGTGGAATTTGTTATCTGTTATTTAGCAGCTTTTATTTTTTATCTGCTCAAACAAAACCAACAACAGATTTTTTTTAGAAACTGATGATTTAAAGATTATAAAAATTTGGCACCATTCGAAACAAACTTTATTAATACTATTTATAAATTTATAAACATTGATCTGTTATCTGTCATAAAAACATTTATCATTTGTTAGATGTCAAATCTCCTCTGTTATCTTGCATAGAAATTAAAACATTTGTCATTTGTCCATTCTCATTTGGCATTTGTTAGTTCGTATTGATTTTCGGTCGTCGTTTGCATATTTTTAGTTCCGAATTTTCCCAATTTGCAGGGGTATTTTTGAAGGGGGCCCTCAACAAGCTAAGAATCGGCTGCTTAAATTTAGCCGGAAGCTTAATAAAATACACAGTACATGGTTACAAAAAGGTTTTTATTATTCTACAAAAATATTTTGCCACACAGTGGCTTCGTCAAGTAGATGGAAAATCATTATCTATTTTATTAAGGATATGGAGTTTCAACAAGTAACAGCCTCATTAATCTGGTAGCAAAAGCTCCAAATATATAATGAAACCGGTTGCGGATGAGTTGATAAAACTGTTAGACAGGGAAATTATGTTCTTAGCGGCTTGTGTTGGGCTTGAAATAGAAAAGACTCGTCAGGATCCTTAATAAGAATCCATTTTGCTCGTGAAGAATCTACGTTTTCATATTGAAGAGGTGGCAAACCTCATTTCCAGAGGCGAAGTAGATGCCTCTGGAAATGAGGTTAAGGTTAAGGTTGTTCCTTCCAAGGTGAAGGAATTCAGGTAAGAATCTCAGGATATTGAGATTTATGTTTATGGTATATAAATGATGCTTTCAGCACAGCTCACAGAAATCACTCTAGTGTTTTGGGGGAAGGATTTTAATCCCGGCAATCTGGTTTCATTTTAAAACAGAACTACAATACTTTGCTAAAACCCTGGACAATCCAAAAAGTCCAATCCTAGCCATTCTAGGTGGTGCCAAAGTGGATGATAATATTCAGCTTATCAAAAATGTGTTGGATAAAATCAATGAAATAATAATTTGTGGTGTATTGAGCTATACCTTCATAGAAGAATCCCAAGGAATGAAGACTAAAGTCTCTACATTCGATACTGAATCGAGCTTGAAAAAACTTATGGGCAAAGCTCAAATTTATTGATTCAGTTACGTGAAGATCAAAATAATTTTACCAATAAAGCAACAATAACTTTTCTTTGCGCTTTTATTTGAATTATCAAATGTACATTTCGAGCCACAAAGTGGCCATTATTAATGGATTAGTCCTTTAGTGCTTTATTCGTCAAAACATGACAAAGCACATGCTAATAAATGTAAAGATTCACATTCCAGTTGACTTTATCATTGCCAATGAGTTTGCTGAGGATGCTGAGGAACTGCATGCAGATGCATCTCCTGGAATTCGAAATTTAAGATTGGGATTAGATATTGGATAAAAAACTATTGAATTATTTAAAGAACCTATTGCTAGGGCTAAAGTTGTAGTTTGTAATAGACTTGCTGACGTGTTTGAGTTTCAAATTTTTCAAAAGAAACAGAAGGTTTGATGGATGGTGTTGTTGAAGCTACTAAAAGTGGAATAGTTAAAATTATTGAAGGTGGTGATACAGCCACATGTGCTACAAAGTGGGGATCTATTTTTTTAACAAAATCTGCCCTCTTCAGAAGGATGGGAAAAGGTATTTTAGTGCCTGTAGTCATATGTGCTGAAGGTACTTTCTAACAACATTAAAAGTTTGCACATCTTGAAGATAGCTAAAGTGATAGAAAGTTTGAAAATCACTTATTTTTATTTATTTGTCATTTGGTATCCTGTCATTTGATATCTGCCATCTAACATGTGCCATATATAATTTGTCATGTTATCATCGTTGTCGAGTTAAAATCAGACAAACTCTTTCGTTTTTCGATTGAATTTCCTTAGAAGTTTAAGATTTATATGTTTGAATAATCTTCTTCTATGAGTAATTTTGGTTGATTATGATTCTAATTATTAGTGAATTTTCTACAACGTAAAGGACTTATATATTTTTATTACCAGGTTAATAAATTTAAATGTTCCTCGACTCATAATTTATTATTTTTAGAAGTAGCGTTGTGTTTAAATCTAAAACAATAATTTATAATCTTAAATCATGTTGTGAAATTAGAATATTCCATTATTTCCTATATTTATACCTAAATTATATAATTTAAAATAACCCATGTATGGAACTTTAATTATCTAAGAAATTCGTTGCACAGAAAACTCCTTATTTGGAAAATTCTCTAGATAGAAAAACATTACTTACAAATGTATTTACAGAGAAAATTTATTCTTTATAAAATTTTCTATACGCAAAATCATTAACTCGTACAGAAAATTACCTTGCATAATTATTTAGTAAATTAATTATTGAGACAGGAAATCTAATCTGTATTTGCAAAATAAATATGTTAGCAGGAATAACGAAGCTAATAAAGAATAATGAATAAAAATATTTCGACAAACAATTACTATTTAGAAGATTAATTATTTATTAGATATATCTTCATGACAAAAATTCGTAGACGTAAAATAAAACTAATAAATTAATAAGCTAATAATAAATAAAATAAACAAAACACTTTTTCACTTTGTTTTAACACAATTCTTAAGCTAATGTTAAACTGTTTTTTTAGTAAGAAAAAATATCCGTTACTTCTTTTCAATGAGTGAAATCGTTAAATTAGCGCCATAAATTTTCTCCTCCAAGCCCTAAAACCGTAAAAAGAAATGCCGAGGTTACCTTAAAAGCCCTTAAAAACGTCAAACGGTTAAGGCGCCAAAAACTTTCTTCAAATTAAACGGACCATAAATTATTTTTAAAAAAAGGGATGAAGGTTGATTCTTATCTTAATTTGGCTTACAATTACAAAAAAAACTAAATTAGAAGTTTACACCCAAACAATAAAAAAATGGCGTGTCAAATAGTTTTACTACTTTTACTTACAAAAAGTTTATAAAGGTTGCTTTAGAAAGTTAATTAATAATTTAAAAATACGAAAATATTTCGTAAATTTACAACAATGAGTATTAGAGAAAACAAATCCCTTATTGAAACAAGTATTTCTCTGGCTAATAACCTCGACAGATATTTATTAAATTGAAATGATTATTTTTCGTTAATTGCATTTAATTGCTTAAAAGGTGGTTAAGATATTTTTTCCTGATAAGTTGTTTCAATTCAATTTCTTTAAGTGAAGAAACTTTTATTGATTGTTTTCACGTAGGAGCTACTGTGGATTTTGGGGAAGGTACAAAATTACTTATGTAAATCCAATACGTGAATTATCAACAATATTGTGTATATAATGTTGATAATTTAAAAATTTGATTTTCCGAAGAAGTTTTGTACCTTTTCCAAAAGCCACAGTAGCTTCTACGTGAAGACAATCAAATGAAAATGAAAATTATACAGCTATTGAAAATGTTTACATCGTAAACGAAATGTACATTTAGCAAAATAAAAATAAACTGTGGAATTTATTGACATTCAATGGTGAGGGTATTTTCTATACGGTATATTTTGATTATGAAGAAATTAAACTCGATGGCTTTGTTTTGCCACTAGATTTATAGAATTACAAGTGAATATAATTTCATAAGAGGAATAAAATGACTTTCTTTTAGTCGAAATTATCGTTACTTGTAATTCAGTGGAGGAGAGGTTAAGGGTTTGAGTGGAAGAGCATCTACAAGTGTTGAACTCCGCCCTTCGGAATGGTGTTAAAATTATATATATGCTTTTCCTTCAGTTATCAATATACCAGTTTATTTATATTTTACATAATCATGTCCTTAAATGAATAAATTCTACAAAATTAAGTGGTAAAACTAAGTTATTGAGTGATGAATTAAATTCTCACATGTTTAATTGACTTACTATACTATGAATTAAATTCTCACTCAACCCGTGAAAATAAAAATAGTGAAACAAAACCAAGTGTTTGATTAACCTTCTAATTACGTTATCGAGTTTATTTTCACCAATTTAATGTTATAACATGACTTATAACACAAGTTATAAATTGTTATTTAATTTAAATAAGTGTATTTATTCTTGGATATAATATATGTACACACAAATAAATTTTCTGACATAACACAGATTGCAATCCATTGTGGAATATTCCAACACCAGTTGCTGTCCGAAAAAATCGATAATAACAGGATAATGGCGCTCATAAATAAACATAAGCTCGTTTCGAACACAATCGTGGAGATTTCCCGAAAAACCCTTTATTACTGTTTACTTAATCTCCAATACAAGTCATTAAGGCCATTGTGGCCCCGGCTTAATCCAGTGCGGTTTATTGCTGCCCATTCAGACGGGGCGGTTTTCGAGCGCGAGCCATAATGGCGTGAACGTCTCACCTCCCTAATCCCTTGGCGATTTTGGCAATTTTCACATTTACCATTGTCGAGGTTTTGGCCTAAAGTACGACCGCATCGGACCACCCGTCGTTCATGCAAATCACACCGGACACGAGAAGCTCGAGTGATCCTTTAACCATAAAATTTTGCACAATATTACTCATTCAATTAATATTTACATTAGTATATTGTAATTAAAGTATTATTACTTTCTTCATATTTACATTGTAATTTTTTTTTTCTGATAATTTTTTATTTACAAATACAGCAAATTTTTACTTTATTTCACACGACAGAAAAACAATCCCCGCTATAAAGTATGCATTAGTTAGGAATAAAGAAACACGACTTGAAATATTTGAGTGAAAAAAAAATTAATGGCCGAAAAATTCTTTTCGAATATTATTGATAACTGTCGAATAAAATTTATGTGAAAGGTAAGAAATTTTTGTTAAATTTACAGTGTGTAAATTACCTTAGTATTTAAATATAATGAAGGATGCGACCGTTACTACATGGTAATTCATCAGTCAGACACTAACATGAATTCAAATGTAAATAAAAAAGTATTTAATATTTATTAAAATCAAAAAATTTGAACAAAGTATATAAATAAATATTGAATTACTGTAGCATACGCTTACTTATTTTAATAACTGTTCTCCACAAATAAAATTTGTGTTTTCTATATTTTGAATTTTCTGTTCAATGAATATTCTCCTAGTGAATGAATGCATAGGATTATCAAGAAACTCAAATTTCTGTCCATAAATTTTGAATTTTAAAGCACATAATTATCTAGAAACTAAATTTTTTGTCTATATTGACTATATTTTCTTAACACGAAATATATTGAAAATTCACTTTCAAATTAATCATCAATCTTCATCAACTTTTTAACTTAATAAATCGATTTGGTGGGCATTTTTTCACTTACTTCATTACATGATTGTATGTTTTGATGAGCAAGAAGAAAATTTTCGTTTTGAATTTTTTTAATCTAATTTCGTTCGATTGTGTATTTTTTTATTTGTCGATTACAAAAACAATTAATTTTTACAACCAAATAATAAATAAATCTCCGCATTTATTAAAGACTGTAGTAAAAAAATACACAGTAAAACCGAAACAGTTAAATTTTTACGAGCGCTAACTCAATTAAAATGTATGAGTCCACTTGGCGCGGACGTGTAACAAAGGGGATGAATTGTAGCATTTTGACAGGTGATACGGATTTGGGAGGTACGTAAATCCGAAGTGGAAATGTCCCTACAGTAAAAAGGGGCAAAAGTAAATCTTACCTATTCTTTTTTTCGAGGACCATAACAAGTCAATTTGTTCTTGTTACACGGTTAGCCCCCGTTAAACGATGGGAGGCGAGAGGACCACCCTCCAAATTATACGCTCGTTCCGACCAGTTTTACGCCCCGTGTGCGGCGCTGTTGTTATTATAAGTGGTCGGTGCGGCTATAAATTCTGGCTTAAAATTAAATTATAAAACGCAGACGATATTAATAATAAACCATCGCCTTGATTAAAAATAAATTTTATTTCGAAGATATTAAGCCAAGTAAAATTGTTAACAAATTACTAGACCAAAACTGTTTTTATATTTCGCTAAAAAAAAAAATCTACTAATGAAAAAGATCCACGCATAATGATTAAAAACTTCATTGTCTATTTTCGAAGATTTTAAGATATTACCATAAAGTTTAGATATTTTTTTATGGTAATATCTTAATCGATGTTTAACCCGAAGAATTAAATTAAATTTAATAGATTTATTAAAAAAAAATTCAAATAATTTTTGATGATGTTTTACTGGTTAGAGGGTGGGATAGAGGCCACACACCCACCCTACATATACATATAAACTATAATTCCTTATAGTCTCGAGGTTTCCAATAAAATTAATTACAAAACTTTGAATAAAGAAAAATTGAAAAGGTAAAATTTTTGTTGAGTATATTATTAAAAATTTGATGCATGATAGGTGAGCAGACTTTAAATCTAAATTTGTCAAGATTAGCTATAGTATTAGATTAGTATAGATATAGCTATAAGTCATTTATACTTAAACTTAAATTTTGATTTTGATTAATTTTTTAATACATAAAGGGTTTGATTGTTTTTACAAACAAAATCATCAACGATTAGTATTTAAAGTTGTCATGTATATGTAGGGTGGGTGGGTGGCCTCTATCCCACCCTCCAATCAGTAAAACATAAGCGAGGGTTTTAATTAGAAGTTCTAAAATATAAGTAAACACAAAATAATTGCAATTTTTAGAGTTTTATACATACAAATTTTTCAAATAAATTTTGATGATGTTTTACTGATTGGAGGGTGGGATAGAGGCCACCCACCCACCCTACATATACATATAAACATTAATTCCTTATCGTTTCGCGGTTTTCAATAAAATTAATTACAAAATTTTTTAATAAAAAATTTAAAAGGTAATATTTCTGAGTGGGTAAATTAGTAAAAATTTGATACATGATGGGTGGGAAAACTTTAAATCTAAATTATATAAGATTAGCTATAGAAAGTAATTTATATTTACAGTTAAAGTTTGATTTTGTTTTATTATTTTATTGCATAAAGGGTTTGATTGTTATTAACAACAAAATCATCAACGATTAGTATTTAAAGTTATCATGTATATGTAGGGTGGGCGGGTGGCCTCTATCCCACCCTCCAATCAGTTAAACATAAGCGAGGATTTTAATTAAAAGTTGTAAAATATAAATAAACACAAAATAATTGCAATTTTTAGAGATATATTCATACAATTTTTTCAAATAATTTTTGATGATGTTTTACTGGTTGAAGGGTGGAATAGAGGCCACCCACCCACCCTACATATACATGATAACTTTAAATACTAATCGTTGATGATTTTACTGTTAAAAAGAGTTGAAATGTTTATGTAATAAATTTATTTATTGCATCAAGGATTTGACTATTTTTAACAGCAAAATCATCAACAATTAGTAATTAAAGTTATCATGTATATGTAGGGTGGATGGGTGGCCTTTATCTTACCCTACAATCAGTAAAACATGAATGAAGATTTTAATTAAAAGTTGTAAAATATAAATAAACAAGAAGTAATTGCAATTTTTAGAGATTTATTTCTACAAATTTTTCAAAGAATTTTTGATGATGTTTTACTGATTACAGGGTGGGATGGAGGCCACCCACCCACCCTACATATACATATAAACTATAATTCCTTATCGTCTTGAAATTTCCAATAAAATTAATTACAAAACTTTTTGACTGAAGAAAAAAATTGAAAAGGTAAAATTTTCGAATTTGTAAATTAGTAAAAATTCGATGCATGATGGGTGGGCGAACTTTAAATCTAAATTAGATAAGATTATCTATAGAAAGTCATTTCATATAAACTCTAATTTTGATTTTGTTTTATTTTTACATTACATAAACGATTTGATTGTTTTTAGCAGCAAAATCTGCAACAATTAGCAATTATAGTTATCATATATATGTAGGGTGGGTGGGTGGCCTCTATCCCACCCTCCAATCAGTAAAACATAAGCGAGGGTTTTAATTAAACGTTGTAAAATATTAATAAACACAGAATTTTTGCAATTTTTATAGATTTATTCATCCAAATTTTTCAAATAATTTTTAATGATGTTTTGAAATTAATCCTAGTGATAATGGATTGATTACAATTTTTATAATCAACGAAAGTAATTTGAATTTCCAAAATTTTAGTTTAAAGCGTTGCCATTTTGTTTCCAGCTATAATACCTCAATTGTTTAACTGTAATATCAAAAATATGTTAATTTAGGATTGATTTTGGAATTTTAAAACTAATCCTATTGAAGGTGGATTTTATTACAATGTTTCAAATCACCGAAAGCAACTTTATTTTCCACAATTTGAGTTTTGAGCGTTTCCCTTTTGTTTTCAGCTATGATACCTCAATTGTTTAACTATAATATCAAAAATATGTTAATTTAGGATAGATTTTGAAATTTTGAAACTAATCCTAGTGAAGGTGGATTTTTTATCATTTTTCTAATCACCGAAAGGAATTTGAATTTCTAAAATTTAAGTTTAGAGCGTCGCCATTTTGTTTCCAGCTATGATACTTCAATTGTTTAACAGTAATATTAAAAATATGTTAATTATTGGTGGATGTCCCCTATCCCACCCTCCAATCAATAAAACACAAGCCAGGGTTTTAGTTAAATGTTGTAAAAAGTAAATAACCGCAAAATAATTGCAATTTTTAGAGATTTATTCATGCAAATTTTTCAAATAATTTTTGATGATGTTTTACTGATTAGAGGATGGGATAGAGGCCACCCACCCACCCTACATATACACATAAACTTTAATTCCTTCCTTAATTAATTACAAAACTTTTTGAATAAAAAAAAAAAAATGTAAAATTTTTGGGTTTCTAAATTAGTAAAAATTCGATGCATGATGGGCGACCAGCCTTTAAATTATAAATTAGATAAGATTAGCTATAGAAAGTAATTTATATTTAAACTTAAATTTTGATTTTGTTTTATTTTTTCATTACATAAATGATTTGATTTTTTTAGCAGCAAAATAATCAACGATTAGCAATTATAGTTATCATGCATATGTAGGGTGGGTGGGTGGCCTCTATCCAACCTTCCAATCAGTAAAATATAAGCAAGGGTTTTAATTAAAAGTTTTTAAAATATAATTAAATACAAAATAATTGCAATTTTGAGATCTAGTCATACAAATTTTTCAAATAAATTTTGATGATGTTTTACTGATTGGAGGGTAGGATAGAGACCACCCACCCACCCTACATATACATATAAACTTTAATTCCTTCTCGTCTCGCGGTTTCCAATAAAATTAATTACAAATTTTTTCAATATAAAAAATTTAAAAGGTAAGATTTCTGAACAAACTTTAAATTTAAATTAAATACGATTAGCTGTAGGAAGTAATTTATATTTAAACTTAAATTTTTATTTTGTTTCATTTTTTATTACATAAAGGATTTGATTGTTTTTAGCAGCAAAATCATCAACGTATTGTATTGTATTGTATTGTAAAGTAATCATGTATATGTAGGGTGAGTGGGTGGCCTCTATTCCACCCTCCAATCGGTAAAACATAAGCAAGGGTTTTAATTAAAAGTTTTTAAATATAAATAAACACAAAATAATTGCAATTTTGAGAGATTTATTCATACAAATTTATCAAATAATTTTTGATGATGTTTAACTGATTGAAGGGTGGGATAGAGGCCACCCACCCACCCTACATATACATATAAAACACAATTACTGATAGTCTCGCGGTTTGAAATAAAATTAATTACAAAACTTTTTGAATTAAAAAGAAATTTAAAAGGTAAATTTTTTGAGTAAGTAAATTAATAAAAATTTTAAGCCTGATGGGTGGGCAGACTTTAAATCTACATTACAAAGGATTAGCTATAGAAAGTCATTTATATTGAAACTTAAATTTTGATTTTGTTTTATTTTTTTATTGCATAAAGCGTTTGATTGTTTTTAGTAGCAAAATCAGCAAAGATTAGCAATTATAGTTATTATGTATATGTAGGGTGGGTGGGTGGCCTCTATCCCACCCTCCAGTCAGTAAAACAAAAATCAATTGCATTTTTTCCAGATTTATTCATACAAATTTTTCAAATAATTTTTAATGGTATTTCGAAACTAATCCTAGTGATGATGGATTTATTACAATTTTTATAATCAACGAAAGTAATTTGATTTTCCAAAATTTGTGTTTTGAGCGTTGCCATTTTGTTTCCAGCTATAATACTTCAATTGTTTAAGTGTTATATCAAGAATATGTTAATTAAGGATGGGTTTTAATATTTTGAAAGTAATCCTAGTGAAGATAAATTTTTTTACAATTTTTCTAATCGCCGAAATCAATTGGAATTTCCAAATATTTAGTTAAAGCGTTGCCATTTTGATTCCAGCTATGATACCTCAATTGTTTAACTATAATATCAAAAATATGTTAATTTAGGATATATTATGAAACTTTGAAACTAATCCTAGTGAAGGTGGATTTTTTACAATATTACTAATCACCGAAAGCAATTTGATTTTCCATAATTTGAGTTTTGAGCGTTTCCCTTTTGTTTTCAGCTATGATACCTCAATTGTATAACTGTAATATAAAAGATATGTTAATTAGGGCTGGATTTTGAAATTTTGAAACTAATCCTAGTGAAGGTAGATTTTTTTATCATTTTTCAATCACCGAAAACAATTTGAATTTCTAAAATTTGAGTTTAGATCGTCGCCATTTTCTTTCCAGTTATGACACTTCAATTGTTTAGATATAATATTAAAAATATGTTAATTATGGGTGAGTGGCCTCTATCCCACCCTCCAATAAAAAACATAAGCATTTAATTAAAAGTTGTAAAATATAAGTAAACACAAAGTAATTGCAATTTTTAGAGTTTTATTCATACAAATTTTTCAAACAAATTTTGATGATGTTTTACTAATTGGAGGATGGGATAGAGGCCGCCCACCCACCCTACAAATAAATATAAACTTTAATTCCTTATCGTCTAGCGGTTTCCTATAAAATTAATTACAAAACTTTTTGAATAAAAAAAAATTGAAAACGTAAAATTTTTGAGTAAGTATATTATTAAAAATTTAATGCATAATACGTGAGCAGACTTTAAATTTAAATTAAATAAGATTAGCTATAGAATGTCATTTAAATTAAAACTCAAATTTTGATTTTGTTTTATTTTTTTATTTCATAAAGCGTTTTTAGCAGTAAAATCATCAACGATTAGTAATTAAAGTCATCATGTATATGTAGGGTGGGTGGGTGGCCTCTATCCCTCCCTCCAATCAGTAGAACATAAACGAGGGTTTTAATTAAAGGTTATAAAATATAAACAACCACAAAATAATTGCAATTTTTTGAGGTTTATTCATACAAACTTTTCAAATAATTGTTGATGATGTTTTACTGATTATATGGTGGGATAGAAGCTACCCGCCCACCATACATATACATAGAAATTTAAATTACTGATCGTCTCGCGGTTTGGATTAAAATTAATTACAAAACTGTTTGAATAAAAAAGAAATTCAAAAGGTAAAATTTTTGAGTGAGTAAATTGTTAAAATTTGTATGCATGATGGGTGGACAGACTTCAAATCTAAATTAAATAAGATTATAAGAAGGTCATTTATATTTAAACTTAAATTCGGATTATGCTATGTTTTTTTTATTACATACAAGGTTGTATGTTTTTGTAAGCAGAAAAATCATCAACAATTAGTATTTAAAGTTACCATGTATATGTAGGGTGGGTGGGTGGCCTCTATCATACCCTCCAATCAGTTAATCATAAGCGAGGGTTTTAATTAATAGTTGTAAAATTAAAAAAAAAAAATTAAAAAAATGACATATGGCCATTATAGAACTTTTTCTACATTTTTCTCGAAAAATATGAGGTTTAGATAACTTCGTCTAGGAATACTTTTATTTAACAACTTGGAAAATAAAAACACTAACACTTCTTCACAATTTAATTTTATTTTGCTAGATGTACATTTCATTATCAATAGCTTATAACTTTTCATTTAACAATTTAATCGAGCAATTAAAGAAATGCTTAAAATTCATTCAGGAATTAAGACAACCCTTTGCACTTGCAATTAATCTTTAGACAGTTAGCTAATAACTCGAAATTTCTTTTCATGTTCGATCGAGATGAAATTTTTTCATGGAAATGTGTTCACATTTAACTAGAAGGTTCACCATCTGTAAATAAGAATATTTAAAATTTAACCCCTGAATGCACCCCTTGGCCTAGGATGGGAATATGGTCACATAATATTTTATTTTCTAACGTTTCAAAAAAATTTATTGAAACTACTAAGAATGATTAACTATAGTACACTATACTACATTACAAATCTAGGAAATATAATAATATAAACAATATTTAGGGGCGGAATGTAATACCGACACCTCCACCATAACAAATCAATATATTTAATTAATTACTTACTTAACCCGTGGTGAAACATATTTGAAAAATCTTGATTAGTAATCTAATCAATTCTAATCAAGATAACAAATCAACTTTGAAATAGTCTGAATAGAAATGTTTTGGTTAAATCATCACAAGTTAGCTAAAGAATATATGTTTTCTATAACTAATAAGAAATAAGTAAGCGTAAAAAACTGACTAAAATTTCCTTTACGTACTGTTTATTGGCTGAGTACCCGAAACATCCCAACTACTAACTGCAGTGACGACCCCTTTATCTTTCCATGCCAATAATAGTAAGTTTCCCGATCTGCAGCCAAATGTATTATCCTCGGAAAACTACGGTCTTTTTATAGAGTTGGATACGAATTTCAGGTTAATTTTTATAGTCCCGATTAAGTACACGTTTATTATCAGAAATTCTCAAGCTAGTGGTATAATACCTGTCAGTAAATATATGGTATACTTTACTGCCAAGATTGCCTTTCAGTAAATTGTGGCACAAATGCAGCACAACTCGTGAACTTATAGGAAGGTCAGGACTTTTCCGATATCAAGCTTTCGTATTAAGGCAAAATTCAGTATTAGAATCTGCCAACATATAAATCCCGATTCCACACTTTGTTTGTTTATTTGGGTTATAAATCAAAAAACTTATTCTGTCTTTGATCTAACTACAGACTCATACACTGAAATTTCCCTTGACGGAACAAAATGTTCCTTGTACTTTTTCTTCAAAAAATCTAAATACCTTTTGCATTAGACTCTAAAATTTTTATCGTTTGTATCTGTCTCATGTAAATGAAGCATCCAAAAGATATACATGAATAAGTCTTTTCTAAATATGGTACTTAAGAAAGGAATTTTGGCATTGAAGTTTTGGGACCAATATTCCTGCAGATGGCTATTGTATCGATATTTAGAATAACTCCTAAAAAGGCCTCAAATTCTGCCACTGCAAGATCCACCTATTTATTCCAAATGGATCGCTTTCATACGTTTTTTTGAGAACAGCCAATATTATAATAGATGATACGAGGCTTGAATGTAGGGTCGCAAAAAGTTGTCCACAGGGGTGAGTGCTCTTCTGTTTACTAGTTTACTATGAAACCTAGTCGTTGACGGACTACTGGAATCACTGAATAGGCAGTAGTTTACGCTGACGATATCACGATCTTACTTTCCGGCTACTCAGAAAGTATGTTAATGAAACGTATGTCGGATGCTCTTGACATAGTAAATAAATGGTGCATAGACCAAGGACTATTTGTAAATACAGCAGAGACAGAACTGGTAGTGTTCACAAGAAGGAGGAAAATCAAGGATTTCAAGCTACCAAAGATTCGGGGTGAACTCACCCCGAAAGAAGAAGTCAAATATTTGAGCATTCTTCAAGATAACAAACTGGCCTGGATAAAGTAATGTGGTGGCCAAGAACAATATGATGTGAAAATAGCCGTACAACAACAACAACAAAAGCAGCTATGCTCTCCCATCGTATAAAACTAGATTATTATAAGGCTACGAGCAACAAAAAGATAGCTTGTAAGGAACGGAGGAGGTGAACACCTCAAAATACTGTATGCAACTGTCCAGAGAAAACCTACAGAAGGTTGTAGGGCTCCTAACAGGGCACTGTAATCTAAGATAGCATCTGAATAGATTGAGATTATACCCTAGTTCAAACTGCAGAGGGTGGGAAGAGGAAGAGGAAACCGCCGAGCATGTGCTTCTGGATTGCCCGTTTCTATCCAACTTACGTTAAATGGGAAAGGGATGTCTACATATATCAGACATCCTAAGAGTCCCTCTTGCTGCGATCCTTTGCCAAGGACTTGGGTTGGCTCGACTATAGCAAGGAATGTGGACACAGATGGGAGGATATACTAAGGGCCTGCTACGGACTTCTCTGCCCTCCCATAGTACAAATCTAAATCGAGATCCAGAGTGGTTAAGAATCTGTGGTCCTTCAGCTTCATCACCAAAAGTATCCTGTGCGGCACATTACCTCATATTTATCTTCTCTTGCATAGTGAGTTGCGTCATCGTCGCTGCTGCTTGTACTGGGTAAAGGTAATGCCCGATTTCTTTTGATAACTATAATGTCACTACCACTAGTATCATTTTCTGCAGCTTCTTCACTGCAGCCTTCGTTACTACTTTCATTGGACTCTAATCCTCGATAATAATAGTCGATACAAAATTCGTCGTCACTGCTCTCAAATTCTACGTTGCCTTGTAAATGTCGCTTAGGCATTTTGAACATAAAAAGTAAAACATTATAAAGTAATAGTACTATTGGTAACTATAACACAAAACTGTTTCGGGTGGTGTTCGTTATGACACTAAACTAAATTTGTAAACCAAGTGAATGTCTATAAATATTTGAAATACGAATGCAAAGGGTTAATTTAGAAATTGCAAATGATACTTTAAGAAAACCTCAATAGACGAAGTATGCCAAACAGGTGCTTAAATTACAAACATAATTAGTGAGCATGCACGTCTAACTCATTAGCAATCGCTTGAAAGATTAAGAACTTCCTCTCCTTATTGTTACGGAGTAGTTTTCAAGATATGGAAACGCGAATGTGTTTATTGTAATGTAGAATGACTCAATTTTCTATGCGTGGATTTACATATACACACACAAAAAAAAACTTAGGTTTGGTGAGCAAAAATTTATGATGGGTGTTCTACAGCAGTCCGTTAGATTTCGGTTTCCCACGATTCCTATAAGAAAAAAAAATGGAGTTGTGGAAAATTTTCGAGGGGGGCGCCTTCCCACTGATTTGTGGGTGTGCTTGTGAAATTCGCCGCCTCGCCACGGTTTTGTGTTTGTGTGCGTGTGTGTGTGTGTTTGTGTGCGTTGTTACGGTGCTAGACTGAGTGAAATATTAACACATCTCCCGCATTCCTCGGCTCACACCTCCGATGGTGAGGAGTGATATGGCGCCGCCGGCCCGTCGCAGTCCAGCAGGCAATGGGCAGCAAAAGGTATTCATTTCAAACTTCAATGGCGATACAGAACTACCTGCACCGGAAACCTGAGCGCATTCAGGCTGGGAACCGCGACTGCCACTTTATTATCCGACGTCCCTTGTCACCCTTCCATCGGGTGGTCCGACGGCTTTGACTCGCCGCCATGTGACTCTTCACCTCGTTATCTGGGGGACCCCCGCGGGCCCACGTTGATGGCTCAATCACCTTTCGCACATTCCACCGCCGTGACTGACTGACTTGCCACTTGCCGCCGCCGCCGCACGAAACACCCGAAACGGTCGTCGAACAATCGAACGTTTATGATGTGCGGGAGGAAGGACGGATTCTGTCTGCGTTCTGCGTGTTCGGTCTTCTTGGGCGGTGAGACGACCTGGAGGCCGGACACCGGAGGCCTCAATAAGGGTACACCTCCTAACTGGAATACAAACAAGACAAAGACTACACCTTGTCACAACCAGATAAATAGTTTTGATTACGTTTCAACACTTTCAAACTACATACTGTTGATGATCTTCAAACAATCAAACTTAATATGATATTTATATGAATTATAATAAATTTCTAACAAATAAAATAAACAGTTACAACAGAACATTTCCTGGTCATCAAAATCAGCAGTTAAAGTATTCTAATTTGAGAATGGTTGCGAAAGTTATTACGTGGTAATCCATACTTACCCTGAATTAAAAATAATTTGTGATTAAAATACAGTGAATCTTGTATTCTGATTTGGTTAAGATAATCAGCTGGTTGGGAAAGGATAGTTTAGGAAATAGAACAATTATAATCAATTAACCATAATATAACCCCCCAAACATTTGGGTTAACTATATATTATCGCAATTTATTCTAAGTTCTACTTAAGTACCCGGATTTACCAATTGCTGTTCCTTGGGGCACGAACAATTTAATGTATTGTATTTTTTTTAATGTTATATAATTTTTTATTTATGTTTTATTACTTTAAGTAATTGTAGACAATATTAATTTTCATAACTAGAAGCTATTAAGTTGCAAATTCAATTTGTACACTTCAGTTTCAAAATCAGGTCTCGTCGAAGATATTTTTACAAAATAATTAAATTAAAATATATGTATGTATATATTGATAAATAACGTTAAAAATATTAAATTACCACCCACAGTCTGAAATTATCATAAGCAGTCTGGTGGAGGTTCATGAACCACTCTCCTCCAGCCGGTGCAAGTGATGTGTACGTACCGTTTCTGTTGTTTTCAACACATTCATAACATATATCGCCGTGTGTTGAGTCGTGCTACGTGACTCTGAATTCAACTTCTTTAATAGTAATAATAATAATAATAATATCAGCATGAAAGCGTATACACGTCGGTTTCTTCGCGGTCGGTTATTGGGATGTTTCTCGCCTCTGCACATAAATTCCCCGAGTTGAGCAATTGTTTAGCAACATGCCTCGATCGGACCTCCCATAGCCAGCAGGGGCAGTCGCCCTTGTTAGCTGTTATTTTCGGTGATTCAGCAAGTGGTGGTATAAATCACCGTTCCGAATCTCCGTTACACGGCGATCGGCAAATATTTACTCAAAGCTAGGATTCACGCTTTGTATGGGGGCATGCTTTCTTTTCATCTCGGATTAGGTGTACTTGTGACAAGTAGATTTATGTACAAATGCCACATAATGCGCAACTACCTGGTCGACGGTGAGAGGGTGGACTTTGTCTACGGTGAGAAGGTGCGCGGTGTTCTCAGGTCTACGTGTGCGTGGTGGGTCCTTCATCGAAGATGAATGGGTCGGAATGGGATGGATCTTCTGAGCGCCACCACCGACACTCGCCGCACTCAATGAATAGGGCACCCCTCATTCAATTGAGTTGTCAGGAAATGGCCGACGTGAAAATCGACAACAATAGCGGCTAGTAAATATTTCGCTCCTCATAAGACCATTTCGCATGCCAATTATTGTGAACAGACGCCACCTAACACATTAAAATCTATTCAGGGGGTACCCGGAGCTCGATCGTCCAGATAAAAACGGTGAAATCACCCTCCCTTTATGTCGGCCCGACTAATATATTTCACGCAACAACCAGATAAACGATTCATCTTCGCCTTCGCTCCCCAACAACACCCGACCATTAGTACTATTTCGAAATACAAATAACGGATGCCATTTTTTAACCACCGATTCGTAAAACAATGTAGTAATTATATCGTTAAATTTTTAAATATCCTCAACAAATCATAATAATAATAATATAAATAATACATTGACAGAACAGTATTACATGATTCTTGAAATTCCACTATGTATAAATTTTATCTAGTTTTATAAATATGCTTAATATTTTATATCATTACCTTATTTAACATAATTACATAATTACTCCAGATTATATATACAGATAGATAAAAACCCGCCCCTCCAGTAATAGTACACCTTTGAAAATGACAAGCAATTATCGACACATATCTCAAGAAACTGATAAATTAATTATGAAACCAAACAAGTTTTTTATTTACAAATCCATCCCTTTGCCGACAGTATAGCTTTGCGACAGTTCTAAATTGACATTATAGGCCTCGAAGCAAATTAAGAAGTAATAATTATTACGTACAGAAAATTCTCTGTTCGTAAGTTGTAATTCTTATTATTCTAATTTTGTATGCCATTTTATGCAATAAATTCGGCTGTGAGACATATCACAAATGTATTATACATGTGCTGATCAATTTAGTTTATCATAAAGTTAAATTCTTAGGACGTTTAGCTGAGTATGATTTCTTAGATCATTAAAAGATAGATTTATTTAAGATGGCATATTACAGATTGTCCACTCTCTAATGGCTTTCACTCTCGTGTTACCTCTTCTGGATACTTCCTCCTTCGATGATCCTTCAACAAAGATGTATCATCGGAGTATATGGATGGCCGTACTTCAGGTAGGTTAGCAAGTAGATCATTGATGTAGATCAGGAAAAGTAGCAGTCCCAAAATAGATCCTTATATTTTACGTAAAATAATTTTCATTTGATATTTTTCCAATGTATGAATTGGATTCGGCTATTTAGATATGACTCAATCATCTATTTAGCTATTCCTCTAATTCCAAAGACATTTAACTTTCGCAGCAATATATCGTGACTGATGGTGTCAAAGGCTTTTGAAAGATCACAGCAAGTCAGGCCTATTTGTCTTTTGTTATCTTATACTTCTGAGATTTTATTAAGCATGACGGCAACAGCTGAGGATATTGAGTTTCCTGGTGTGAACCCATATTAGCAAATATTTAGTATTCGGAGTTTTCTAAAAGGTTGAGAAGTTTATTACATTTTCCTATATTTTTGACCCTATAGGAAGAATTGCAATTGGTCTTGAGGATCCTCAATATTTCCTCATTGATTATGTTCCAAATAGGCTACAGCAAGGGTATACTTTCCAGACCTTCTAAAATTAGGATCTTCATCAGAAGTAAATTGAACAATAAGTGGATTTGCTTCTTCCAAACGTCCATACAAAGTGAATATTTATTAATACTTTTCATGTTGGCTTTCTTGGGCATATAAAACCATGTCAAGAATTGAGGAAGCGTTTTTTGATCCAAGCACCGTAAACATCAACCTTATCTGACCATCTCATTTGGTGCATCCTATCTGTTTTGCTGACACAAATACATAAAAAAGGGGACAAGAAAGTAAATTAAAGCATATATAGAAAATTTCATGTCCAAGAGGATATTTACTCCCTCAGGATCATAGAAAAAGAAGGGTTCGAGTTGAAGAACACAATTTGTAATTGTAAACTCCGCCCATGCTCCTTCCAACCAACATTTAAAAAAATGAATATTTCAAGGGGAGAAAGTTGTTTGGAAAATTCAACGTTCTAAAAATTTGAGTTTTGTGAAATTTCATACACACAAAATTCGTCTTTTAAAAAATACAATTCAAATATTTAAAATTATTATACATAAATAATTCAATTGTCAATCTTATAAAATTCAAGTTTAAAAAATTAGTTGAAATACCGATGAATTATTTTTAGAAACTTAAATTCATTTTTTAGAAATTTCTATGGGCAGATAATAAATATATTTTTTATATAATTTGTTTAAAAAAAATTAAGACTTAATATAAAATAATCATGGAGTGAAAATATTTTTTTCTGAATAAAAAATTTAAAACTCTAATTTTTGTGTACTACAAATTGAATATTATTAAGAAGAAGACACGATTACTTTATTTGTGATAAAACAAAGTAATCGTGTCTCCTTCTTCAAAAACACAATTATAGTCATAATTTTATTAGTCAATTAACACAAATAATAATTTCTTATACTGAAAAATCGAATTTAACTAAAATTGCATAGAAAGAAATTTTAAATGCTAGAAAACCTTATGATAGAGAAAATTCAATTTTTAGAAAAGTTTTTACAAAAGTCGAATCACAGAAAATTCATATTTAGAAATTTTCGAACGTCTTTGAACTGAAAAAATAACTTTTTGAATAATTTGATAAATAAAAAATCAATATAAAAAAGTCATAGATTGAAAACCCTCAGCCTTTCCTTATCTCGTGATTTTATCTCTCAATTCATAAAATTAATAATTTTGTGTTCTGAAAAGTCAAATTTCACATAATGAAAATTGAATTGATAGAAAACCTTAAACGCCAAATATCAGGTATTTAGAAAATTCCTTGTACAGAAAATTCAATTGTTAGTAAATATCATTCTCATAGAATTCAAGTTAAATAAAAAAAGCCAAGCACAGAAAATTCATATTTAGAAATTTTGAACCACTTAAATTCACATTTTTTTTTAGATAATTTAATTTAATTAATTAATTTATTTATACATCTTTCGACTCCTTTCTTAAAAAATTACATATACAACAAATCGATTTAAAAAAATATACTTCAGATTGTGTGCGAAAGAAGCACGAGCAGAATATACAATCACAAAGTGTTCTTCGACACAAATCCTTAATTTTCCATAATTCCGAGGGATCTTGGATTCATTTATAAATACTTCTATTTACTATTTTGTCCCGTTTTAGGAGAGACTAATGGTTGAGGCGTTAACTTCGTGATACATTTTGGAAAATTAAACAAAAACGTTTACTTTGTTAACATCACACTTTAAATGTGTATGATATTAACAAAGTAAACGTTTTTGTTTCATTAAAAAATATAAAATCATAAGACTGACATCGTCATTCACTCACAAACAATGACGACAATAAAGAAGAAAAGAAAGAAGATTTTTTTTTATAAAACTCTACTCAAGGATATTGGAAATTTTTAGAAATCTCGAGTAAACGTTTTTCTTATAAATTTAGAAGGAAAGCTTCTGGAAAATTTCAATAAGACATAGCTAGAACTTGTAAAAGATTCTCGTATGAAATTATTGCAAGATAGAAAAAGATTTGTTGAAATCTTGAAGATGAGTTTAAAAACATCAATCCTAGAAGAGGGATAAAACAGAAAACGTTTAAAAAAAAGAAATTGCTGAAATACTTTACGAATCTAAAAAATGTCAAGATATTTTTTTAGACATTTCGAAAATAATAAATGAATAAAGGCAGAAATACCTCTGGTCGATAGCTCTTTGACAGATTAACATAATAACACCTCATTAATTATTTATTTATTATTTAAATGTTGTACATGTTTGTCAATAAAGATGTCAAAACATCTTCAGAAAAAGTTTGTAATAAAATTCCAAGAGTATAAATACAATTGAAATTTTATAAATCTACATAATTTATAGTAAATTGTAAGAATTTAAATATTTAAAAAACGTTTTTTCTAAAACCTTGTTCCCAGAAGAAGAAAAAAAAAACAGAAAATTTCAAATTGCTGATATTTATAAAAGGTCAAGTTTTTTGAACATTTCAAAACAAATCTTGAGGAAAAGTTCCAAAAGAATAAATACAATTAAAATTTTATAAATTTAAGTAATTAATAACAAATTGTAAGAATCTAAAATAAAACATTGTTAGGCATTTTTTTTCTAGAAGTATGTAAGGGAATTTCTGAAAATTGTGTTAAAATTAAAAAAAAAACTTAAAAATACAGAAGAGAAGTTTTTCATAGGAAACTCATATGAAATAAGTTTAGAGAAAGTGAAAATCTTGACGAAAAGATTTCAGAAATGTTAAGATTAATTGATGAATTTAAATTTTGAGCAATCTAGAAATTCTTCTATAAAGAAAAATTCTTTGAATGTTCTAATAAGGTAAAGCAAAACGTGGTAAAACATTATCTTAAAAAGGAATTGTTGCCAAAAATACTGGAAGCTTAGAAGACAAGTTCCTGCAATATTATATAATATATATAAATTTATTATAGATAAATCTAGCAATAGTAATTCTCGAAAAAAAAAATAGAAGAAAATATTGCAGGAGAAAAGATTTTAGGAAACAAAGTAAGGAAAGATATTTTGCAAGTTTAAATAAGTTTAAAATATTGCGGAAAAAAATTTAGAAATCTAAAAACAAAAATATCAAGAATTTTTTGTAGAAATCTGAGCGAATAGTTCTTTAAAAATTTCAATAAACCAAACAGAAAACATGGAAGAGTACCTGTTACAATTTTTAGAAAACTTCTACAATAATGCCAAGATTTCTAACAAAAATCTAAAGGGATTTTTGTAGTTAATTTCTGAGAGGATCAATAAAATTCAAATTTTTGAAACAAAAATATTAAAAATCTAAAAGAAATAGTTTTCTTATTTCTGAGAAAATTATTAAAGATATTTCTTGAAATTCCGATAAGATAAGGCAAGATTTTTTTGTAAACTTTTTGAAAAATAAAAAGGAAATTGCTGCAAGAGAGAAGAAGGGAAGTTTTCAGTAAAGCACAAAATAAGACAAGAGAAGGGCAAATAACTGAAAAGAGATGTTGAAAATATTTTGATCTGTTATCATACAATAACATATCATCACTCCTTGTGAGAGGGTTGTGTTGCGTTCCACAAAAAAATGTTGAATGTTTACGTTCTCTACGCATCTGTCTAATTTTATTAAGATCATCGTGGGCCCACAATTTAAATCGAGAATCGTCACTACATAAAATTTGATATCATTCTTGCGCCCAGTTCGTTTTTTGCGTTGCTCCATTTTAGCCTGCTTAAACGGTAAACTGGTGTAAGAGGAATATATAGAAATGAACGATATAAGCAGATCATAAGACCTTATCTGGCAATAAATAGATGACATTAACATCCTGAATTCTATACCACTTATCCAATTATTTTCAATAGATCGATTTGTCGAAAATCTGTTTCTAGTGGATAAAAGTCTTAAACAAAGTTTTTCAAGATCTGTAGTCCTCCGGGGATGTGCTAAACAAGGGTAACGTTGTTGAACCCCTCCCTGCGACCATTTAGACCAAAATCGTTGTAACATTACGGTTTACACGAAGAGCAATATGGCAACGCTCAAAATCAATTAATTGGAAAAATATATTGATGCTAAAGTATTGTTGGAAAGTTCTGAAGGAATACCTTGAATACTATATCTTTTCCTTGTCCCACTTCCAAGAGACATTTTCATACGATGAATTAAATTCTCACTTAACCCTTGCTGAAACATTTTATGTTAATACATATCTCCGTGAGAATGACCAACAGTCGAAACTAGTCGGAAAATATAAATTTAGTGAAACAAAACCAAGACATTCAGCTTTGAAATATGCACTATTTGCGATATAAACTGATGGTACCTCCAGCATATATAGAGAAATGAAAACAGCTGTTTGTAGATGCTGGGACAGATCCTTGGCAATTGAATACGAATAATATCTTTGTTACTTATTACTTTAAAAATTGTATAAATTACCAATTAGTAAATGTAATTTCTCTTTGGTGATATGGAGGTTGCATTCTAGCTTGATACAATAATACAAACTATGTGAATTTTCATTAGTATTCATTCCTTATATACAGGGTATATATAAACCCATTAGCACTAAGAGTTGCTGCGTGGCAAATACTAACACAAATAGCTTTGTTTTTTTGGTTGAGTATTAATAAGTATGGATGATTTGATCTCATTAAAAACTGAAGATGGAAACTTCTTCTAATAATTTATTATGCAATTTTGCAACTTTGCTTCCGCTCTGGGTTAAGAATGCTAAAATTCGTTCTTCTTTAAATGGCGATTCTTTATATACAAACCCTTTTTTGAACCAGTTACTGTTTTATTGGTTTTGGGCTTTCATTTTTTTACAAGAACGATACAGGTGCAATGGACCGTAATACTTGTAATACATAAACTGCTGGGTGGCAGACTTATAAAAATCAAAAGTAATTTTATTATCCTTAATTTGACTGTCTTCATTTCTCTGTGCTGGTTTATCTAAACGTTTTGCCATCAAAGGGAATTTTAAACAACCGTTTTACGTGTTTATTACTGCATCAACAAAGGTTAAGGCATACTGTAATTTTCAATTACCATCAATGGTACCTTCAAATCAATTATTCTTCTTCTTCTGAAACTCAGATACGTGAAGCTGTTACAAAAACGAACTCTGATAGTAAAGAATGTAGCTTAGAATTAGTTTCCTTAAGTGGCCAGTTAAAAGAGCTACTGCTTGCTTGAATTGAAACACATGCCGTCCTAGTACTACAACCTGCTGAAAAGCTTTCTTTTTGGTGAATTCCCCACAATAAGATCCTGATGCTTCAAACAATAGAACGTGAAGAAATATTAAATCCTTGGCCAGTGGGGAGAATTCCTTCACATTCTGTTGTTGTCTTTCAAAGTTTCGAAGAATCAGGGTCATATTGTGGGGAATGCAGCAGAAAGACCGTGTTAAGCTGGACCATTTAAAAGTACTTAATTTTGTAGTGAAACACAGTACCGAGAACAGAGATTGAAAGTTTTAACCAATTGGATTAGCCCGTTTATAAAACATACAATAAGCTATGTTCTCATTTACTAAAGGCTATCCACGAGTGTTCAGAGGGTTTCGGCTTTGCTTAATATGTTTATAAGACATCTATAAAGAAGAGATCGACCTGATACTCAGTTTAGTCGTTGTTAAATTTACGAGTAATTCGTATCTTTTGAATGTATATAATATCAAGTATACAGACTTTGCAATTTATATTATTATAAAACAAATGTTTATCGCAATTAAGATACAGCATAAAAAATGGTTATAAAATTTTTTCAACCGAGAAAGGAACCTCTAGAAATATGAAGCATTGTCACATTTTTATATTGTTCGATATCGGGATATTCTACAGTTACAATTTCTAAGCATTGACTTTTTTAAATATCACCTTTTGGTCTTAATCGTGAGCTAAACACACCAGATTATGTGAATTTGCCTCCATATTCACATAATCTGATATGAGTAGTCCACGATAAAAACCAAAACTGATCTTTTAAAAAAAAGTCTATGCATAGATTTTCCAATTCAGAGAAATTGCTACTTTTAGAACAATCTATGTACAGATAAATAATTTTTAGAACGTAATTGTTAAAAAATTCTATACGTGCCAATTTTTTTTTTTATACAGACACAAACAAATATATTTCGAAATAATTTTATTAATCAATCGAAATAATAATAAAATTTATTTCTGTAAAAATTCATTTTACCAAATATCAATTCTACGCACCAAAATAATAGAAATAATAATAAAGGAGAAAGGAATAAAAGTATATTCTGAGGGAAAACAGTTGTTTGTAAAATTTTTACAGCGTTGAATTTTCCAAACAACTTCTTCCCTATAGAAGTAGGGTTTAGATGAGTTTGTTATTTTATTTTTATATATTTATTTCTCTCAATGTTGATTTATTTTGTATTTTTTTTCTAATGTACATAGGGTGAATCCCGTAAATAAAGTTATTATTATTATTATTATAGAAATTTTCTGTGTATGAAATTTTGCAAAACTTATTTTTTTTTATGAAAATGCAGATTAGTTACTTAACACAGATTAGATAGAAACTTAAATTCATTTCTTTGAAAATTTTATGAACAGAAAATTTATTTTTTGCATAATTTGTTTAACGAAAATTTAAATTCTGTAAAACTCTTGGCACATAATATGTTTTTCCCTGAAGAAAGCAAAAAAACTAGTCAACATTTTATCAATTAACAGGCAAAAATAATTTCTTATTCTGAAAATTGTTCAGATAAGATGAAACTAAGTTTTTAGAAAACTCGTACAATAAAAGCTGAAATGAATGAAAGAGAGAATGGATAAGATTAAAATTCTAGTTATATAATAATTTCTGGAGAATTCTTGGAATTTAAAAAAACTTACAAGGATTTTTCTATAAAGAGACATTCTTACAAAATCTTAATAAGATAAAGCAAGGCACGGTAAGAAAATATAGCAATAATAATGGAAATTTTTAGAAATCTCGAGAAACAGCTTTTCCTAAAAAATTTAGAAGTGAAATTTCTGGAAAGGACGAGTTTAAAAAACAATCCTAGAAAACAGACAAAACAGAAAATCTGAAACATTTGAAATTGCTGAAATACTTTAGGAATCTAAAAAAGGTCTAGATTCAAAAAGTAAAAATGAAATAAATTCTCCATTGTGTATTTTTTTCTTTCTAAAAATCTTCAGAAAAAGTTTATGGGAAAATTCCAAGAGAATAAATATAATTGAAATTTTATAAAAAGTAACTTACAGTAAATTGTAGTAATCTAAAATTTAAAAAAAAATAAGCTTGTTCCTAGAAAGGGAATAAATCTAAGGAATCTAAAAAATGTCAAATTTTTTTAAACATTAAAAAAAATTCTTCAAGAAAAGTTTGTAGGAAAATTCCAAGAGAATAAATATAATTGAAATTTTATAAATTTTGGCAATTTATAGTAAATTGTAAGAATCTAAAATAAAACATTTTAGGGCATTTTTTTCTAGAAGTTTGTAAGGGAAATTCCTGAAAATTGTGATAAAGGATTAGAAACAAAAAACTTAAAAATATAGAGGAAAAGTTGTTATTAGAAAACTCATACGAAATAACTTTAGAGGAGGTGAAAATCTTGATGAAAAGATTAAAAAATATTCAGAGAGAATGGATAAATATAAAATTTTAGCAATTCTTCCAAAAAAGAAAAATTCTTAGAATGTTCTAAGGTAAAGCAAAATATGTTAAAATTGCTCCAATAAAATAATGGAAGTTTAGAAGACAAGTTGCTGGAATATTATATATAAATTTATTATAGATATATCTAAAAATACATCATAAAAAATATAAAAAAGTATTGCGGGAGAAAAACTTTGAACAAACAGAGTAATGCAAGATAATTTGTAATTTTCAATAAATTTAAAAATTGCTGAAAACATTTTGGAGTCTAAAAAGAAATGTATAAAGGTTTTTTGTAGAAATATGAGCGAATATTCTTTTAAAATTCCAATAAAACAAACAGGAAACATGGAAGAGTATCTGCTGCGTAGAGAAGAATAAAATTTTTAGAAAACTTCTAAAAATTATGTCAAGATTTCTAACAAAATCTAAAGGAAAATTTCTAGAAAAATTCTGAGCGGATGGATAAAATTCAAATTCTTGAAATATAAAAATTTGTAATCTAAAAGAAATAGTTTTTTTTTCTTAGAAAATTTGTCGATAAAGTAAGATTTTTTTGTAAACTTTTTGAAAAATGAAAAGGAAATTGCTGCAAGAGAGAAGAAGGGAACTTTTTAGGAAACTACAAAATGAGACAAGAGACGAGCGAGAAACTGAAAAGAGATGCTGAAGATCCTTGTGATAGGGCTGTGTTGCGTTCCACAAAATTTTTTGGATGTCTACGATCTCCACATCTCCTACGTGGGATCTCAAAATCAGGACTCGTCCATAAACACAATTTGATGCCATTCTTGCGCCTAATTCTCTCTTTCATTTCAATTCTAATCTACATAGACCGTGAAGTGGTGTAAGAGACCAAATTTCTCTTTGGTGATAGGGATGTTGCATTCTAGCCTGATATAATAATCAAAATATGTGAATTTTCATTATTATTGATTCCTTATGTTAATGGCAAAATTGTTTTTGCTTTAAAAATTACAGTTTTTAAAGACAAATCTTTACTCATACCTTCACAAGTATTAAAAATCTTATACATTAACAATCCTATGTATTGAACAAATGCAAATACACGAGCGTTTTCCACCATCGCGAAACCGACAGGCCAATGGTGTGCGTATTCATTTGTGTATTTTGAAAGGGCTCATTAGTGTATGCATGTAAACGTGTAATGGCATCATTAAAATACACCAAAGTATCAATTATATCGGCGGTGACAGAGTGGCCGGGTATGTATGTACGGCGACCGTTTAGCCGCACGCAAACCGAAATTGTCTTTCCGATTCATCATTAGCGCGATGCAGCGGTGCCCCAAGTATCGCGACTGGCTCTCCGCAACGACCGACCAGGACGGGAAGGAAGGCCGGGCAAAAAATACCACCGACAGATGTTCGCTTTTTAAATTGTGGGGAATGTCCACCATTTTGCAAACGTGTACTTTTACATAAATTATATACGGCAACGGTAACGTGGATTACCGCATGAAGTTAGTTATAGTTGTCGCCACCGTCGTCGGCCATTATTTTACTGTTGCGATTTCAGTGAGAAACTGATTACTATTTTTTAATTCCGTTAAAAACAGTTGAAATTTTATTTAAAAAAAATAAATATTTTACAGAAAAAGAAAAAACTTTTCTAAAAATTTCATTTCAAAAGAATTTTTGAAAATTTTATAGGGAAGATTTTAAATGTATTTGATACAGTTGGAATTTTATAAGAACCAAAAGCAATCAAAAATTTCAAATAGCAGCATAAACATTCCTTATCTATGAAAAGACATCATTTTTTCGATGTTTATGTTTATAATAAAAGTTGTTAAAACATACGCTGACTGATACCTACGAGTTCAAAGGCTTTTTGTAGGTAAAAACATGTTTATTTAATTTTCCTATTTTAAGGAATCTGTGTGAATTTTTAAGGGGATAAAAAATTTGATGTCTTTGGGCTCCACTTACTTTTTTAATGTATTAAATATTTTTAAACTAATCTGTAATTTTTAGAAACACATAAAAAGAAGTAAACAAACTGATGCATTTGGTTTGTATGTTTTAACAACCTACCTTTTTAATTATAATCAAGTCTATGAATTGGTGTTGTTATATCAGTATAGATTGCATCCGTAATACTATTGCAATATAAAGGGAAGGGTTTTAATTAAACAAGTCAATATTACGTTGCTGTAAATAAATAATTTTTATTTTCAGGCATATGAAATTATGGATTTTTTTACACTTCTTAGAACACACGGGCGGTGAAATGGCCGCTTCAGCAATAAATCAAAAGAATTTCAGCGTTCCGGCCGATCTTCTTCACATAACGCTGGGAGGACGTTTGAAAGTGTCAACCCCGGCGTCGATATGAATCATATTTATATTTACCCTTGAAAAAGATGAAAATTTCAGCGATCGTCACGGAGGCGCAATAAATCCGGCCGGGCCGATTGTTTTGAGCGACAGCAGGATAATTTAGCGCCGAGTCCATAATGTCGCAGTATCTATAAATGCCATCGGATGGCTGAGTTACCGCGCATGAAATCGGCAAAGAGGTGGTTGGTGTCGAGGCCGAAGCTCGCTTGAAAGCTCTCCCTCTCCTTTTCTCTCTTTCGAGCTACCAGGCGGCGGCGAAACGCGTGTACGCGCATGTGTGTCTCAAGGACGACGTTTCTCTCCATTCAGTTTGAGAAATTCTGAAACAATTTCTGGACAATTACATAAAATAATTTAAAATGCAAGACATACATTTCAAGAATGAATCAATGATTTGAGTCATAAAATACTCGAAACACTGTTATCACCATTTTTTCAACAGTCTTAATAGAGGCAGTTTTTTAAAAAGTGTTTCTTGATTTATCCTTGATTTATATTCTTTAATGTTAGGTAATAATCATTAACATTTTATGATTGATAAAGCACATTATTCAAAATTGGAATAATGATCCTACCGACTGCGCCGATTCTATTCTTTGGTCTCGTCAGTATTTTTTTTTGTAGAAATATATTTCTCGAGTTATTTGAAGATTATTATAGAAAATTGTATTGAAAACACTAACACTTTATTCACAAATTTATTTATATTTTTTATGTCAGTTAACTTTTGATAATGAACACTTTGTATTCGAAATGTACATATAGTAAATAAAAATACATTTTTGAAGAAAGTGTGTTTTCAACACTATTTACTAGTATTTTTTTTTTAATTATAACGAATTTTGATAAAATAAAAATTTTTCATTTCAATTTCGCAACACTTCACAATAGTTTATTTACTTCGTTTTCTCAGGCTGCCAGTTGTCTATGGTAGAGCAAATGGGAGAATCAATAGTGGAATATCTGCTTAAACATAAGCAATATTTTTTTAAGGGCAATCATATAGTACCTACACTCCTTCTCAAATCCTGAAAAATATCTTGGGGATTATATATCTATAAATCTTTCAGCTTATTCCCGTTTTCTGAAGGTCTCCACCTCTGATTTCTAAACTAGGGGACCGATGTGGCTCCTAATTTTAAAACTCTACAGCACTATACGCAAGCGTAATTCAAAGCCTTGTTAATTTGGTGTAGATATGCCCAAAAAAAAAAACAGAAATTGGAAGGTTTATTTATCTTAGCTAATATCTGAGGGATTATAAGTCTATATTCAGTATAGCCTCTCTAAAGGACTTCATGACTTTCTTTAATATCATTCGGTGTATATAGGCCTGATAGAAACCATTTTCTCTCTCCGTAATTACTGTAGTTGAAGGATCAGCCGGAATATCTACTCTTGACTCGGTTAATCCACCTTTGTCTGGTCAGGTTCTTAAAGTCTAAGATCAAAGAATTTTTGTCGGTGCAACATCACCGTAACTTTCTTATCAATTCTGGAAAATGCTTGGAACTCTTCTTGGACAGAAAGTTGTAGAACAAATAATTCATCTTTTCGTGCTTTCTGTCGACTCACTCAACTATTTATTTAATTAATTGCTCACTTAACCCGTAGTGAAACATTTTTGAAATATCTTGATTAGAAATTAAAAACACTTGGTGTTGAGGAATTCAAGCTTTATTGATGACTTAAATTTATATTTTTTGTAGCTACTATCTCACCCTCGAATTTTTACAATATAAACGATGGATATTGAAAAAAAACATCGCATAAAAGAAGTATATTTACATAATCAATAAAATAATGAGAGCTTTTCTAAATTATCTAACTGCCTATAAAACTCTCGCTTATGTACCAAGGGTAGGAGGGTGGGATAAAGGCCAACCACCCACCCTACATATACATAGTATTTTAATCACTGTCACATGTTTAATTTCCTTAACATACCAGTCGAATTAATGATGATGTAAATAAATTTGAAAGCAGTGCTGTAGCTTGATTTTAAAAATATATGTAGGGTGGGTGGGTGCCCACTATTTCACTCTCCAATCACTACAATATAAACGTCGGATGTTAAAAAAACAAATCGCAAAAGAGGAGTAAATTTACGTAATTAATCCTAGTTTAACAAATAACTTATAAAACTCTCGCTTCTGTATTAAAGTTTGGAGGGTGGTATAGAGGCCGCCCACCCACCCTACATATACATTGTAATTTAATCACTAACACTTGTTCGGTTTCCTTAACATAACAGTAGAAATAATAATGGTGCAAAGGAATTTTTAAGCTGTGTTATAGCTTGAATATAAAAATATATGTAGGGTGGGTGGGTGGCCACTATTACACCCTTCAATCACAACAACATAAACAAAGGATGTAAAAAACAAATCGAAAAAGAGAAACATATTTACGTAATTAATAAAGCGATGTGAGCTTTCCTAGTTTAACAAATAGCCCTTAAAACTCTCGGTTATGTAATGATAGTTGGAGGGTGGGATAGAGACCACCCACCCACCCTACATATACACTGCATATTAATCACTGTAACTTGTTTGGGTTATTGAACACAACGGTAGAATGAATGGAGATTTAAAGAAATTAAAAAAAGTGTTGTAGCTTGAATTTTAACATTTATGTAGGGTGGGTGGGTGTCCACTATTTTACCCTCAAATGACTACAATATAAACGAATGGTATTGAAAAAAACAAATCGCAAAAGAGGGGTATATTAACGTAATTAATAGAGGGGTGCGGGCTTTTCTAATTTAGCTGACAATCCAAAAAACTCTCGCTTATGTTCCAAAGGTTAAATGATAGATTGGAGGCCATCCACCCACCCTACATATACATTGAATTTTAATCATTAGTACTTGTTCGGTTTCCTGGACATAGCATTAAAAACAAATCAAAAATGAGGAATATATTTATGTATTTAATAAAGCGATGCGAGCTATCCTAGTTTAACAAATAGAACTTAGAAAGTTTTTGGTTATGTAATGATGGTGAAATAGTGGCCATCCACCCACCCTACATAGATTTTTAAATTTAAGCCACAACTCTGCTTTTAAATTTCTTTACATCATCATTCATTTTACAGTTTAATGGGTTTATTGATTTCGGAAATATACTCTTTTTGTGTGATTTGTTTTTTTACATATGTCTTTAATATTGTAATAATTAAAGGGTGACATTTTGGACACCCACCCACCCTACATATATTTTTCAAGTCAAGCTACAACACTGCCTCAAAATTTATGAACATCATCATTAATTCTATTGTTATATTAAAGAAACCGAACAAGTGTTAGTGATTAAATTACAATGTATATGTAGGGTGGGTGGGTGGCCTCTAACTCACCCTCTAACCTACGGTACATAAACCAGAGTTTTATGGGTTGTTAGCTAAATAAGAAAAGCTCGCATTGCTTTGTAGTAATTTGAGACTGAGATAGTAGCCACCCACCCACACTACATATATTTGTAAATTCAAGCTACAATACTGCTTTCAATTTTTTTTACATTAACATTAATTTTACTGTTTTGTTAAGGAAACCGAACAGGTGATAGTGATTGAAATGCAGTGTATATGTAGGGTGGGTGGGTGGCCTCTATCCCATCTTTCAACCATATGAGAGAGTGTTAAGGGCTTTTAGCCAAATTAGAAAAGTCCGCATCTTTCTATTATTTTCGTAAATATACTCCTCTTGTGCGATTTGTTATTTTCAATATCTGTCGATTATATTGTAGTACTTAGAGGGTAAGATAGTGGCCACCCATCCACCTTACATATATTTTTAAAATCAAGCTACAACAATGCTTTAAAAGTTCTTTACATCATCATTAATTCTGCAATTATGTTTAAGAAACGAAGCAGGTGACAGTAATTAAAATACAATGGATATGTAGGGTGGGTGGGTGTCCTCTATCCCACCCTCCAACCTTTGGTACATAAGCGAGAGTTTTATGGGTTGTTAGCGAAAGTAAAATAGCTCGAATTGCTTTATTAATTACATAAATATCCTCCTTTTGTGCAATTTGTTTTCCGTCGTTTTATATTGTTGTAATTAGAGAGTGAAATAATAGACACCCACCCACCCTACATATATTTTTAAAATGAAGCTACAACACTGTTCAATTTATTTTACATCATAATTAATTATACCGTTGTGTTCAGTAAGCCAAACAAGTTACAGTGATTAAAATGCAGTGTATATGTAGGGTGGGTGGCCTTTATCCCACCCTCCATCCATCATTACATAACCGAGAGTTTTAAGGGTTATTTGTTAAACTAGGATAGCTCGCATCGCTTTATTAAATACATAAATATATTTCTCTCTTTTGATTTGTTTTTCTATATCATCGTTTATGTTGTAAGTAATTGAAGAGTGAAATAGTGGCCACCCACCCACCCTACATATACATTGAATTTTAATCATTGTTACTTGTTCGGTTTCCTGAACATAGCATTAAAATTAAATGATGATGTACAGAATTTTGAAAGCAGCGTCGTAGCTTTAATTTAAAAATATATGTAGGGTGGGTGGGTGTCTACTATCTTAGTCTCAAATTACTACAATATAAACGACGGATATTGACGAAACAAATTGCACAAAAGAAGTTCATTTATATAATAAACAAAGCAATGTGAGCTTTTCTAATTTAGCTAACAACCCATAAAACCCTCGTTTATGTGCCGAAAGTTAGAGGGTGGGTTAGAGGCTACCCACCCACCCTACATATACATTGTAATTTAATCACTAACACTTGTTCGGTTTCTTTAATATAACAGTAGAATTAATGATGGTGTACAGAAATTTTGAAGCAGTGTTGTAGCTTGTCTTTAAAAATATATGTAAGGTGGGTGGGTAGCCACTATCTCGCCCTTCGATTACTACATATGTAAAAAACACAAATCACACAAAAAGAGTATATTTATCGCAATGCGACTTTTTATAATTTAACAACCCACTAAACTCTCGCTTAATAATCACAAATTGGAGGGTGGGATAGAGAGAAACCACCTACACATCATATACATTGTATTTTAATCGTTGTCACTTGTTCGATTTCCTAAACATAACAGTAGAATGAATGATGATGTAAGAAATTTAAAATCAGAGTTGTAGCTTAAATTTATAAATATATGTAGGGTGGGTGGGTGGCCACTATCTCATCCTCCAATTACTAGAACATAAACCACGGATGTTAAATACAAATCGAAAAAGAGGAATATATTTAAGTAATTAATAAAGCGATGGAAAATTTCCTAGTTAAAAAAAAACATCCAATAAAATTCTCGTCATGTAATGAAGGTTGGAGAGTGGGATAGAGGCCACCCACCCACATTACAAATACACTGCATTACAATCACTGTAACTTGTTTGATTTACTACACATAACTGTAGAATTAATGGTGATGTAAAGGAAATTGTAAGCAGTGTAGTAGCTTCAATTTAAAAATATATGTAGGGTGGGTGGGTGTCTACTAATTTACACTCCAATTACTACAATATCAACGATAGATATTGAAAACACAAATGGTACAATAGAAGTATATTTACGTAATTTATAAAGCGATGCAAGTTTAATTACTCTAACAACCCATTAATCTTTCGCTTATGTACCAAATATTGGAGAGTGGGTTAGCTTGTGTATTAAAGTTTGGAGGGTACTATTGAGGCCACCCAACCACCCTACATATTTATTTTAATTTAATCATCAACACTTATTTGGTGTCCTTAACATAACAGTCGAATTAATGATGATGTATAGAAATTTTAAAGCAAGGTTGTAGTTTGACATTAAAAATATATGTAGGGTGGGTGGGTGGTCACTATCTTACCCTCTAATTACTACAATATAAACGACGGATATTGAAAAGAAGGAATTACAAAAAAGGAATATATTTACGTAATGAGTAAGGCAATGCAAGCTTTTCTAATTTGGCTAACAACCCATAAAACTCTCGTTTATGTGCCGAAAGTTGGAGGGTGGGTTAGAGGCCACCCACCCACTCTACATATTCATATTAATTTAATCACTAATATTTATTTGTTTTCCTTAACTTAACAGTCGATTTAATGATGATTTACAGAAATTTTAAAGCAGTGTTGTAACTTGAATTTAAAAATATATGTAGGGTGGGTGGGTGGCCACTATCTCACTCTCCAATTACTAGAATATAAACGACGGATGTTAAATACAAATCGAAAAAGAGGAATATATTTACGTAATTAATAAAGCGATTGAAACTTTCCTAGTTTAAACAAACATCCGATAAAACTCTCGTCTATGTAATGAAGGTTGGAGGGTGGGATAGAGACCACCAACCCACTCTACACCTACACTGCATTACAATCACAGTAACTTGTTTGATTTACTACACATATCAGTAGAATTAATGATGAAGTAAAGAAAATTGAAAGCAGTGATGTAGCTTGATTTTAAAAATATATGTAGGGTGGGTGGGTGGCCACTATTTTACCCTCAAATTACTGCAATATCAACGACGGATATTGAAAAAAACAATTGCATTAAGGGAGTATATTTACGAAATCAATAAGACAATGCGAGCTTCTCTAATTTAGCTAACAACCCATAAAACCCTCGCTTATGAACCAAACGTTGGAGGTTGGGATGGAGACCACCCACCCACCCTACATATACATTGGATTTTAGTCACTGACACTTGTTTGGTTTTCCAAATATAACCGTAGAATTAATGATGATACAAAGAAATTTGAAAGCAGTGTTGTTGTTTGAATTTAAAAATATATGTAGGGTGGGTGGGTGGCCACTATCTCACCCTCCAATTACTACAATATAAACGACGGATGTTATAAAAACAAATTGCACAAGAGGAGTCTATTTACGTAATCAATAAAGCAAAGTGAGCGTTTCTAATTTAGATAACAACCAATAAAACTCTCGTTTGTATACCAATTATTGGAGGGTGGGATAGAGGCCACCCACCCACCCTACATATACATTGTAATTCAATCACTATAACTTGTTTGGTTTCCTATACATAACAGTAGAATTAATGATCATGTAAAGAATTTTGAAAGCAGTTTTGTAGCTTGAATTAAAAATATATGTAGGGTGGGTGGGTGGCCACTATTTTACCCTCAAATTACTGCAATATCAACGACGGATAATTAAAAGAACAATTGCATAAAGGGAGCATTTTTACGAAATCAATAAGACAATGCGAGCTTCTCTAATTTAGCTAACAACCCATAAACCCTCGCTTATGAACTACACGTTGGAGGTTGGGATGGAGGCCACCCACCCACCCTACATATACATTGGATTTTAGTCACTGACACTTGTTTGGTTTACCAAATATAACAGTAGAATTAATGATGATACAAATAAATTTGAAAGCAGTGTTGTTGCTTGAATTTAAAAATATATGTAGGGTGGGTGGCCACTATCTTACCCTCCAATTACTACAATTTAAACGACGGATGTTAAAAAAACAAATTACACTAGAGGGGTGTATTTAAATCATTAATAAAGCACTGCGGGCTCCTTTAGTTTAACAAATAACTAATAAAAGTCTGGGTTAGGTATTAAGCAGTTTTAAGATTTTTAGGAGCCAAGTGTAATTAGGAGTTTTGATGTTGTCACTTATAGCGACGACATTCTTGTTCCCTTTAATTGATCTTCCACGTTGGTCATCATAAAGACCAAAACTTCTACCGCTCGAAAGACAATTGAATTTGATTTCATATCATCTCCCTAAATTATCTTGAATTTTGTTCTGCCGAGTGCGAGCTGCTTCTCCTGCACGCCGTGTTTTCTATGTGGTTATCTACAGTCCTGCTGTGGGCATCTACTCCGTTATTTTCTTCACTGCTATTTACTCTGCTGCCTTTTTTAAATCCCCGATTTTTCTCGCGCTCACTACAATAAATAGATAAACTAGTCGAAACTATAGTTAACGAAGAATTAAATCCAGTTATACAGACAAACTATAAAGTATATTTATTGTATACTAAAATGTACAACTATGTAGATACCTCAGGAATCAAGGATAAATAGAAAATCATCATCGAAGCTAATCGTAACATCTTTCTTCGGAAATGGTAAGTGGAAGGTGTTTACTTGCCCAACAATATAAGCGATTAACTTAATCTATATCTAATTAGTGTACAATTCATGTTTAAACCAATATATGCAAGTTTTATGTTATAGGAAAAATGTGACAATTTTTTTTTTCTCTAGAATAAATAATTGACAAACCATTATCACGGATGACTTGTACCTATCCAAATCGATCGTTTATTGAGCCGGGAACAGAAAGCGACCTAGAAAAATTCCGCGCTTTCAATTGAATTCCCCGCGAACAGGTATTCCCATTGTACGCTAATTAAAATGTTCATTAAACCTGTGGCGATTAATTGCGGTACCCTTGAGTCCGGACGAAATTCGTCTAGTGTACCGCAATTGCCGCCGTTGTGTAACTCCTTATCTGTGTTTGCAATACAAATCACCTGAGTTAGATGCACCGTACGCCGGACTATCAACGTGGGAAACGGGGATTTACGTGACTAGGAAAATATTTTTTCGCATTTTCTCATCGATTTCGCTACAATTATCGTTGATTATTGACTGTTTTTTTCTAAATCGATTGTCTGTAAAATAAGCATTGTTTATAAGTGTCGGGACTGGCCTTCGAGTGTTTGGATAACTGTAAATGTCCGCTTTAGGTGATAACATGAATATTTCATGGATTTACTAGTTATTCGCTATATTTCAATTATTCGCAACAAGTGTTTACCGGCACGGTGAACTCTGAAGGTTGCACTAGATGCAAGCCGTACGTCTGGCATTCTAAATTTGATTGTCAAGGGAAAAACACAAACATAAACACTGAACTACAATAAATCGATTATAACGATCGCTAATAGTTACATAAATTACAGTTTTCCTGCAAACAACAACCAAGCAACGGTTTCGAAATCTTTCAGATCTCATCATGCTGGTGCAGTTTAAAACACAAGGAACTCTTTTATACACTTTATATACATTATCAAACTTTAAGTGATATAAAAGAGTTAACTGTTTTCTTTATTAAATTAATTGAGTTTCGATCTCTTTTGTATCTTATCAGGTTAATGCAGTTTAAAACACAAAGAACTCTTTTATACCACTCCTATTTTACAATGTGGCGCTGTGATGACACTTCATTGACATAAACAGATAAAAACTTTAGTTTAAAATGGAAGAAAAACGTATATAAAAGTAGAAGAATCCGGATGATCAAGAGGATATTTGCTCCCTCAGCATCATAGACCAAAACAAGGGTTAGAGTGGAAGATCGTAACAGCTGCATGAACTTGACCCAGCTTCATCCATCCAAAAATTTTGTACGTTTTTTATAATATTTGCGTACATGTATTTTTTTTGGAAAGGATGTTAAAGACTAATAAACAATAATGAGTTTTGCTTACAATTCATTATCAAAGTTGGAGTTTTTTTTAATTATAATAATTGGAAATATTTACACACGTGGAAATTGTAACTAATTTATTAATCATTTAAAAAATTTCCTCCCACACACGATAACTATTACCACTTGCGCACTTGTTGAATCACTAGCACTAATCTCGGCAGTAAATCAAAATAATCAGTCGAGAATTTTTTAAAATAGTGCGGTTTTGAATGTTTCGAACGTACATTGACGTAGATTATTGTGCATTGTTAGATATGGTACGCGTACGTCTTTAGTCACAATCAAAACATGAGTTGTAACGATGGTGATGTTTACAATTGCGGAACCTGATTCTTCATCTCGTTCGGGATGTGAATGTGATTCATGCTGTGATATCAGTCAAGGAGTTGAAACAAAAATTTCTTACTTTTACTGTATTGACTGTGGGACATTATTGGCAATCATGAAAACTTTTGTTTATATTTAAATGTGTTTCAATCATTTATAAAATTGTGATGTATACAGGGTGACTGATGAAAAACCTTTGGTGCTGTATCTCGCTTATTTTTGATCCGATTTGAATAAATAAAACATCAAATTAAATGATTTTTAAAAGACTTTAACATGAACTGTACTGATATTTTTTCTTGGATCCAGTTTTTGACACAAGACGATCAACTTTTTTTTTCAAATTGCACTGTATATATATTTTGTACTGATCCGCAAGGAGATTTTTTTCTGAATCTAAATTTGTAAACGATTTTAACCAAAGTCGAGAAATTGAGGATTAAAAAAAAATTAAAAATCAAATACCCATAGTAAACAATATACAGAGCCTATTCCAAATGTCAAAAGTGACAGTGTCAGTCATTGGTACAATACTGCAATGATTTTTAATAATTTCATAATAAAAATGTTGCAAGATTTGTACAGTGTTTGAAATATTGCAACATTTTAATTATGAAATAATTAAAAATCGTTGCAGTATTGTATCAATGGCTGTCACTGTCACTTTTGACATTTAAAATAGGGTCTGTATATTGTTTACAATGGATACTTGACTTTTTATTTATTTTTTTAATCCTCAATTTCTCGACTTAAGTTTGATGTATGGATAAATTTTTTACATTTTTATATTCAAAAAAAAAATCTCCTTGCGAATCAATAAAAATATATATACAGCGCAATTAAAAAAAAAATGTTGATCGTATTTTGTCAAAAACTGGGTGCGAGAAAAAATAACAGTTCAGATCCTATTAAAGTCTTTTAAAAATGGTTTAATTTAATGTTTTATTTATTAAAATCGGATAAAAAATAAGTGAGATACAGCACCAAAGGTTTTTTCGTCAGTCACCCTGTATAAGTAATGTTTATTAGCGGAAAATTCAAATCAATAAATTTGTAATTACACAGAAATATTATTTTTTCACACTTTATTTGTAAAAGACTTTTTTTAATCGGAGTTGTGTGAACGTATCAGAAATTCCAAAGAGTAATTCTCTTTGAAATTTCTTGAGGTGAAGAAAGAATTTTAAAAGTTTCTTCGGCAATTCTAAAATTATCTAGCATATTATTCTTTTTGTAAGGTTTCTTAAATTCTCTAATATATTTTTTTAATTGGAAAATGTTCATATCTTTTTTTAGATATTCTAGAGAAAAATTTCCTTAAAGTGAAATATTCTTCAAGAGAAAACTTATCGAAATAAAGTACAAGGGATACTATGGTATATGCTACAAGAAAAATGATTCGAAAATTTTAGAAGACTAAAAGAAAATTTAAGTAATTTGTTGGACGAGAAATTTCTGGATAATTCTGATAAAATTAAGTTTAGAAATTCTAGAGAATTAAACAAAATTCTAGAAGGATTTAATCGAAAATTTCAAAGAGATAAATAAGGAATCTTAAGAGCTTAAATCTTTAACGTTTTATAATTATTTAGAAGTGTTCTTTTCTAAAGTTTCCTGGATTTTTTTTTAATTTAGGAATTTTTTTATAAAACGAGATATTTCAAAGAGAATTTGTGCGAAAATAAAATTATCGTTTAGAGTGACGGGGGCGATCCTTTAAAGTAACAAGGTCATTTACACAAATACACAAATCACGCGGCGCAAGGACCACGTGGTCGATATCCAAACACTACTATTACTACTACTAAAATTATTGAAGAAATTCAAAAGTCCTTAGAGAAAATGTTTGGAATTTCTGAAGTTTGAAATAAAATTAATTCTGCAAAAATCTGAGAAATTTCTAAAAGAATTCAGTTACAAATATTATTGTAAATACCTAATGTAAAAAAAATAAATAAAGATGTTTGTCTCTCTCTAAGAGCATATGGCGAAAAATTCTAGAAGTTTCTTTAACGGTTATAAAATTATTAACCAATTTTCTTTCAGAATTTTTTCTAGGATTTCTAAAATTCTCTAGCATTTTTTTTATTTAGAAAATTCTCATGAAACTAAAAATGAGGAAAAAATTAAGCTTAAGAATTTCAATAAAATAAAGAATAAAATGGTGAAAGAATGCAATTTTCGGAAAAAAAATTCTCGAAAAAAAACACTCTTATTCTTAATCTTAAACTTATTAACTTTTTTTTTTATATTAAACTTTATTGTATTCAAATGGACTTTCATTTATTAAATAAATAAATAAACACTCATCAATTTTGAGGAAAAAGAAATTGCTAAAAAAAATTAAAAAAATAAAAGAAGAAATTCTTGTAAATTTGATTTATTTCGAAGAAAATTTGCTTAAAAACTCCAATGATATAAAGAGAGAATCCTATGAGTTTTTTCGAGAGTTTATCCAGCAGTTATAATTTTAGAATTCATTAGCACTAGATGAGTGAAAAATTGTAGAAATATAGCAAAGAATCTAAGAAAATTTTTGTAATTTGTGGAACGAAAAATTTCTAAATATTCTAGACAATTAAAAAGTTTTCAAGCGATAGTTATAAAAATATCCAGAAATTTTCTTTCAGATTTTGTTACCAATGTTTTCATAGTTTTTGAAAATTCTGCAAAAATTGTATTAGTTTAGGAAATTCTCATAAAACAAGAAATGCTAAAAAATTCGAATATTTCAAAAAGATTTTGTTTAAGAATTTCAATAAAACAAAGATAGACATGGCGACAAATTTTCAAGAAACTTGTAGAAACTCTTTCAAGTTGGTAAATTTTGTAACCCTCAAAGAAAATTTTCGCAATTTTAAAGGAGGAGAAATTGGTGGTAAAATTATATAAAATTATACAGGAAATTCAAAATTTTCAAATATTTTTCTAAAAATTTAATGAGGTAAAAAAATAATTCTGCTCTAAATTTATCCTTCTAGAATTTTGTTGTAGTCTAAGTAATCTCTACCTTGTTTTTAGTAATTTGAAAAACACGCATAAAATAAGAACTAAAAAACATTATTTCAGAAAGAATTTGTTTGAAAATTTGGATAAAATAAGATTATTCTTCGAAAAAATTATGAAAGGAATTTGATAATGTTGATTGGTGAGTTACGTGAAGATAATGCAATATAAAATAACTTGTAATCACTTTTTCCATAGTTTATTTTCATTTTGCTAAATGTACATTTCGTTTACTAAGTAACATTTACAAGAGCTGCACAAGAATTCAAGAATCCTACAAAAAAAAATCGTAGAAAAGTTTTTGAAACCTCAGTGTAGATTTTTGCAATTTGTTTTTTTTTTAATCTGTAAAATTCCTATTAAATTTATTAAATATATTCTGGAAAATTTTAAAAAAATCTAAGAAAACTTCTCGAAATATCAATGAGATAAAAAAGGAATCCCAGTTTTTGTTAATTGATGAGGCGTTAAGATAATACATACTTATTTGTTTAATAAGGTTATGAAAAAACTGATGATTTTCAAAAATGTTTGTAGATTTTATGAAAATGAATTGTTATGAAAATAAACACACCGATTTGTAAATCACAGAGTTTCGGAACGAACAACACGTGACAAAAAATAATTGACAAATGACGAGTGACCAGAAAAAGAACACAAACAATAGTTGACACATATTTAATGACAAATCACAGGGAATAAATAACAGATGATAGGTGACAATTAATTGAATTGAAAATTTTCAGATGACAATTGACATGAACAAAAAACAATTTACAGATGTCAGTTTACAAATGACAGATTATAGTTGATAGTTAGACAGCTAACAGGTGGAAGTCAAGAAATCATAGTTGACAAAAATGACATTTAATAGACGATAGGTGCTACAGATGATAATAGATATACTTGATCTGTAAAAAATAATAATATCAGATGATAGTTGATAGATGGAGATACGTTAGTGGCCAAAGGATTATTGATGCAAATAATAATTTACAAACGACAGATGACAAAATATGTTGATAAAATTTAAAAGCTGACAAGAGATCAACAACAGATAATAAATTATAATTGAGATAGGTCAAAAAGACTGTTGACACTGTCAATGACTATAAGAATATGGCAAATGGCAGATGATAGTTGACAGGTGACACATATAAATCAATGCTCAATCAACAGATGATAATTGTCAGACGTCAGTATACAAATGACAGGTAACAGATTAAAGTTGATAGTTGGATAGCAAACAGATGTGAGACAATAAATGATAGATGATAAATGACACTTAATAGACGACAGTTGATATACTTGACTTAAGAAATAATATTGACAGATGATACATAACATAGTAGATTAAAGCTGATAGATGAAGATACGTTAGACAAAAGATTGTTGACAGATAACATATGCAAATAATAATTGACAAATGACAGATGACAAAACATTTATTTAAAAGCTAACAAGGAACAAACCTCAGATAATAAATTATAATTGACAAATCATGAGTGACAAATAGTTAGGACACTAAAAAATTGACAAATCAAAGGTAATAAATAACACATAATAGATGAAGTAATTCCCATGGAAAAATTTCAGATGACAGTTGACAGTTGACAGGTGACACATAAAAAGTGCCAAATGAACAGATGACAATTGACAGATATCAGTTTGCAAATAATAGGTAACAGATTATAGTTGATAGTTGAATAGCTAACAGATGGAAAACAAGAAATCACAGGTGACAAAAATAACATTTAACAAACGACAGGTGCTACAAGACAGTTAACAGATGACAGTTGATAGATGAAGATAGTAGACAAAGAATTGTTGTTAGATAACAGATGCAAATAATAATTGGCAAACGACATATGACAAAACATGTTTATAATAATATTTTAAAAGCTGACAAGGAACCAACAACAGATGATATATTCTAATTGACAAATGACGAGTGACAAATAGTTAGGACACTAAATAATTGACACTGAGTAGATGACAAATCATAGGTAATAAGTGACAGATTATAGATAACTTCAGATGGCAGTTGACAGCTTGCACATAAGAAGTACCAAATGAACAGAAACAGATATCAGTTTTCAAATGGCAGATAACAGATTATAGTTGATAGCTATATAGCTAACAGGTGGAAGATAAGAAATCACAGATGACAAAAATGGCATTTTACAGATGATAGATGCTACGAGATAGTTAACAGATGACAGTTGATATAATTGATTTGTAAGAAATGCTAAATGAAACAGAAGACAGCTGATAGATAAAGATACGTTTGTAGAAAAAGTATTGTTCATAAATAACAGATGCAAATACTAATTGACAAACGACAGATGACAAAACATGTTGATGATATTTAAAATCTGACAAGGAGCCAACAACAGGTGACATATATGAGTTGACAAGTGACGGGTGACAAAAAGACATAACAAAACAAGTTGACAATTAGTAGATGACAAATCACAGGTAATAAAAAAACAGATGATAGTTGACAATTAATTAATTGCAAATTTTCAGATGACAGTTGACAGGTGACAATTAAAAAGTGCCAAATAAACAGATGAAAATTCACAGTTAACAGATGCTACAAGTTGATATATTTGATTTGTAAGAAATAATACAAATAGGTAATAAACGAAAATGGTAGGTAATTGGTGAATGATGAAATATTATCGACAACAGATGACCAATAGCATATTGATAATTTACAATTAATAAATGATAGATGAAGAAATGGCCATTGACAATATTTAAAAGCTGAAGGGGAAACAACAACGGATCGCAAAAATAATAATTGACAAATGAGGAGTGACAAAGTTATAGATGTTAGATGACAATTGATTAGTTGCAAATTTTCATATATGATTTGACAGGTGGCATATAAAAAGTGTCAAATGACAGTTGACAAATATAGATAATAAAATATAGATACATAAGTGATGAATAATAATTATTGAATGACAGATGAACAGATGACAAATAACAAATATGAGATGGACAGCTAAAAAACTTTAGAAGTTTACTTTTTATTTAACAGACTTGTGAAAAAAAATTAACTGTCTTTATTATTTAGAGAAGATAGTTGACTTAAAATAGTCGATAGCTTACAATTAACGGAAAAAAAAATAGTAGATGATGACCGATAACAAAAATACAGATAACGGATATGATTGTAAACAGTTGACAAGTGACACATAATAAATAACAAATGACAAAAGGCATTAAGACAAGAAAAATTAAAACATAGTTGATAATTACAAGATAATTGGCATATGTGGGTAAAATATAATATACTCGAATGCAAAATGAGCATGAAATAGATCATAGACAAATAATAGTTAATTGACTAAAGATGATAACTGACACTTGTCATATTGACTTGACTTGTAGCAAATGATTTTTGACAAGTGAAAGATAACAAACATGTAACAGATGAAAAATGGAAATAAACAGATCATCTTGATATTTGATAATTAAAAGATATCAGACGATAATTGCCAGTTAACAGATGACAGATGATAGACAATAGTTAACAATTGACAGATGCTGCATAAATGTCAATTATTAAATTAAACAGTAAATTATTATACCACAAATATTAAAATGTATTTTGATTGTAAAGTCTATGTTTGTGAAGATTAAAAATCTGATAAGACTTTCATATTTATTTTCGTTTGATGGTGCCTCAACCACTAAAAAGTAACAATTTCCACAAAGTCACTTAAATATTATGTCTTAACTTCTATCTAAATCACATCAAATTGTATACAGTTGAAAGTTTAAATTAAAATTGGAACTGCTCTTAAAAAACACAAATTTAAAGTGTTTTTTAAGAGCAGTTCCAATATCAGAAGAATCAATTTGGAAAGTGAGTCAAAAGACGGAGTATTATACGAGGGTGAATCAAATATAAACCGGAATTTGGTAAAACAAAGTATGTACGTATTATTATAATAGAAAATATATGTTTTAATTTTCTGAAAATAAAGTCTCTATTATTATAAACAACTTCAATTGTTTTACTTTCATCTTTTTCATGGTTATCCATTTTTTATTTATAATAAAATTTAACTAAATTTATATAAGATGAATTTTTATAATTTCCTAGAATTTCATTTGTAATGTAACAAGTCTTTAAGTTTCAGAGATTTTGAAAACTTTAACCTTTTCTTTGTCAACAATTTTTAATTATTTTCGCTATTATCAATTTTAAAATGTTTTTGTAATTTTTTTTAATTAGTGTTTAAACACTGTATGTTTATATTTTAAAATTAGTTTCCAATAGGTTTTTATTAGTTTTTTTAACAGTTTTGACAATTTTAAGGTTTTGATAATTGATTTTCAATTATTTTCACCGGCTTTTTTTTAAATAATTTCTAATAGTTTTAATTCTGTTCTGACACTTTCAATTATTTTTACCGATTGTCTATCGTGTTTTCTTGGCAAATGTCGGTAATTTGTAATTTTTAAACAATTATTTTAGTCATTTTAAAAATTGGAAAGTTAAAACATAATTGGTATATAACGATAATTGGTATATAAAATATACTCTAATGCAAAATAATAGGTGATAGATAAATAACAGTTAATTGACTAAAGATGATAACTGACAATTGACATATTGACAAATGATACTTGACTTGTAGCAAATGATATTTTACATACAAACTTATAACATATAAAAAAAAAATAGGAATAAACAGATCATAGTTGACAAATGACAATTAAAAGATTAGATGATTGTTAACAGTTAACAGATAACAAATGATAGACAATAGTTAAAAATTGACAGATGTTGCAGAAATATCAATTATCAAATTTAAAAGTAAATTATCATACCGCAAATATTAAAATATATTTTGTTTATAATGCATATTTTTGTGAAGATTAAAAATCTTATAAAACTTTCACATTTATGTATATACCTCTTAAAAGTAACACTTTTTCACAAAGTTACTTTATGTCAAATATTATCTCCTAAATTAAATCTAAATCATATCAAATTAAAAGTAATAATGAGAATTGGAAATGTTCTTATATAATCCGAAGGATCATGTTGAAAAAGAGTAGAAAGACAGAGTATTATACGAGGGTGAATCAAATAGAAAGAAGAATTCAGTTAAAAAAAATGTAATTAACTGTTATTGTAAAAAAATAATATGTTCGAATGATAAAATTAATAAATAGATTAAAAAAATAATCTTCCTAAGCATTTCTGAATTATTAATTTTATCATTATAAATACTGCACGACACATTTCAATATTTAATTTGCATAATATGTTATAGTTTTCTATAGTCTCCGCTTTTATGTACATATTTCTTGCTGCCATTAATGTAGTCAGTCGTGTTTTCAGATAATAGCCCATAAACGATTCTACATTTTGGTCACTGTAAAATCGGCGCCTTCCTAATTTGTCTTTGAGTGAAACAAATATATGAATGTTGGATGTTACCATTTTTTCCAATAAATTTTCTCGGATCAAAGCGTCTTAATATGACCGAAGAATAATCAAATTTCGGATGGGCATGCCTCGTCTTTTGTATTACTTGTCTGAAGCCAAAATTACTTCATCAAGGAGCTTGCAATTAGACTCATATGCTTTTTCTATCCCAAAAAACAGTTGAAAGAATTATTCCTACTGAAATTTTTTGGCTTTTCGAGTAGGGCTTCTGCAGGTTGTCTTGATTGTTTAGATTCTGGCGTATAATGATGCATCCACATCTCATCGCAAGTGATGATGTGACTTAAATCATCAGTCTCTTCTGGATATCGCGTAAAAAGCCTACCGCAGACAGCAAGATGGTTGGTTTTATGATCTGCTGGAAATTTTCGGTAACCCAACTAATTGGAAATGACTGATTGTACAATCCCGTACGATATTTCTATCTCTGGGCAATTCAGTTTCAATCAGTACACGGATAGTACCAATGTTCGCCTCAGTAGTGCTTATTCGCAGTCGTCGTGTATAACTCAAGTTTTTACTTAAATTTTTGTTATACCATAATTAGACTTCAGATTTTAGAAGCGTTTTATCGTGTGTACAGTTACTCGACGAAACATTTTGGAAGGTTTTACGTCTCCCCGCACCAAAAATTTAATGACGATGCGTTGCTCAACAGACGTATATATCTCGTGCTCAAATATGGTGCTACTGGTGTCAATAAGCATTAATGCACCAGATTAGCATCCTTTCGTTTCTTTAACAATCACCTCCAACAGGTTTAGAGTGCACAACACTTCACTCAGCGACTGTTAAATAGAAAATGAGTGAGAGTGAGAAACTAATTCATCATATAGAAAATTCTGGTTTATATTTGATCCACCCTCGTATAAAGCTATTAAAAAAATATCAGATTAAAAATCCTTTGGATTGGATGATTTTAAATAAGCTAAAAGTAACTAATACTTTTTTAACATGCTTAAAATTTTAAAAAAGAGTGTAGATAGAGTTTAAAAGAAAGGCTGTTCAAAGTAGTTCATTTACCACATAGATTATTTTTTCAGTGATTTTACCTTTTATTCTGTTTCGTTTAAAAAATGGAATTTTGTAAATTTATAAGTTAACAAACACTGACTAAAACACTTACTATGTTTTTAAAAACATAATAAGTGTTTTATTCAGTGTTCATTATGAATTACCACATAGTAACGGTCGCAACCATCATTATGATTATAAGTTAACGATTTCATTATTGAAATTAATAATTTAAATGTAAATAGTAAAAAAAAAATAATCTTATTAGTTTATTATTAATATAACTCTTAATTATTTATCGTAACTAATCTAATTAAGATTTTACACAAACTACACCAGCTAAACAAACAGTTTTATCAGTCGGACGCTGTCGGCTCCTGAGGCTTAGATAACAATGAGTCATAATTGAAAAATTCAACGATTACAACCACCTCTTTACGTTCTAAAAATATCTCAAGGTATTTATATCTAATGCATAAGCTAATATTATTAACGTTTGTTCCACTTCACCTGCTTATAACGGAAACGGCTTCGTCGGGAATTTCCCCAAACGATAAATCACTGTTTAAAATATCTCCGGTTCCGCTTTTAAAAATAATATTACTTACTTTTCCTCCTATAACACAAAATAATTTAACCACCTGTATTTACTCTACATTATTTAAACGATGCAAAAATTGTTTACATCTCCCCAAATCGAGTAATGTATGATAATATCATCTTAATGAATTAAACTTAATTATAAATTGAAAATTGAAAATAGTGAAACATAACCTTAATTAATCCTTTTATTAACATAAAAATGTTTCACCACGGGTTAAGTGAGAAGTTAATTAATCGAAAATTAACATTTAATGGAAATTTATATTAAAAAAATATGATCTAATATTAGAAGTGGATAATCCTCGATGGTAAATATTGGTTGTTAATATAAAGGTTATATATTAGGAACGGGTAATCCCCGAATTCTCGATGTATCGAAAATAAGATTTTAATTTTTAACATTTACGACGCCTTATCAATATTTGCGCAGTGTAATCAATACAGATAATAAACACGAAAGCAAATATGAGGGATCCCCTTGCACTTGACTTTATTTTAGCTGAATGAAACTCATTGATGGAAACAAATTCAATATAGATTTGCACTCGTTAATATTATTAATTGATAAAATTGCGAGGAACAAATATATATTGAATATATTTATCTTATTATATATTATTTAATTCAGTACATATGTTTTAATATATGAGGGTGAAATAATAAAAATTATCATATATTGTTATTTACAATTGTTAGTTGTAATTATTGAAAATAATTTCCGTCATCGTTCTTCATAGTATTTTTTTTTTCTTGTTTAGAACATAATGCATAATTTCTAGGAAGATCGTTCGATGGAGAGGATGGTTTTTAAGAATTAATTTTTGAGAAGCGATGATTAATTATGCATGTTTTGTTCGTGGTTAGAAACAATTGATTATTCATATAGTTCGTATTTGCATGGGAAGAATTTTCCAAAAGGACCTTCACTTATTTTAATCGATGCTTGAGTTCGTCCTCTCTAAATAGAATGAATAGACTTAACTATTGCAACTAACGATAAGAAATATAAAATATATTTTTTTTTTCTGTTATAATGTATTTATTTGCAGGGTTATATATATTATTCTTTAGTAATTGTGTTTTTGTTATTGTTAATTCCTTGTAATTCTCCTGTTTGTGGTTCTTCCTGCCTTCCTCGCCTCGTGATTTATTGTTATTGTAAATAAAAATAGTGAAACTAAATGTTAATATGATAATTTTAATTATTCGATGATTTGAACAATTGTATTATATTAATCAATTTAAAAAATCAGCTTCAAAATGTTGCATAACGATGCATGAGTTATGCAGAAGGAGACAACATTTTGAAGCTCATTTTTTAATTGATTAATTTATTATAATTATTCAATTCATCGAATTGTATGTTGAAATGGTCTTTAGATAGAACTTTGTGTAGCTAGGCTGTTGGGATTGTATCAGTAACTACCTCACAGAACGTTCTCCATGTTTTACATTTTTGATTTCCTCAACTTCTTATTATATTCCGACAGTGCCTGTCTATAAGTATTCCAGTTGCCTGTTTTCTTTGTACTGTTGAAAGTTTTCTTTGTTTATATCTCGAGGTGACCAAAATCTTTGTTCCTCAAAGGAACGTCTTTGCAGGAAGATCTTCTGTTTATCTGACGCCTTTAGGATGCTATTTCTGTCTCTAGCTCTTTTTTTATTAAAAAATTCTTGTTACATGTTATGATAAAAATAATTTTTCATTGTAAATCCCCAATGAACTTATTTATTATTTTCACACCATTGTACAAATCGAATAATCGACTTCTTTCCTAACACGGAAAAAAATTCGACGCCAACTTTTATCGAGCGCATTTACACAGGAAATTGCTATGTACATTTCTTCACATCGCATTTTGCACTTTTTTCGCAAACCCGAGTTCACCTGGGTTTACCGATAACACCTACCGTCTCAGATATTTGATTTATTCGCCGCATTGTTAAATTCCAGCGTTTCGCGTAATTTTCCGACATTACAAATGCATACAGTCAATACTGCAATGCAACCGCAAACACGCCCTCATATTAAAATAATCTACTTGCAGAATGTTATTACATACATTCTGTTATTTTCATGTAAAATTAAAAAATATACCTTTAGAATTATCATCACAAATAGAATGTTATTATAACTTTCATATATAAAAAAAATGGTGATGTGGCCATCATAATACTTTCCCTATATTTTTCTCGAAAACTATGAGGTTATTCTTAATTATTTGCTCAATTTTAAATTATTTATATTCACTTCTTATATAAATTTCTATTAGCTCCTATAGTTTATTATTAGTTTTTAAATTATTAAAATGAAAAACTCTTCAAAGTTATTTTTATTAAAAATATCAACAAGTTTAAGTGGAAATTCAATGCACTTATCATTTGGGCGGTCTGAAAAAATTATAAAAACACTTGCTATCGGCTTGAAACTTTCTAAATATATTCAGAATACATGTGGGAATGTTGCTGCTTAAAAAAAATCAAAAGTTTGATTTTAGATTTTTCAATAATTTTACGTCAAGTGAAAGAGCAGTTAACAAAATTGCAATTATAATTTTGACGGTCTGAAAAAAATATATAAACAATTGCTATCGACTTAAAACTATCTAAATATATTCAAAATACATGTACAAAAGTTGCTGCCTAAAAAATCAAAAGTTTCTTTTTAGTTTTTTCATTATTTTTACGTCAAATGAAAGAGACGTTAGGAAAATTACAATCATAATTTTGATGGTCTGAAAAAAATATAAAAACAATTGCCATCGTTTTGAAATTTTCCAAATATATTCAGAATACATGTACAAATGTTGCTGCTTGGAAAAATCAAAAGTTGATTTTAGATTTTTAAATAATTTTAGGTCAAATGAAAAAGACGATGAAAAATTGCAATCGTAACTTAACTCACGGCCTGAAAAAGTATAAAAACAATTGCTGCCGACTTGAAACTTTCTAAGTACATTCAAAATACATGTAGGAATGTTGATGCTTAAAAAGTCAAAAGTTTGGTTCTAGATTTTTCAAATTATACGTCAATAGAAAGCGACGTTAATAAAACTTACAATCATATATTTGACAGTCTGAAAAAAATATAAAAACAATTGCTATCGGCTTGAAACTTTCTAAATATATTGAGGCTATATGTAGGAATATTACTGCTTAAAAAATTGAAACGTTTGCTTTTAGATTTTTTAAAATAACTTCACGTCAAATTAAAGAGACGTTAAAAAATTGCAATCATAATTTTGATGGTCTGAAAAAAAATATGAAAACAATTGCCATCGACTTGAAAATTTCTAAAAATATTCAGAATACATGTAGAAAGTTTCTGCTTAAATAATTAAGTTTGATTTTATATTTTTTACAATAAGAAAAAAAATTCAAAATTTTTAAATTAAGAACAAAAAAATGTTTCAATAAAACTTTAACTTTACTTTAACTTTTTGTTTGTTTGCAAAGTTATGTCTTTCTTTTTCTTAAATTTCAAAATTTGTTTGAATAAATCGATTAAATTTTGCAATAATATTATGTTTATTTACGTTTTACAACTTTTAATTAAAACCCTCGCTTATGTTTTACTGATTTTAGGGTGGGTTAGAATTTTTTTAAATTTCTAAACGTATCTTTTTTTTAATTTTACAGTTTCCAATAAAATCTTCACAATTTAGAAAGCGGGTTGAATTAAAAAATCTTGAAACCTAGAGAAGGAATTAGTGGAAATTTCTTGAATTCCTGAAAAAGTGAGTCTAGATTTTAGAACGAACATTCCCAAAAATCTAAGGCCTCAAAAAAGAGAAATTACTGAACAATTCCTGAACCCTCAAGAAAAACCTAGATTTCTACAAACACATTTTCTATAGTCTCCAAGAAAATTTTTGTAATTTAGAAGATAATAAGATAACCTTGAAATCTGGAGGAGAAATCTGGAAATTTCTTGAACCCTTGAAAAAAAAGTCTAGATTTCTAAATTAAAATTTTCTAAAAATTCTACAGCCTCCTAGAAATTTAAAAGACCAGTTGAATAAATATAAGAGAAATTACTGAACATTATTTAAACTTTCTCTAAAATAAGAAAAGATTTCAAGGAAAATATTTTCTAAAAAAATCTAAGAAAAATTCTACAATTTAGAACTTTCTAAATAAGTGTATAGCCTTTAGTTGAAACAAAATGTTGAATTCTAGAGAAGCAATTACTAAAATTTACCTGAATTTTCGAAAAGCAGACGAATTAAAAAACATTTAGAGCCTGAAAAAATCTTCGCAATTTATAAGAATAGTTAAAAAAATAATTTTTGTTAAGAAGTTATTGGCCATTTTCTAAACTATAAACTTTTAGAAAAAAAATTCTAGAAAATACTAGGCATTCAAAGAAAATCTTTGCAATTTAAAAGACGACTTCAAAAATAATCTCGAACTCTAGAGAATAAATTGCAAAAAATTTCCTGAACCCTGGAGAAAATAATCTAGATTTCTAGAAGAAAATTGTAAAAATTCTAGAGCCTCAAAGAAAATCTTTACGATTTAGAAGACAAGTTGAAAAATCTTGAAATGTAGAGAAGAAATTACTAAAACTGTCTCTCTCAAAAATAGTCTAGTTTTTAAAAACAAATTTTCTAAAAAAGCCTCCATTTAAATCTTCGCAATTTACTAGAAATTTTCTGAATTTATAAACAATTTTTTTTTGAAAATTCTAAAAACAACGCGATTTAAACGACTGCTTCAAAAAAATCTTGATATCTCGAAGAGAAATGAATGAAAAGAGTGTAGATTTTTGGGAACAGATTTTCTAGAAAAATCTATAGCCTCCAATCTGAATAAAAGTTACTGGAAATTTCTGAAGACGCGAAAAATGTCTAAAGTTCTGGAAAAAATCATTGCAATTTATACGACAATATTAAAATCTGGAAGAGGAATAACTGGAAACAGCCTCAAAGAAAATTCTATAAATATTAAAGCGAACTTTCTAAAAAACTCCCGAATAAGACCTTTGCTAAAAATTCTGAAAAAATGAAAAAGAAATGACTGTAAACTTTCAGAATCCTCCAAAAACGTTCTAGAAACCTATAAGGAAACCTTGTGAAAAATTCTAGAATCCTCGATCAAAATTCTTTTCAAATGAAGATGCAAAAAACTTTTAATATGGAGAAGAAATTCCTGAAACTTCTAGAAGCCTCTAAGTAAATTTAGAAAAAATATTCCTAATAAATTATAAAATTAAACAAAATCTTGAAAGTACATTCTGAAAAATCTAGAACTCTCGAATAAAATATTTGCTAAAAATCTGGAAATATCTATTTATTTATTTATTGGATAAGAAAACGAAATTACTGTAGACTTCTAGAATTCTCAAAAAAGTTTTATACATCTAAAATGAAATCTATGGATCATCTGAGAAAATTATAGAAAAAGTTAAACAAAATATTGTACAAAAACCACGAAGAAATTTCTATAAATAAATATAAATAATGACTTTCTGAAAAATTATGAAACTCTTGAATAAAATCTGCGCTTTGTAAAAATTTGTAGAATTCTCGATGAAAATTCTTTGGAAAGGAAGTTGCAATAAAAACTGAAACTGGAGGAGAAATTACTGAAATTTCAAGAATCGTTAAAGAAACATTTTTCTGAAAAATTCTAATGTTACATTTTTTTCTCATAAGTTAAGAATTTTACGAAAAACATGTCTTAATAAAACTTCAGTTTCTCATTCCCTTTAACCTTTGTTTGAAAAGTTATGTAATATTTTTCAAATTTGGAAAAATATTGAGAAAAATCAAAAAAACGCCTCTAGTAAACATCCACTTCCGATTTATGAATGTTTACCAAAAGCTTTTCAGTTCCAGTTTTTAACGATAAAACCTTAAGTTTAAAGTTTCATCTCAATCGGATCATTCGTTTTTGAGATACAGACATTTTCATGGACGAAATCAATACTTCCCCTATATATACTTCGTATATAGGGAAAGTAAAAATTAATAAATAGTAGTATGTATTTCTAAAACTATCATCACAGGAAGTAAATTTTGATGCAATCTTCATACCTAAATATTGCACAAGTAATAATCGAATTATCTCATCCGCGAGAGCGATGATTCAATCGTTTTTATTTTAAGATTACTCAAGTCTTATCTGCAAACTGATTTAGGTATGAATAAGAGAATCAATAAAATGCTTACCCCTTTTTTTGTGTTGGACGTGTAAAGAGTGAAGCATTTAAATATTTGCCAAGATTATCTATTTTATATTGTGTTGGGCAAATACGAATTAATCGTGAATCAGCAATGTTGGTTCGTTCGTATTTGAGAACTTGTAAAACACATTAAATTAGAGTAATGTTTAGAGTGTCGATTAAAGCGAATTTACCCTAATTTAAAAAAATAATCTATTTGATTTGGTATTTAAAATATCTGTTTGTATACTAAATATGGTTTATTATAATCAGGTGCGTTGACATCGGAGATAAAGGAGTACTTTAAGTTATTCCAGATATAAATTTTTGAATTTTTCCTAAAATTCAAGTTTTTCCTGAATTTTATTTTTAGAGGATAAAACTTCCCAAAGAAGAAAACAAGTTTTTCTAATTTTTCCAAAATTTAATTTTTGGAACTTTGACTTTCTAACCAATGAATTTCCTTCATCAAAAATTCTCTTATATTTCAATTTTAATTGAATTTTTCGAGCATATAATTGAACTTCAATAAACTAATTTTTTCTTTCAAGAAGGCAAAAAACCTCATGATGAAACTTTCTAATTGAAGATGGTCTGCGACGCAATTATGAGCTTGAAAGAGCGTTTCAGTTATACTCTGCAAGCCATTAAGAAGTACGTCACAGCAAACACAAGATTGATACAGAAAAGATGTTGTCATTCATTAAAAAGTAATTAGTGGTGGTTGTGACCTCTAAAACTCTCATCCAAACTAAAGGCAAGGATTATTCTTAATATTGAAATGTACCACCAAGTGAACGCCGTTAAGATCCAAGAATTAATTAAAGGCAAGGACTCATCTGGTTCATTCAAGCTCGCTTCTGGTTAATCTTGGAGGAGAAGCCAAGGCTAAGATAGCCAAAAAGTCCACAACCATGAAGGCAGCCAAATTATCTAAAAGTGCAGCGAAAAGTGATGGCCAAGGTAGACCTAAGAAGGCCAACGCAGGAAAATAGAAATCCGGAAAGGCCAAATCAGCCGCTGCTTCCGAGGAAAGGTAGCAAAATCAACTTAAACTTTCTCAGAAGAGTTATAACTCTTTTCCAAATTGAAATCTAATAATCGAAATCTGCTTCGCAGCAAATTATTGTAGATTTCATATTCTCTTTGGAAATTCAATCAAAATCAATAAGATCTATAACAAAGAGTTTATTAATAAAATCCACTCAAACTTTCTCCAAAGAAGAATGGCGTTGTTCCAAATTGAAATCTGAAGATCAAAATCTGCTTCGTAACAAAAAAAATATTTCAGATTTCATATCCGCTTTGGAAATTCAATCAAAATCAAGCAGATACATTACAAAAAATCTATTTTCAAAAATTATTAACAAAATCCACCCAAACTTTCTCAGAAGAGGAATGGCGTTGACCCAAATTGGAATCTGATGATCAAAATCTGCTTCGTAGCGTAAAAATTATTGTAGGTTTTATATCCGTTTTGATAATTTAATAAAAATCAAGCAGATCCATGAAAAAGGGTTTATTTTCAGAAATTATTAATAAAATACACTCAAACTCTTTCAGAACAGTTATAGCGTTGTTCCAAATTGGAAACTGATAATCAAAATGTGCTTCGTAGCGTAAAAATTACTGTAGATTTTGTATTCGTTTTGGTAATTTAATTAAAATTAAGCAGATCTATTACAAAGGGGTTATTTAGAAATTATTAATAAAATTTATTCAAACTTTCTCAGAAGAGGAATAGCGTTGTTCCAAATTAGAATCTGATGATTAAAACCTGCTTTGTAGCGTAAAAATTATTGTAAATTTCATATCCATTTTACTAATTTAATCTAAATCAAGCAGATACATTACAAAGGGTCAATTATTAAAAATAATTTCAAAAAATCCATCCAAACTTTCTCCGAAGAGGAATGACGTTATTCCAAATTGGAAATTTGATGATCAAAATTTGCTTCGGAGTGGAAAATTTATTGTAGTTTTCATATCAATTATGAAAATTTACTCAAAATTAAGCAGATCCTTGACAACGTGCTTATTTTCAGAAATTATTAATAAAATCCACTCAAACTTTCTCCGAAAAGAAATTACGTTGTGCCAAACTCGAATTTGTTGATCAAAATTTGCTTCGTAAGATAAAAATTATTGCAAATTTCTCAACTTCTTTGAGAATTTAATCAAAATCAAGCTTTAGTTTCAGAAATTAATAATAGAATTTACTTAAACTTCCTCAGAAGTGGAATGGTGTTGTTCCAAATTGGATGATCTGATGAATCTGATGATCAAAATTTGCTTCACAGCGGAAAAATTATTTTAGATTTTTGATAATTCAATCAAACTTATGCAGATGTGTTACAAAGGATTTAGTTTTAAAAATTATTATTAAAATCCATCCAGACTTTTCCAAAAAAAGAACGGCATTGTTCCAAATTGGATTCTGATGACCAAAATTTTCATCGTAAGATAAGAATGATTGTAGATTACATATCAATTTTGGTAATTCAATCAAGATCAAGATCAATATGATGACTGGATACCGATGGAATTTTATATTCCTGCAGAAAATCATTGTATGAATAACCATGATCTCTGAAATATAACATTTTCAGGAATATTTTTTTGGAAGATTCCACATGTTGAATATAAAATTGCGTATATGCAGACCAAATTTACATAAAACCAAAGATTTGAAAAGCAAAATAAGTGTATTCTTTAATTGTTCTTATGATTAACCCCAGTTGCTTATTACAGCTTTTGACTACAATAACAACATGAGCATTAAATGATAATTTCTGATCAAAGAAAACACTTAAATCAGTAATGCCACATAAATCAAGCAGATACATTACAAAGGATTAATTCTTAGAAATAATTAATAAAATCCACTCAAACTTTCTCAGAAGAGCAATGATGTTGTTCCAAATTGGAATTTGATGATCAAAATCTGCTACAGAGCGGAAAATTTATTGTAGATTTCATATCAGTTTTGGTAATTCGCTCAAAATTAAGCAGATCTATTACAAATGGTTTAGTTTCAGAAATTATTAATAAAATCCACTCTAACTTTCTCAGAAGAGGAATGGCGTAGTTCCAAATTGTAATCTAAAGATCAAAATCTGCTTTGTGGCGGAAAAATTATTTTAGATTTCATATCGGTTTTGCTAGTTTAATATAAATTAAGCAGATACATTACAAAGGGTTGTTTCTTAGAAATAATTAATAAAATCTTCTAAAACTTTCTCAGAGGAGGAACGACGTTGTTCCAAATTGGTATTTGATGATCAAAATCGGCTACGGAGTGGAAAATTTATGGTAGATTTCATATCAGTTTTCGTAATTCGCTTAAAATTAAGCAGATCAATTACAAATGGTTTAGTTTCAGAAATTATTACAAAAATCTACTCTAACTTCCTCAGAAGACGAATGGCGTTGCCCCAAATTGTAATCTGAAGATCAAAATCTGCTTTGTAGCAGAAAAATGATTGTAGATTTCATATCCGTTTGGCTAATTTAATCAAAATCAAGCAGATACACTACAAAGGGTTAATTCTTAGAAATAATTAATAAAATCCACACAAACTTTCTCAGAAGAGGAATGGCGTTGTTCCAAATTAGAATTTGATGATCAAAATCTGCTACGGAGCGGAAAATTTATTTTAGATTTGACAAATGCCTTGGCAATTCAATCAAACTTTTGCAGACGTGTTACAAAGGATTTATTTTTAAAAATTATTATTAAAATCCATTCAAACCTTTCCAAAAGATGAACGGCATTGTTCTAAATTGGATTCTGATGACCAAAATTTGCTTCATAAGATAAAAACGATTGCAGATTTCATATCAATTTTGGTAATTCAATCAAAATCAAGATGATGGCTGAATACCGATGGAATTTTATATTCCTGCAGATCCATTACAAATGGTTTAGTTTAAAAAATTATTAATAAAATCCACTTAAACTTTCTCAGAAGAGGAATGGCGTAGTTTCAAATTGGAATCTATTGGTCAAAATCTGCTTCCTAGCAGAAAAATGTTTACATAATAATAACTAATTCCTTTAATAAAACTTTGGATAGTCTTTTAAAATCTTTGAATATTTTAAAGGAGGAGGCTATATTATCGTAAATATTTCTTCGAATAAAACTTTTGATAATATTTTAGAACCCCTGAAACAAGGAAGATATTTTAGAATCAGATATTTCTCATTCGAAGGGAAGAAGAACAGGTTCTATGCAAAATAAGGGAAATGTCTTACTTGACCATCACTCCTACGATAGTAGAAAGTGTTTTTAGACTCATTCTACTCTCTAGTTTCTCCTCCTGTGAGAAATAAGCAGATTTAGAAAATATTTATTGTCGATCTAGTATTTACGATAATATTTGGACGTCACAGAAAGATGAAGTTCCAAAATCGAATATCCCTCCTTTGATAAGAGAAATAGAGTTCCGTCTTTTCCTTACGAAATAACCGATTTTAGAAGAAGGACGTTCTAGAATTTTTTACTTATCTTCTGATAGGAGGAGGAGATTCTATAATCAGCTGTCTCTTATCCAATTCTAAAAGAAAATTCTGGAATACCTTCATTCTTTTCTTTCACCCCACTTGCCTTCCTTTAATTACATGACTTGTTCTAGCACTTTTGATAGAAAGAAAAATTTTGACTACAATAACAACAATTGTGATCAAGGAAAACACCTAAACTGATGATAAACCCACTGATCATTGTAAAGACAGATTCCAAGGTAACAGAAGTAGAAGACGCTAACAAGATACAAATTATTTTAGATTTCATATCCTTTTTGGTAATTCAATCAATACAAAATCCACTCAAACTTTTTCAGAAGAGTTATAGAGTTGTTCCAAATTCTGTTTTGTAGCGGAAATATTATTGTAGATTTCATATCCGTATTAGTAATTCAATCAAAATTAAGCAGATCCTTAATAAAGAGTTTATTTTTTGAAATTATCCACTCAATCTTTTCCAGAAGAGGAAAGGCGTTGTTCCAAATTTTAATCTGTTGATCAAAATCTGCTTCGTAACGGAAAAAATATTGTAGATTTCATATCCATTTTGGTAATTCAGCAGATCCATAACAAAGAGTTTATTTCAAGAAATTATCAATAAAATCCACCTAAAGTTTCTCAGAAAAGAAAAATCGCTGTTGGAATCTGAAGATCAAAATCTGCTTCGTTGAGGAAAAATTATTGTAGATTTTATATCCATTTTACTTATTTAATCTAAATCAAGCAGATACATTAAAACGAGTTAATTCTTAGAAATAATTAATAAAATCCACCCAAAATTTTTCAGAAGAGAAAAGGCATGGTTCTAAATTGGAATCTGAAGATCAAAATCTGCTACGTAGCAAAAAAATATTTTAGATTTCGTATCCGCTTTGGTAATTCTATCAAAATCAAGCAGATCTTTTAGAAAGGGTTTATTTAAAAAAATTATTAATCCAATCCACTCAAACTTTTTCAGAAGAGGAATAGCGTTGTTGCAAATTGGAATCTGATGATCAAAATCTGCTCCGAATACGAAAATTCATTGTAGATTTCATATCCATTTTGGCAATTCAATTAAAATCAAGCAGATTCATTACAAAGGGTTCATTTTCAGAAATTATTATTAATATCCACTCAAACTTTTCCAGTAGAGGAATGGTGTTGATCCAAATTGGAATCTGATGACAAAAATCTACTTCGTATAGAAACAATTATTGTAGATTTCTTATCTGTTTAGGGAATTCAATAAAAATCAAGCAGATCCATTACAAAGTATTTGTTTCCAAAAATTATTAATAAAATCCACTCAAACTTTTCCAGAAGAGGAACAGTGTTGTTCCAAATTGGAATCTGAAGATCAAAAGCTGCTTCGTAGCGGGAAACTAATTTTAGGTTTTATATAAGTTTTAGTAACTCACTCAAAATTAAGCAAATCCATTATAAAGAGTTTATTTTTAGAAATTATTAATAAAATCCAGTCAAACTTTCTCAGAAGAGGAATCGCGTTGTTCTAAATTGGAATCTGATGATCAAAATCTGCTTCGTAGCGGAAAAATGATTGAAGTTTTTATGTCTGCATTGGTAATTCAATGTAAAAAGGAAGCAGATCTATTACAAAGGGTATATTTTCAGAAATTATTAGTAAAATCGACTCAAACTTTCTCAGAAAAGGAAAGGCGTTGTTTCAAATTAGAATCTGAAGATTAAAATCTGCTTCGTAGCGGGAACATTATTGTAGATTTCATATCCGTTTTGGTAATTCAATCAAAATCAAGCAGATATATTACAAAGGATTTAGTTTTAAAAATTAGTAATAAAATAGACTTAAACTTTTTCGGAAGAGTAATGCCGTTGTTTCAAATTAGAATCTGATGATCAAATTCTGTTTCTTAGCGTAAAAATTATTGTAGATTTTATATCCGTTTTGGTAATTCAATCAAAATCAAGCAGATCCATCACAAAAAGTTTATTTTCAGAAATTATTAATAAAATCCACTCAAACTTTTCCAGAAGTGGAATGGCGTTGTTCCAAATTAGAATCTGTTGATCAAAATCTACTTCGTAGCGGAAAAATTATTGCAATTTTCATATCCGTTTTGGTAATTCAATCAAAATCAAGCAGATACATTACAAAAGGTCTATTTTCAAAAATGATTAATAAAATCCACCCAAGCTTTCTCAGAAGATTAATGGCGTTGACCCAAATTGGAATCTGATGATAAAAATCTGCTTCGTAGGGTAAAAATTATTGTAGGTTTCATATCCGTTTTGATAATTTAACAAAAATCAAGCAGATCCATGAAAAAGGGTTTATTTTCAGAAATTATTAGTAAAATACACTCAAACTTTTTCAGAAGAGTTATAGCATTATTCGAAATTGGAATCTGATGATCAAAATCTGCTTTGTAGAGTAAAAATTATTGTAGATTTCATATCCATTTTGGCATTTTAGTCAAAATTAAGCAGATCCCTAAAAAATGGTTTATTTTCAGAAATTATTAATAAATCCCACCCATACTTCTTCAGGAGAGGAATGGCATTGTTCCATATTAGAATCTGAAGAAGAAAATCTGCTTCGTAGCATAAAAATTATTGTAAATTTCATATCATAATATAATCAAGCAGATACATTACAAAAGGTTAATTCTTAGAAATAATTAAAAAATCCACCCAAACTTTCACCGAAGAGGAATGACGTTATTCCAAATTGGAATTTGATTCTCAAAATTTGCTTCGGAGCGGAAAATTTATTGTAGTTTTCATATCAGTTATGGTAAATCACTCAAAATTAAGCAGATCCTCTACAACGCGTTTATTTTCAGAAATTATTAATAAAATCCACTTAAACTTTCTCCGAAAAGAAATTATTTGTGCCAAAATGGAATCTGATGATCAAAATTTGCTTCGTAAGATTAAAATTATTTCAGATTTCTTAACTTGTTTGTGAATTCAATCAAAATCAAGCTGAAGCATTACAAAGGTTTTAGTTTCAGAAATTAATAATAGAATCCACTCAAACTTTCTCAATTTTCAGAAATTATTAATAAAATTTACTCAAACTTTCTCCGAAAAGAAATTACTTTGTGCCAAACTGGAATCTGATGATCAAAATTTGGTTCGTAAGATAAAAATTATTGCAGATTTCTTAACTTCTTTGGGAAATCAATCAAAATCAAGCTGATGCATATTACAAAGGTTTTAGTTTCAGAAATTAATAATAGAATCCACTTAAACTTTCTCAGAAGAGGAATGGTGTTGTTCCAAATTGGTATCTGATGATCAAATTTTGCTTCACAGCGGAAAAATTATTTTAGATTTGACAATCGCTTTGGTAATTCAATCAAACTTATGCAGATGTGTTACAAAGGATCAAGTTTTATAAATTATTATTAAAATCCATCCGAAGTTTACCTTTAAAGAGGAACGCCATTGTTCCAAATTGGATTCAGATAACCAAAATTTTCTTCGTAAGATAAAAATGATTGCAGATTTCATGTCAATTTTGGTAAATTAAAAAAGATCAAGATCAAGATGATGGCTGGATACCGATGGCATTTTATATTCCTGCAGAAAATCCTTGTATGAATAACCATGATCTCTGGAATATAATATTTTCAGGAATATTTTTTTGGAAGATTCCACATGTTGAATATAAAATTGCGTATATGGAGACCAAATTTACATAAAACCAAAGATTTGAAAAGCAAAATAAGTGCATTCTTATCTTTAAAGTGTTTAGTTGTTCTTATGATTAACCCCGGTTGCTTATTACAGCTTTTGACTACAATAACAACATGAGCATTAAATGATAATTTCTGATCAAAGAAAACACTTAAATCAGTAATGCCACATAAATCAAGCAGATACATTACAAAGGATTAATTCTTAGAAATAATTAATAAAATCCACCCAAACTTTCTCAGAAGAGCAATGACGTTGTTCCAAATTGGTATTTGATGATCAAAATCTGCTACAGAGCGGAAAATTTAATGTAGATTTCATATCAGTTTTGGTAATTCGCTCAAAATTAAGTAGATCTATTACAAATGGTTTTGTTTCAGAAATTATTAATAAAATCCACTCTAACTTTCTCAAAAGAGGAATGGCGTTGCTCCAAATTGTTTTCTGAAGATCAAAATCTGCTTCGTAACGTAAAAATTGTTGTAGATTTCATATCCATTTTGATAATTTAATCTAATTCAAGCAGATACATTACAAAGGGTTAATTCTTTGAAATAATTAATAAAAACCACCCAAACTTTCTCCGAAGAGGAATAACGTTGTTTCTAATTGGTATTTTATGATCAAAATCTGCTACAGAGCGGAAAATTTATTGTAGATTTTATATCCGTTTTGGTAATTTAATCAAAATCGTGCAGATCCATTACAAAAGGTTTATTTTTATAAATTATTAATAAAAACTACTCAAACTTTTGCAGAAGAGGAATAGAGTTGTTCCAAATTGGAATCTGAAGATCAGATTCTGCTTCGTAGTGGAAACATTATTGTAGATTTCACATCCGTTTTAGTAATTGAATCAAAATAAAGCAGATCTATTACAAAGAGTTTATTTTCCAGAAAGTATTAATAAAATTCACTTTAACTTCCTCGAAAGAGAAATGGCGTTGCTCCAAATTGTAATCTGAAGATCAGAATCTGCTTTTTAGCGGAAAAATGTTGTAGATTTTATATCCCTTTTGCTAATTTAATCTAAATCAAGCAGATACATAACAAAGGGTTAATTCTTAGAAATAATTAATAAAAACCACCCAAACTTTCTCAGAAGAGGAAGGACGTTCCAAATTGGTATTTGACGATCAAAATCTGCTACGGAGCGGAAAATTTATTGTAGATTTCATATCAGTTTTGGTAATTCGCTCAAAATTAATAAATTCTGAAACTAAACCATTTGTAATGGATCTGCCATTACAAATGGTTTAGTTTCAGAATTTATTAATACTTCCTCGAAAGAGGAAATGTAATCTGAAGATCAAAATCTGCTTTGTAGCGGAAAAGTTGTTGTAGATTTCATATCCGTTTTGTTATTTTAATCTAAATCAAGCAGATACATTACAAAGGGTTAGTTCTTAGAAATAATCAATAAAATCCACCAAAACTTTCTCAAAAGACAGATGACGTTGTTCCAAATTGGAATTTGATAATCTAAATCTGTTTCGTAGCGGAAAATTTATTGTAGTTTTCATATCATTTTGGTAAATTACTAAAAATTTGGCAGATCCTTTACAAAGGGTTTATTTTCAAAAATTATTAATACAAATCCACTCAAACTCTCTCAGAAGATGAACGGTGTTTTTCCAAATAAAAATCTGATAATTAAAATCTGCCTTATAGCGGAAAAATGATTGTAGATTTAATAATTCCATCAAACTTAAGCATATCTGTTAAAAAGAATTTATTTTTAGAAATGCTTATTAAAATCCATCCAAACTTTCTGAGAATCGGAATGGCGTTGTTCAAAATTAGAATCTGATGATTAATATCTGCTTCGTAAGAAAAAAATGATTGTAGATTTTATAACAGCTTCGGGAATTCTATCAAAATCAAGCAGATTTATTAAAAAGAGTTTAGTTTAGGAAATTGTTAATAAAATCTATTTAAACTTTTGCAGAAGGGGAACGGTATTGTTCCAAATTTGAATCTGTTTTGTAGAGGAAAAGTTAATGTAGATTTTATATTTAATCAAAATTAGGTATAACCATTACGTTTAATTTTAGAAATTATTAGTAAATTTCACTCAAACATTTTCAAAAATGGAAGGGTGTTGTTCCAAATATGAATCTGTTGATCAAAATCTTCGTGGCGGAATTTTTTTTGTATGTTTCATATCCGCTCTATTAATTGAATCAAAATCAAGCAGATCTTTTACACAGGCTTTATTTCATTAACTAAAACTTTTTCAAATTGAAATTTTATGAACAAATTGTGAGGAAAAATTAATTTACTTTTTTATCAATCATTTTTTTGCAGGATTTTTGACTTATTGTCTAAACAGAGTTTGAGTACTTAAAGAAAAGTGGGAGGTCAACTCGTACCTATAGCTGAATGTAAAGTTTTTATTATCTACATTACTAACAATCAGGTTAGTAGGATAGATAGAGTAAGTTTGCTTAAATTAGATGTATGCTTTAGAGAGGCTAAATGGGTAGAAGTGACAGGCAATGAATATTAGAGAAAGATGTGAGCGACGTCCCTAAAGTTTGATTGTGCAGCAGTCGACAAACATACATAAAAATAAAGTAGTGGCGAAGACAAGGAGGATAGGGAACCCAGTGATGTTAACGTTGGGAAGGTTTAGATGCTGAAAAATTTGCGGATTCATTAAAGAAAGCATTTAACTAAAATGAGAGGAGATGTGAAGAGAAGAATCAGTGTGGAAAAGCCTTATAAACTCATCTTAAAAACGAGAAAATGAAAAAGGTGTAAAAGTGGTGAAGAAAAGAACTTACAAAACCTTTACATAAAGGCTAGAATTTGTGTATAGAACGGTGAATTTTTCAATTTAATGCTAGAAAAACCATTCTTTATTGTAGAGTTATTAGTAGTCCAATAATTGATTGTGATTAAAAGGCCTTATAAAACCTTTGCATAAAGGCTAGAATCTGTGTATAAAACATAGTGAATTTTTCTTTTCAGTGCTAGAAAAACCATCCTGTATTCTAGAATGATTATTAATCCAATAATTCACTATGATTAAAAGTTCGATTAATTTTTTAGTGTCAAACACTTTATTTTAAAAGTTTTTACAATTACCTATTAAACTAATAACTGCTCGTTTTTCGATTAAAATCTATTGAAGTACTACCAGAACCAAAAGATGTATAAACGAGAAACAAACAACTTTTCTTGACGTAGGGGCAATATTACTGGGTCCTAACGTAAAATGGCATAAATCAGTAAAGATGTGAAAACTATCCAGTGGAAAAAGCTCGCCGTTAAAAGAATAAGTATTTAATGATAAAGGAAAAGGTGCAAAGGTGGTGAGGTGAAAACCTTACAAAAGCTTCACAAAAAGGCAAGAAGAACCACTCTGTAAAATAGTCTTATTAGAACTCAGATAATTGACGAAGTGGTTAAAATATATATACATATGTATAGTATAGAACAATCAGGAACAGAAGCTGCTTAACCGAAGAATTTTCAACTCTTCTTGAGAAAAGTGAAGAATGGGCAATCTCAAAAAGTTGTTGGCAACTGCTCAAAATAGAAGAGGAATTATACTAAGAGAAGTAATTATTATAAGGGCTGAATAAAGTTTCAAAATCGCGGTTTGTGTCCCTCAATATTGAGAGGGCAAACATAGGTTAGTTTAAGGACGAATTAGTTTAAATTTAAATTTCAATGCTTGTATGAACCAATAAATTATTAAATTTAAAAAATAAACTCTTCTTGGACAAGGGGTGACAATACTGGACCATAACGTACCAAGTATCAGTATAAATCGAATTTAAGTAATTTCACAATGGAATAAAATCCGACAGAACTGGTTTTACTGTCCTAAATATCAAAAGACTAAAGTCCGGTATGTTGGCTGAATATGGAAGGAAAATTTCTCGGTTTCCTTCTGATAAATCCTGCGCAAACCTCTGGAGGACTTAGGTAGTTAGCTCAAGACATGGTTAAATATCCCTTAAAAAATATCAATAAAAATCGAATTTAAGTGGTTTCGTAATTTCACAATGAAATACAATCCGACAGAACTGGTTATCATAAAAATAAAAAAAAGTGTATTTTTGCTGAATATGGAAGGAAAAGTTCTCGGATGCCTTCTCATAAGTTTTTTGTAAACTTCTGGAGGATCTAGGTACTTAGCTTCATGATAGGCATTCATGATGTTGAGTTTAAATTGAATGCTAGCTGTTAGAGAGGCTCATTAGTGATAGGGTACGCTTCGCTTATCAAAAACTATCACCGAGACAGTTCGAGTTCATCAGGGAAGATCAACAATGGACTTGTGGAACCTGGTGAGGAGGTTGAGCTATAATTCAACTAAAGCCTGTTTAAGAATGCTTTCAATCCATCGACAAGAGAGCTAGATGGTGGAGGGTGGTGTTCCATAGGGGTTTGTGGTGGGTCTGTTTTTATAGAATATCTTCTGCTACTGGTATACTTGTCAATGTCCATATACCCTATATTAACGCTTTGGAGGTCGTAGTGCTGGAGGATACGGAGTAGTTTGCTCAGTGGATTTGGAACGTGGGTCTAGAAGTGGCAGCTCAGAAGTTAGATATTACCTGGTTGTCCAAATCAGGTAACATTAGATTCTGCTTCTGGGTCAGGACGTAATGGTAACTCTCAAGTTAAAGTACTTTAACTTCTCAAGTTAAAGTACTTAACCTTAATGAATAATTATAAGCATTATTTTCGCTGCTGTTTATGACAAAAACTGTTTTAAGGAGAAAATTCATTTAATATAATCGCTAAAATTATCTTTTAATCATGAATAAAAAAGAAAGTGTACTTAAACTAGTTTTAATAGGGCGATTTTTTTGGTACACGTGAAAAAATTACAACTGTAGATAGTACGTGGATTCTTTAGGAATGTAGAATATTTATTGATAGAAAGACTTAATCAACTTTTTTAATGATTCTATTTACTGCAAACTTAATAATAGACATGATCGTTAAAGCATATTTGTTGCAATAATTGATATAATAAAAATTAATATGGCTACAATCGGTACCATCATAACATATAAGAGATAGGTTTATTCATAGCATTACGTGAGCGATTCATTCACACAAATAAACTAATTACGATTTGCCATTACACTAGAATCTTACGGATGTAAACAAAAAACCATTCTGGATTATTCGATTCAAACGTTATATTATTTTAAACATGTAATGAAACATAAACCAGTAAAATTTAGTATTTACAATATTAATTATAACCTAGTAACAATTGCAATTATTATAGTTGATGATAATCGACTTAATACATAGAGGATTTATAAATATAAACACTTAGTTTGTTACTGATTTTTTATATCACTCGAATAATTTTACTTCTTACAATATTATAAATAGTTTTCCTAGTTTAAGAATGATCAGTTTAATAGTGTGATGCAAAATTTTAATTTAAAGTGTATGATATGAACAATATTGTTTGTAATTTCATAAAAATGTGTCTCAAAGTGAAAGCCTCAAGCCATAAATGTTTCAATTCAATATAGGTCTATTTAAATGTTTGTAGCAATAATATATTAGTAATTGGTAATTAAAGATTAGACCTAGTTATGAAACGAGAGTTGAAAACCAGTAGCATGGCGAATTATTGTCGCAGGTAAGGATCGGCATTTTTGTTTCATTTTTCTGGTGGATATCTGTGGCATTTATGAGATAATTAGTATTTTTCAAGTGAGTGTTGCGTGTACGGTAAATTGAAATAATGGCTATGAGAATATATAATTGGGCGTTACATATGTATGAAAGGACAATCATGTCATATTAGGCCTTAATGAAGTAGAGAAGTGGACACGCAGAGTGAAGAGTGAAGAGCGGACCAAGGCAGGGCGATCTCATTAGTGCGAAGACTAAGAAGACTAAGTAGCCGGTATCGTGCTATCTTCGGGGGTGTCTGCAGCCCCGTTCTCGTACATTCTGCTGTCGACAACGTACTAATCGTCCAACGTATCTGGAATGCGCACCCACCCACTTCATTATCACTTCATTATTCAATGTCATTCTCTTTTTCTTCTTCATTGCATACAGTGTCTTCGATTTGATCTGATATACCCGCACATGTCCTCCTGGCTTTTTTTAAATACCAATTACTTTCTAGCTTCGGCCCAATAAGATCTATCTTGGAGGCTCAACATCCGGACCTACAGCGCTCCGCTGGATTACACCATTATCGCTTATTGCGGTTATTCAATTAATAATCCATCTGGCCGGTCCGGACGCAATCGACAAAATTTGAAATTCAATCGTCCAAAAAGTTCGTTCCGATCCGTACACCATCAATCACGCCGAGAAATTAGCGGCTAACTAACGAATAAATACCGCACGATTGTAATTCCCCAACGATGCGCCAATTAACGGTTGAACGCTCAGCGTAATTATACAAATTAACTTTACATTATTATTACACGCCCGATCACAACACTATACGCGCAAAGATTGATGAGTGTTATTAATTCAGAATGTAAACTGAGATAAAAATAGTATTTAAGCGAGAACATTAAAGTGTTGATAGTGTATGGATTCAATAAGAGAAATTAAGTGCAGTGCTTTAAAGAATTTTTGTTGGGTTTTTACTGTTTAATCTATTATTAAGAAAGAAATTATGTGGGCAAAATATTACTCTCACAGAAGTGACATTCTAAAAATAAACACCTTTATAATTGCAAATGCTTCAACTTTAGCAAATTTATTTTCTCCTTTAAGAATACTCAAGCCTCGTAAATTTGTTTAATTGCTATATTTATACTATAGTAAAAGATACTACTAAATTATTCAGAAGTTATATTGAATAAATGCAGAGATATTGCTAAAAAATCTATAGTTTTATTGTGAGAAAGAATTTCTGCTTTGATTTCAGAAGCACAACAACAAAAATTACTTGAATTACTTTCTCATTTATCACTTGGTGAAACATTTATAACTATTACTGATGAAGGTTTAAATTAAATTACACTTGGTTTGTTTCACAATTGTAATTTAATTTAAACCTTCATCAGTAATAGTTCCAAAAATTTCTTCAATTTAAAGTCGATCTAAACAACTTCTTAATCTTTGGATTTCACCGACTTTCAACCTAAAGATTTAATTATTTGCTTTTACTAATTGGGTTCCTACACTCTATAGCTCATAATTGAGTACCAGAATACTTAAATATGCTTAAAATCTCATTTAAAAACACATAAAATTGTAAAAATAGTCTAAAAATTCTTTACAAAGTAAAATTTATATTAACCTAACTAATCCATCACCCACTCCATTAAATAACAAATGAACACCTAGTCGCTAGCCAATTTTAATGCATTAAACTAGCGTACTCTTGACCTACCTCAACAGATTTTGCATGAATGCGGGTCAAGGGTACGCTAGGTCAATGTAGAGTTTATTGAGGCAGGTCAAGAGTACGCTAGTTAAACTAGCATACTCTTGACCTACTACAATAAACTCTACATTGACCTAGCGTACCCTTGACCCGTATTCATGCAAAATCTGTTGAGGTAGGTCAAGAGTACGCTAGGTATTCGTTTTCTAATGTATAATCAATATAAACTTTGCAAAAATATATCACGCTAAAACAATTACAAATTTGTAAAAATAAACAATTAAAATTTATTAGAAAATCAATTTTATATTTGTTTAAAACTATCCATATTTGGGAGGGTTTAAATAATAAAAATGTGGATTAAACTCCAGCATTTATTAACATTTATGAGAAAACTACGGACTCCCTGTAAGCCTTCGTATTAAGTACATGAAGACGGTAATAACAGCCCAGAGCTTGTTACAAGTTGACCCCAAGGCTTCATTAATTAATATAAATTATGCATAAAGTCAAGATTAGAAAATTGTAAAGCGCTGGAATATATAAATAAACATAGAAGACCCAGTCCATATTATGAAGTTGGAGACTGTTACTTCATGTTAAGTTGGAGACTGTTAACTCATCTCCCTAGCTAAAACAAAAAGTTCATTACCAAAGTCGGCTGAAAAACTGGCAAAGAGGGAATGTATGTGGTTGAAGATAACTTTAATACAAGACAGGGGAATCTTCAAAAGAGATTGACGATGATTGAAAGAAGGTCTTAGAATAAGTGCATAAATTTCGGGAGTATGAGAGTGTTGGTGTGGGTGATGGAAGAAGGGTGGGGAATATTAAATGAATATACAGAAGAGTATTTTAGAGGAAACATACATTTTTTCACTGAGATCGTCAGTAATTTATCACAAAGTTAGCATGTGAGAATTATTGAAGTTAAAGACGTTATTAAACCGAACAACGTACTACTAAAAGTAGAAAAGTAGCTGCTTCACGAAACAGATCAACTCACTGCTGAAGTCCAGAATCTCCGCAAGGAATCCGCCCTAGTCATAGCTTGCACCATGGATCGATGCATAATCAATTTATAGATTTGAAGAAATAACTTTCTTAAAGCAAGCTAAGGTGGCTTAAAAAGTTAACGATAGAACTCGCCAAAAAGAGCATGCATTCGCAAATTAATAACTCAAGTGAAAACTTTGCCTAACACTCTTCAAGTTTTTTTATAGACATCGGCTGATGTGTATCCATCTATTGAGCAGGTAACAACGATTAGTGTATGTAAAAACTGACCAGATGATGTATTCGTTATTTACATTTATTATCGGATGTAATAAAATTCCTTACCTTATGAAATCTTACAATTAAAAAAGAATATATTTCTGCTGTATGGGAAAAGAGATAGAATGTTATGAAGACACTTCAGGATAATATTACATTTATGAAACTTAATTTCATCTGAAATAATTGTACAAACAGCGGTTTTTGGATTAGGTGATGAAATAGGAATGAAAAATATTTAATGGATGCATAGAAGAGTATTGAGGTTAATCAAGGGTTAGCAAAAAATGTGATACGAATAGAATATAGATTATACCATCTACCACTAAAAGTAGATACGTTTAGACAAAGATAAAGATTGGGTATCAAAATATAAAAGTAGACTACAGGAGCCAATAATAGTATATAGAAAAGTTAGGTAAGGCGAAATAAAGTTAGCTTAATAGAGAATTGAGAATATCATAATTGGAAAAGGTAGAAATTTGAAAAGAAAAATTGGACATTCATTTACGTACTTTGATAGAAAATATCAACAATCATATGAAAAAGAGGAATGAGGTTGACGGGAATAACAAAATGTGTTAAAGTTAGAAATAAAAAACGCGTAGAGATGAATAAAAAACGTTAAATATTATGAAAATAAAGATACAAGTATCATTTTAAGAACGAGCAAAGAAGAAGAGGGATCGCAATTATTAAATAACTACATATATTGATACTATCGGATATGTTGTATTGATTGGAGAGTGGAATAGAGGCCACCCACCCACCTTACACATGTCTTTCAATTTCATCAGCTAACCAGTTTTTAGTTTTCAGCAAAACAGACAACGAAAATGTTGATGTAATTTTTAAAATTCATCCACAGTGTTATATCTTGAGTTATTTGATATATATATATATATATATATATATATATATATATATAGGGTGGGTGTCTTCGAACCCACCCTCCAATAGGTAAAACCTACGAGGCGGTTGTACAATTGTATTTATTAATTTTAACAATGACATCAATAAAAAAAAAATCTTCTGATATTTTTCAAATGCAAATGATTTTTTATAAACCCTTGAATAGCTTGTATTGATTGAAGAGTGGGATAGCACCTACCCACCCACCCTTCATATGTGTTTCAATTTTATCAGTTAATAAGCTTTTAGTTTTCTGCAAAATAGACGGCGAAAACATTGATGTAATTTCGAAAAATCATCTACAATGTTACACCTAAAGTTAATGGATATATGTAGGGTGGGTGGGTGGCCTCGATCCCACCCTCTAATAGGTAAAATATACGAGATGGATTGACTATTTTATTTATCAATTGTAACTATAAAATCGATAAAACATTGTCTTTTGGATTACTTCATATGCAAATGATTTTTCTGTAAAACCTCAAATAGGTTGTATTGATTGGAGGGTACGATAAAGGATACCCACCCACCCTACACATGTCTTTCAATTTCATCACCTAATAAGCTTTTAGATTTCAGCAAAATAGACGGCGAAAATGTTGATGTAATTTCAAAAAATCATGGACAGTGTTATACCTAAAGTTAATGGATCTATGTAGGGTGGGTGGGTGGCCTCAAACCCACCCTCCAATAATAAACTTGTTATAACAACGAATCAATTTTGGCTGGAGATAAAATGGCAATCCTTTAAAATTGAATTCTAGGAAATAAAGGAAATGCGGTTTGTGGTTTGTCAATATATAAAAAAATTAACCATCAAGCAAATATCATTTAAAGCTCACAAACATAAAGGAAATAATTCTGTTAAGATACACTGTTAAAATAATTAACAGATTTTGGCTACAAACAAAATGGCAATCTTATAAATTTGGATAATAGTAAATTAAGAAAATTCAGTTCAAGACTTGAAAATTTATTTAAAAAAAATCCCAATCAAGAAAATAATATTTAAAGCTTAAAAACATAAAGAAAATATATTTTTTAATATATATATTGTTAAAAGAATTAAGAAATTTTTGCTAGAAACAAAATGGCACTCCTTTAAATTGAATTCTAGGAAATGAAGGAAATGCAGTTTGTGAGTTTTCAATATGTAAACAAATAAATCATCGAGAAAATCTTACTTAAAGCTTACAATCATGAAGAAACTATATTTTTTAAGATATACTGTTAAAATAATTAACACATTTTAGTTACAAACAAAACGACAATCTTTTAAATTTGAATTCTAGAAAATGAGGAAAATGCAGTTCATGATTAGAAAATTAAAAAAAAAAGTTCCCAATCAAGGAAATAATATTTAAAGCTCAAAACCATAAAGAAAATATATTGTTTAAGATATATTGTTTAAATAGTTAATCAATTTTGGCTAGAAACAAAGTGGCAATGCTTTGAATTGGAATACTAAGAAATGAAGCAAATGCAGATCTTGATTTGTCAATAAATAAAAACATAAATAATCAAGCAAATATTACTTAATGCTCAAAAGTGCAAGGATAAATACTAGTTTTAAAATATTCTGTTAAAATATTTTACAGATTTTGGCCACAAACAAAACGGAAATGTTTTAAATTTGAATTCTAAAAAATGAATAAAATGTAGTTTATGATATGAAAATTAATAAATAAATTCCCAATCAACGAAATAATATGTATAGCTTAAAAACATAAATAAAATATATTTTTTAAGATATATTGTTAAAATAATTAGTAAATTCTGGCTAGAAACATATTCGCAATCCTTTAAAATTGAATTCTAGAAGATGAAGGAAATGCAGTTTGTGATTTGTCAATATGTAAAAGAATAAATCATTAAGCAAATATTATCTAAAGCTCATAATCATAAAGAAAATACTTGTCTTAAGATATAATGTTAAAATAATTGTTAAATTTTGGCTATAAACAAAATGACAATCTTTTAAACTGGAATTTTAGAAAATAAGGAAAATACAGTTCATAATTTGAAAATTTGTAAAAAAAATCCCAATCAAGGAACACATATTTAAAGCTTAAAACATAAAGTAAATATATATTTTTAGGATATATTGTTAAAATAATTAATAAATTTTAACTAGAAACAAAATGGCAATCCTATAAAAGTGAATTCTAAGAAATGAAGGAAATGCAGTTCATAATTTGACAATATGAAAAACATAAACCATCAAACAAATATCATTTAGAGCTCACAAACATAAAGAAAATGATTTTCTTAAGATATACTGTTAAACTAATTAACAAATTTTTCGTACAAACAAAATGGCAAACTTTTAAATTTGAAATATAGAAAATAAGGAAAATGCAGCTCATGATTTGAAAATTTATAAAAAAATTCCCAAAGAAGAAAATAATATTGGAAGCTTAAATTCATAAACAAAATTTATTGCTTAAGACATATTGTTAAAACAATTTATAAATTTTGGCTAGAAACAAAATTCATTAAAATTGAATTCTTGGAACTGAAGAAAACGCAGTTCGTGATTTGTCAATATTTAAAAAAATAAAACATCATGCAAATAAAATTTAAAGCTCATAAACATAAACAAAATGCTTGCCTTAAGATATACTAATAAAATAATTAACAAATTTTGGCTACAAACAAAACGACAATATTTTAAATTTGATTTCTAATAAATGAAGAAAATGCAGTATATTATTTGAAAATTTATAAAATAATCCCAATCAAGTAAATAATATTTAAAGCTAGAAATATAAAGAAAATATATGTTTTTAAGATATATTGTTAAAATAATATAAAATAAAATGGCTAGAAACATATTCGTAATCCTTTAAAATTGAATTCTAGAAAATGAAGGAAATGCAGTTCGTGATTTGTCAATATATAAAAAAATAAATCATCAAGCAAATATTATCTAAAGCTCATAATCATAAATAAAATGCTTGTCTTAAGATATAGTGTTAAAATAATTGTTTAATTTTGGCTACAAACAAAATGACAATCTTTTAAACTTGAATTTGAGAAAATAAGGAAAATACAGTTCATGATTTGAAAATTTATAAAAAAAATATCAGTCACGAAAATAACATTTAAAGCTTGAAAACATAAATTGCATATATCTTTTAAGGTACATTGATAATATAGTTAATAAATTATTATTAAAAACAAAATGGCAGTCCTTTAATATTGAATTCTAGGAAATGAAGGAAACGCAGTTCATGATTTGTCAATATATAAAAAAATAAACAATCAAGAAAAGATCATTTAAAGCTCATACATATAAAGAACATACTCGCTTTAAGATATACTGTTAAAATAATTAACAAATTTTGTCTATAAATAAAATGGTAATCTTTTAAATTTGAATTCTAAAAAATGAAAAAAATGCAGTTCATAATTTGAAAATTTATAAAAAATAATCCCAATAAACAAAATAACCTTTTAAGCGCAAAAGCGTCAAGATAATAGTTCGTTTATGATATTCTTTAAAAATAGTTAATAAATCTATGTTTAAAACGAAATGATAATCATTCGAATTTGAATTAGTTAGAGGAAATTATTAAAATGCTGTTAATTTTTCGAAAATTTTTAAAAGAATAACTAATCAAGATAATAACCTTAAAGACTCATAATTACTTTAAAATATACTCATAGTAGAATATCCTTTGATAAAAATTGATTAATTAAAACCAGAAATCAAATAGCGATCTAATAAATTTAAATTGTATGAAATGAAAATAATGCAATTGATGATTTAAAAATTTGTAAAATATTAATCAATTGAAAAAATTAACGTTAATAATTTAAAATCACTAAAGAAAACCCTATATTAAATAATCATGTTTAAATAATTGATACATTTCAGGTAAAAACAAAATGGTACTCATTTGAAGTTGAATTTAAGAAAATGAAAAAATACAATTAATGATTTAAAATTTTCTGATGTAATAAATAATTTAATAAATAATGCTAACAGCTTAAAATCATCAACAATATACTTAGTTGAAGATATCCTCTTAAAATAATAAGTTAATCTCGGCTAGAAACCAAGTGACAATTATTTAAAATTGATTTCTGTTTGTTTGCAATAATTTGACGAATTTTATTTTGAGATTAAAAATAGATTTAAAGGTTTTGAAACTAATTCCTCTAAAGATTATTTATTTATATCTTTGGTCTTCTTTCTTTAAAAAAATGCATGTAAAAATCGAATTACAAAAACATATGTATAATTTTAAAACAATTTTTTAAATTGGCGAAAAACATTTTTTCATGAGTTAAATCTTTTAGTGTAGGTTTTTCGTTTCCTATTATTAATCGACGATTTGATGATATTTTAATGAGGGTAGAATAATATATGGATAAGGGATGATTGTCCAGAGGCATAGGTGTAACAAAATGTAAATTAACAATTTGGCATTAAAGAATGGAAGGAGAGAATAGAAAGATTTGAATGGAATTGTAAGGTCATTAAGAAGGTTAACGTATTTAGGTGTTTTTGAGAATTTTTAAAGTTAAAATATGTAAAGTCAGTGCGTGAAAAGCTTGAGTTATTCTAAGGAAAATAATTGAGAAGGTGAAAAACTTGAGTAATTGTAAGAAAAACAAGTGGTAGGTGAATTTTGTGATGTGTTTGTGAGTCCAATTTTGATTTATTAGGTAAAAATTATAGTCTAACGTTTTATCAATAGAGCTACTTCTTAGTTATCATCAATTTCAGTAGTAAAAATCCACCACCAAGAAAACCTAAAAACCGGTTCGAATTACCGCACTCGTATACCGATTTTAGTTTCGGCTTAAATTTCCGGCGCCCGATCGATTATCATTAGTTTAATTCAACACTAATTACCCGACAGTTTTCTTTTTATTATTCCTCCAGAAGAAAAAAAAAATACAGGATATGGTATAATTAATTTTATGATCTCACAATCAACTAAATTAACTAATACATGTCGTATAATTTTTTACACCAATTAAAATCCTAATACGAAGTGTTCTAATCAACCGGTTTGGCCACGATCTGTAACAAAATCGAGAATGAAAAAGTTTAAGCTAGACGAATGACAATTTGGATTTACTGGTTTAAATATTTCTGTAGTTTTTCTTGCATAACTTTCTCATGTTTATGTTCCATGTTTTATATAGATTATATTTACATTACACTTTCCTCGTTTTAAGAAATTTTTGAGCGGTTAATGCTTGATGGTGCTTTTAAAAATTAATCTCTGATTATCAAAAATACTTTTAGATTTAAAATGTTTTCAATAGTAAATTTTCAAATAAATACGTGCGATGTTACATTAGCATCATTCGTCAAAAATACTCCTTAAGGACAATATTATTTCTAATAATTTCTTACTCGTTTAAAGAGATTGTCAATATTACAAAATTAATTGCAATACTTCGTTTTATTTTACTATTAAATAGTGAAACAAAACCAACTGTTTTTATTTATTGATTAATCTTTTAATTTTGAAATTCTTTTTAAATTTTGATACTAACTTAGTGAGAAATTAGTAGAAGTAATTGATTAATGGTTGAGGCGTTAACTTTGTGATACATCTTCGAAAATTAAACAAAAACGTTTACTTTGTTGATATCACACTTTAAAGTGTGATATCAACAAAGCAAACGTTTTTGTTTAATAGTAGAAGTAATATATTTCACCACGAGTTAATTGACAATTTAATTCATCATAAAGAATTTCAAAACCTTTCTAAATGTATTGCATAGATATAATATTTACATTACATATTAACACACAATGACACAATTGAAAGCATCTTACCGTTTTGGAATTACCAACGTACAATCTAACATCTAACACTATATTGGGCATTGAGCACATTTGCAGATGACTCGCCGAAAGTTTCTAAGAACCGTCTAGGAGGATGTTTATTGTGGTCAAGTACGTAAGAGCGAATGTTTAAAACGTCACTTTTGCATACACTGACGAAGACACTTTCATTGCATTAGCAGCGACAAGAAAAAAATCGCGATCTAAAAATAATTTTCGACGCGGAGGAAGAGCCCAGTAAATTGTAACCGTTATGATGTGGGAGGTTTTCCTCATCAATTTGACATAACTTTACCACGACAACGCGGAATTGGCACAGGAGTCAATTTAAGTATCGTAAATCACGCGGACGTAATTGGTTTGTTAATTTTTCGCAGCTCTGTTAAGATCTTGATTTCTTAAATCGGAATTAATTGCGTGTACAAATTAGTTTATTCAAAACGTCTTAGTTAGTAATACTTGTAAGTTTAATAATAAGTAAATAGATTTTTATAAAAATAAATTCAAAAAAATTGATTAAAAGTAAGTAATTAAAATGTCATTAATAAAACATTAAAAATCTTCAAACCTCAGTAAAAAAAAACTGGAAAAGAAAACAGTAATAGATTTCCAAAAAAAAATATTTGCTAAGAAATAGTTATAAAATTTCTATAAGTAGCAATTCAAAATATCTTAGAAACTCTTTTTTTAATTCTTATTCAGCAATGAGAAAATGCAATTGAAAATTTAGTAAAAACGGTCGAAAACTCGTTGAAAAATATATAAATAAATTAGAGCAAAAAAACGTTTGCAACAGTTTTTTAAGCAATTTCTATAATGAAAAAAATAAAAATTCTCCAAAAGTTACATTTTTTTACTTCGCTTAAAATTAGTTGAAATAACCTAACCAATGTAAATTGGATAAAATTATTAAAAAAACAATTGAAAATAATATTAATAAAGTTTCTTAATGAATTCTCCTAAAGAAACTTATTTAAAAAAGTGACTTATAACTTTTAAAAAATGTATAATAAAAGTACTTATATTGAAAATTTTAATAAACAATTTCTTAAAAGAAACACAATTGATTGTTTTGAAACATTAAATAATTTACGTTTCATTTATTAAAAAAGGAAACCTATAAAAATTATTGAAAAGTTTCTAATAAAAAGGATTTTAAAATTTACTTCAAAATAATTTTTATTTCACAAAAACCATTTGAAATTTTATCAAAAAGTGCTGTAAACTTAAAAAAAAAATATTTTAGATATGCAAATATACCAAAATAAACATTAAAAATATATTTCAAGAAATAACTATTTTAATAAAGTCCTAAAAATGAAATTTGCTAAAAAAAGGGGCAATTTCTTAAAGGAGTTGAAAATATTACAAACATTTTTAAAAAGTCAAGAAGTATTGTATTTTCTTTTTCTGCCAGAAATAAAAATCAATTGAATGTATCCTAGAAAATTTTGTCCGAAAAGTCCTTTAAAACTAAACTTTAATTTCAGCAAAAACAAAAATTTAGTAAAGACAAATGACACAATAAATTACAATCGTTAGACATTCAGATAGAAAAATTATAAATTCAGTTGAAAATTTATTAACAAGGAAGTAAAATTTTAGATTTTTATTTATTTATTTTGGAAACTACTTTATATAATTTATAATACCGATTTGTATGGTGTATTTTCCAAAAATTTAAACAATGTTTTCTGTGGATTATTACAAAATCTTAAAGGGGAATATAGGTTTTATAAATTTTGTAAAACTCGTGTTTGTGGCAATTGTTTTTTCATTCTTTTGCACTTCAAATTATCTCCTGATTTTCCAGTTGATTTTCCAATAATTTAAGCACTTTTTTGTGCGGATTTTTACAAAATCTCAAAGGGGAATATATTTTTGATACATTTTGAAAAAATAGTGATTATTGCAATTGTTTTTCCGTTGATTTAGCATTTCGAAATAAAAAATTGTAATTCAAATCATGTCGTGATTTTCCAGTTGATTTTCCAATAATTTAGGCACGGTTTTTGTGTGGATTACTACAAAATCTTAAAGGGAAACATGCTTTTGATATATTTTGAAAAAATAGTGCTTGTTGCAATTGTTTTTCGGTTGTTTTAGCAACTCGAAATTAAAAATTGTAATTCAAATCATATCATGATTTTTCAGTTGATTTTCCAATAATTTAAGCACTGCTTTTGGGTTTATTAGTACAAAATCTTGAAGTGGAATATGCTTTTGATATATTTTGAAAAAATTGTGTTTGTGGCCATTCTTTTCCCATTTTTATGCAACTCGAAATTAAAAATTGTAATTTAAATCAGTTCCTGATTTTCAGTTGAATTTTAAAAAATTTAAGCACTGTTTCTTTGTGGATTTTTACAAAATCTTAAAGGGGACTATGTTTTTGACATATTTTGAAAAAGTCGTGTTGGTGATAATTGTTTTTTCGTTGTTTTAGCAACTCGAAATGAAAATTGTAATTGAAATCACATCCTGATTTTCCAGTTGATTTTTCAATAATTTAAGCAAAGTTTTTGTGTGGATTATTGCAAAATCTTAAAGTGGAATATGTTTTTTATATATTTTGAAAAAATTGTGTTTGTGGCCATTGATTTTCCATTTTTATGAAACTCGAAATTAAAAATTGTAATTTAAATCAGCTTCTGATTTTCAATAGAATTTTCCATAAATTGAAGCACTGTTTTTGTGTGAATTTTTACAAAATCTTAAAGGGGAATATGTTTTTGATACACTTTGAAAAAATCGTGTTGGTGGCAATTGTTTTTCCGTTGTTATAGCAACTCGAAATAAAAATTGTAATTCAAATCGTATACTGATTTTTCATTTGATTTTCCAATAATTCAAGCACGATTTTTGTGTAGATTATTACAAAATCTTGAAGGGGAATATCTTTTTGATACATCTTGAAAAAACTCGTGTTGGTGGCAATTGTTTTTCCGTTGATTTAGCATCTCGAAATAAAAAATTGTAATTCAAATCGTATCGTGATTTTCCTGTTGATATCCCAATAAGTTTAGCAAGGTTTTTGTGTGGATTATTACAAAATCTTAAAGGGGAAGATGTTTTTGATACATTTTAAATAAAATCGTATTGGTTGCAATTGTTTTTTTGTTGTTTTAGGAACTCGAAATAAAAATTGTAATTCAAGTCGTGCCCTGATTCTCCAGTTGATTTTCCAATAATTTAAACACTGTTTTTGTGTGCATTATTACAAAATCTTGAAGGGTAATATGCTTTAATATATTTTGAAAAAATTGTTTTTTCGTTGCTTTAGCAACTTGAAATAAAATTAAAAAATTCTCCTGCTTTTCAATTGAATTTTCCAAAAATTTAAGTAATGTTTACTTGTAGATGTTTACAAAATCTTAATAGTGAATATACTTTTGATATATTTTGAAAAATCGTGATTATGGCAATTGTTTTTCCGTTGTATTTGCAACTCGAAATAAAAATTTTAATTTAAATTATATCCTGAATTTCCAGTTGATTTTCCAATAATTTAAGCACGGTTTTTTTGTGGAATTTTACAAAATCTTAAAGGGGAATATGTTTTTGATACATTTTGAAAAATTCGTGTTGTTGGCAATTGTTTTTTCGTTGTTTTAGCAACTCTAAATGAAAATTGTAATTCAAATCGTATCCTGATTTTCCAGTTGATTTTACAATAATTTAGACAAATTTTTTTTGTGTGTTATTACAAAATCTTGGAGGGGAATATGTTTTTAATACATTTTGAAAAAATCGTTTTGGTGGCAATTGTTTTTCCGTTGTTTTAGAAACTCGGAATAAAAATTGTAATTCAAATCGTATCCTGATTTTCCAGTTGATTTTCGAATAATTTAAGAACAGTTTTTAAGTAGATTCTTACAAGTTTTTAAAGGGAAATATATTTTTGATACGTTTTTAAAAAAATTGTTTTTCCATTTTTATGTAACTCGAAATTAAAAATTGTAATTTAAATCAGCTCCTGATTTTCAATTTAATTTTACAAAAATTTAAGCACTGTTTCTTTGTAAATTTATACAAAATCTTAAAAGAGAATTTGTTTTTGATTCATTTTGAAAAAAATCGTGTTGGTGGCAATTGTTTTCCTGTTGTTTTAGCAACCTAAAATAAAAATTGTAATTCAAATCGTATCCTGATTTTTCATTTGATTATCGAATTATTGGATAAGCACGATTTTTGTGTAGATTATTACAAAATTTTGAAAGGGAGTATATTTTTGATACATTTTGAAAAATAATCGGGTTTGTGGCCATTGATTTTCCATTTTTATGCAACTCGAAATTAAAAATTGTAATTTAAATCAGCTTCTGATTTTCAATTCAATTTTCCAACAATTTAGGCGCTGTTTGTTTGTGGATTTTTACAAAATCTTGAAAGTGAATATGTTTTTGATATATTTTGAAAGAATCGTGTTGGTGGCAATTGTTTTTCTGTTGCTTTTGCAACTCGAAATAAAAATTGTAATTCAAATCGTAACTTGATTTTCCAGTTGATTTTGCAATAATTTATGCACGGTTTTTGTGTATTATTACAAAATCTTGAAAAGGAATATATTTTTGATACATTTTGAAAAAACCGTGTTTGTGGCTATTGCTTTTTCATTTTTACGCAACCCCAAATTTAAAATTGTAATTTAAATCAGCTCCTGATTTTCAATTGAATTTTCCAAAAATTTAAGCACTGTTTTTGTGCGGATTTTCACAAAATCTTAAAGAGGAATATGTTTTTGATTCATTTTGAAAAAAATCGTCTTGGTGGCAATTGTTTTTCCGTTGTTTTAGCCACTCGAAATAACAATTGTAATTCAAATCGTACCTTGATTTTCCAGTTGATTTTCCAATAATTTAAGCACGATTTTTGTGTTTATTATTACAAAATCTTGAAGGACAATATGTTTTTGATATGTTTTGAAAAAATCGTGTTAGTGGCAATGTTTTTCCGTTGTTTCAGCAACTCGAAATAAAAATTGTAATTCAAATTGTATTCTGATTTTTCAGTTGATTTTCCAATAATTTAAGCACGGTTTTTGTGTTTATTATTACAAAATCTTGAAGGGGAATATGTTTTTGATACGTTTTGAAAAAATTGTGTTGGTGGCAATTGTTTTTCCGTTGTTTTAGCCACTCGAAATAAAAATTGTAATTCAAATCGTATCCTGATTTTTCATTTGATTATCCAATAATTCAAGGACGATTTTTGTGTAGATTATTACAAAATCTTGAAGGGAAATATGCTTTTGATATATTTTGAAAAAATCGTGTTTGTGGTCATTCTTTTCCCACTTTTATGCAACTCAAAATTAAAAATTGTAATTTAAATCAGCTCCTGATTTTCAGTTGAATTTTAAAAAATTTAAGCACTGTTTCTTTGTGGATTTTTACAAAATCTTAAAGGGGACTATGTTTTTGACATATTTTGAAAAAATCGTATTGGTGACAATTGGTTTTTTGTTGTTTTAGAAACTCGAAATGAAAATTGTAATTTAAATCACATCCTGATTTTCCAGTTGATTTTTCAATAATTTAAGCAAAGTTTTTGTGTGGATTATTGCAAAATCTTAAAGGGGAATATGTTATTGATATATTTTGAAAAAATCGTGTTTGTCGCCATTGTTTTCAGATTTTTTGTGCAACTCGAAATTAAAAATTGTAATTTAAGTCAACTTCTGATTTCAATGGAATTTCCCAAAAATTTAAGGACTGTTTCTTTGTGGATTTTTACAAAATCTTAAAGGGGAATATGTTTTTTATACATTTTCAAAAAATCGTGCTAGTGGCAATTGTTTTTCCGTTGTTTTAGCAACTCGAAATAAAAATTGTAATTCAAATCGTATCCTGATTTTTCAGTTGATTTTCCAATAATTTAAGCACAATTTTTATGTAGATTATCTCAAAATCTTGAAGAGAAATATATTTTTGATATATTTTGAAAAAATCGTGTTTGTGGCAATTGTTTTCCCATTATTATGCAACTCGAAATTAAAAATTGTAATTTGAATCAGCTCCTGATTTTCAGTTGAATTTTCCAAAAATTTAAGCAGTGTTTCTTTGTGGAATTTTACAAAATCTTAAAGGGGACTATGTTTTTGACATATTTTGAAAAAAAATCGTGTTGGTGACAATTGTTTTTCCGTTGCTTTTGCAACTCGAAATAAAAATTGTAATTCAAATCGTAACTTGATTTTCCAGTTGATTATCCAGTAATTCAAGCACGATTTTTGTGTAGATTATTACAAAATTTTGAAAGGGAGTATATTTTTGATACATTTTAAAAAATAATCGTGTTTGTGGCCATTGATTTTCCATTTGTATGCAACTCGAAATTAAAAATTGTAATTTAAATCAGCTCCTGATTTTCAATTCAATTTTTTAACAATTTAGGCGCTGTTTGTTTGTGGATTTTTACAAAATCTTGAAAGTAAATATGTTTTTGATATATTTTGAAAGAATCGTGTTGGTGGCAATTGTTTTTCTGTTGTTTTTGCAACTCGAAATACAAATTTTAATTCAAACCGTATCCTGAATTTTCAGTTGATTTTTCAATAATTTAAGAACGGTGTTTGTGTTTTTTATTACAAAATCTTAAGGGGAATATGTTTTTGATAAATTTTGAAAAAATCTTGTTTGTGGCCATTGTTTTCCCATTTTTATGCAACTCGAAATAAAAATTGTAATTCAAATCATTTCCTGATTTTCTAGTTGATTTTTCAATAATTTAAGAAAAGTTTTTGTGTGTATTAATACTAAATCTTGAAAAGGAATATACTTCTGATATATTAAAAAAAGAATCATGTTTGTGGCAATTGTTTTACCATTTTTTTTTTTTTGGAAAACTTTTATTTCAAATCATCTCTTGATTTTCCAATAGAATTTCTAAAAATTTAATTTCATTTTTGTGTGGATTATTACAAAATCCTTAAGGGGAATATGTTTTTGATACATTTTGAAAAAATCGTATTGGTGGCAATTCTTTTTTCGTTGTTATAGAAACTCGAAATTAAAAATTGTATTTTAAATCAGCTCCTGATTTTCAGTTGAATTTTCCAAAAATTTAAGCACTGTTTTTGTATGGGTCTTCACAAATTCTTAAAGAGCAATATATTTTTGATACATTTTGAAGAAATCGTGTTGGTGCCAATTGTTTTTCCGTTGTTTTAGCAACTCGAAATAAAAATTGTAATTCAAATCGTATCCTGATTTTCCAGTTGATTTTCCAATAATTTAAACACGGTTTTTGTATGTATTATTATTAAATCTTGAATTGAAGGTGAATATATTTTTGATATATTTAAAAAAATATGGTAAAACAATTGCCACAAGTTTTACCATTTTTTTGGAATTCGAAATCAGAAATTTAAATTCAAATTACCTCTTGATTTTCCAGTGGATTTTCCAAAAAATTAATCTAGTGTTTATGTGGATTATTATAAAATCTTGAAGGGGAATATATTTTTGATATATTTAAAAAAAAAGTCATGTTTGTGGCAATTGTTTTACCATTTTTTCTGGAAATCGAAATTAAAACTTTTAATTCAAATTGATTTTTCAGTGGATTTTACAAAAATTTAAATACTATTTTAGTGTGGATTATTACAAAATCTTTAAAAGAAATATGTGTTTGATAAATTTTGTAAAACTCGTGTTTGTAGCAATTGTTTTTTTTTTTCATTTTATTTTGTAACTCGAAATAAAAATTGTAATACAAATCATTCAAAACGAAATTACCTTTATTATTATTTTTTTTAATTATGTTAAAAAAATCAAATGGAAACTTTTAAATAAGTACTTTAAATTACCAAAAACAATTGAAAAAGTAAAATAAAATTGGAAATGGCTGAAAGAATAATTATGAAAATATGTATACTTTCATAATTATTCTTTCAGCCATTTCCAATTTTATTTATTACATGGTAAGTTTTTTTTTTAGATGTTTTATGTGAGGATCTTGGAAACTATATAAGATAGAAAAATGAACTAATGAAAAAAGAAATGTAATTTTAGGAGAGGAATAAAATTGCAATTTTAAGGTTTTCAAAAAAGGGAATTATAGAAAATTGTCAACTTCGTTACGCTGATAAAATCGAAAATAAATTAAAACCCCTCTGTAACTATTACTTACAACAAAACTAAAATTCAATACGATTTTTCATGTAAAACTTAGTCAATATAATCAATCAATCAATTAATATTTCATAAGGGTATGTAAAAAAAACTCCAACTATTTAACATACTATATGTTTTGTTTAAAGATGTTATCACTGTCCAATTTTCATGCGCAATGAAAGTTATTTATTTAGATATTTTAAATAGTTATCGTTAACATACCAACCATGCTTGTTTAATAAAACACTGGTTTTTCCTACCTTAAAGAGGTATTCACATATTATTACCGCTGTTTATCTGTGTCACATGCTTACAGGGAATCCACCTTAGAAAAAAAAATTAAACAAAACATCTATTACAAAGTACTTAAACAAAAAATATCTTTTCAGTATGTGAATATAAATATTAATCAATTATTTAGATAATTAAAATTTTAAGTAATTTGATTATATTTTGATAATTTTCATCAGTTTTGTATTCGAAATTAATATTAGCTTGTGGTTAGTAAAATACTGATATAATGTAGGGTTTCATAAAATTGTTTTACAATAATTGTTTCGCCAAACAGTGATAAATATGAATATAAAACAATTGTTGTAGAACAATAGAAACAATATTTTGAAACCTTACATTCTATCAGTGTTCTATTAAGAGGTACCGTGGAGTTTCAACAAGTAACAGCCTCATCGATTCAATCTTTTATTGGACCACCATCACTTAGGCGACATCTGTTTTTGAAAATTTTAAGTATATGTTATGATGCATTAATTTCTCACCTAAGAGTTGATGATGAAACAAACTATGATATGGTAATATTAATTAATATTACTGTTTTAAAAAATGTATTTATTTTACGTTTAAGTTATTTGATTTAATTGATAAATTTGCTTGTAAAATATAGAAGTATTAAATAATCTTTGATAAAATTGCCAGCGGTAAAATCTACAGTCCATTTTATATTATATCCTGCCATGTTAATAATCAAATGTTTCTGTATTATTATTTTAAAAATTTCTTTTTAATTTTGACTGATAAATTTATTTAAATGTAAGTAAAGGTTCAAATCATCTTTAATTTGTCAATTTATTAGTTCAGAAGAAAATTGATTAGTTTCAGTCTTCTTCTTGTATATCATCATCTTTAAATCTTAATTTTCTTTGATAATTTTCTCACTTATCTCTTTGTGAAGCATTATGAAATAATTTAATATTATTTATTATTATTACTAATTGACGTAGCTTTTAATTCTTTCTTTTTTTTCGTTGGATGCTTGAAACCACAACTTTATGATTAAACTTGAATCAGAAACTTTATCTAATAAAGTTTCTGATTTTAAGTCTTTGATTGCTTTTATTGTTTCTCTCGGTCTGAGCAAAAATTTTTCAGAAATAACCATTTGACAAATTACAAACCAGGATGAAGATTTATTTTTTGACGAAAGAATATTTGTAACTCTTTCATTTTACAATTTTAGTAGCTTCAATTTAAAAATATAGGCAAAGTTCTCTCATCCAAACTAATTAAATAAAACACTTTAAAACCCTGATTAATCAAGTTATTAACATCTATACGCCAAATTAATCCAAAGAATTAAATCGAATACATTTACCACATCTAATCTATTATCTCCAGTTTTGCCTTTATACTCTATAAATTTAGAAAAATCAGTATTTTCAATTTTTTTTCACTAGTTGTTCTAGGGCAGTAGTTTTCCTTTATATTATTCAGTAAAACACCTTATCTTTTATGCAATTAAATGCAATATTATCAACTATATTTTCAAAATATTCAACAGGATATCCTCATGGAAAATGTAATGCTTATGATTCACCATATATTTTTATTATTTTACGTTTTCCGTTTAGTATTTAGAAAATATTTTCAATCACGTTACATATTTTAACCTTTGTAACAAATTTATATGCGATAAAATCCTATTTTTAAAGGGCTCGATTCATTTTTTTATATAATTTTAGTGTTCGTAAATATTAACAATAATTATTAATGTGATTTATTTAAAAACTATTTAATTGTAGCTAATATGTTTCGCGTATTATCAGCAGTTGTGCAATGCAGCTCATAAATGTCGTGTTTTAACAAGCCGTCGCACATACACAAACGTACGCGTAATCTCTCTATGTGTGTATGTTTTTATTTTACATTATTAACTAATGATAAATGTAATGTAAACATTATATTGTTAGCAGATATAATAAAGGTAAACCGGAAATACTAATTTTGTAAAACACGAAAATATTTTTTTTCTAAGTTATAGCACTCAATAAAGTAGATAAAACTTCCTCTATAATGTAAAATTTTGCATTTAGACAGATTATTATTGAATATTGAACTCTGGTAAAAATTCCTCTCCATGTTAAAATAAAATTCACAGATTAATCCTTAAGAACTTCCACATGAAATGCATATGTTTATTAAAAAAAATAAGTACTGCTTCTCACAACAATATTTCCTTCACGAATAGAAAAATGGCTTAATCATTTATATCTCCGAAAATAATCCCACATTTGTTTTAAGCTTCCTTTCCATCCCACTCCTTCCTCTTATTGTAAATCTCTTTAATTCCCTCATCAAACAAAAACCTCTACCCACTTCAATTAAATCTAATCATAATTAGTAGTTTGGTTTCCTTTCCAAAAAGCAACCATGCCACCTTTCTCCATCCTAACGTCCAATGTGCAAACTTAACTTCTCGAAGGTTAGATTTTCAAAAAGCATTCGACATAATTTTTTATATTGATTTCCTATATAAATGTTTCCTGCTAAGAATCCTTCATCATTTAATAATCCTTATACACAATTCCCTTTAAAATAGATCAAGTAAAAATTAAACGCTTTTCCAATAATTTTCAATCTTACAAGGGGTTCTCTCTTATCCCTGCTTCTATACAATATATTTTACCAGGACAAAGGTGTAAATTGATAAGGAAAAGTTAAACATTTTTAGAAAAAAAGGTATAACTGTTAAAAAATTAATAATGACCAAAAACAGTTGTAAATAAACTTTAAAAAAATATATTTTGGTTATTTTGAGGAACGAAGATACAATCATCTCCAGAAGTTTAAATTAAAAAGAAAAGAAAAGACATTTTAAGAAAATCTCTTTTAAGAATGAAAGAAGTATATTTAAAGCAAATAGTTTAAGAGCAAAGGTAAAACAGTTAAAAAAGTGTAATTTACCAAAAATATTTAAAGAGAAACATGAAAATGTTAAAAAAAGTATAAATTCATTTAAAAAAAGCTTAAAATTTAAGAAATAACACCTATCAAAAAAAACTTAATAATGACAAAAAACAGTTGAAAATATTAAAGGAAATTAGGTTTAAAATTATCTAAAGAAGTTTAAATAACAAAACAAATTTTAAAATTTTAAGAAATAAATTAAATATTGAAAAATAATTTATAGAAATATTTAGAAAAAAATCTGAAACTTTCAAAAAAGTTAGTTATTTAGAGAGAGAAAACATCTTTATTATTAGAAGTAAATATTTTTACAGTTTTGTGTGAAGTGAAGTGTACAGACTTCATATTTCTTCTAATCAGCGGCTATCGATCCAAGATCTTTCAGCTTGGATTTAACTGTCAAAAACGTCATGATAACTAATGTCTTACGAAATTAACTGTCTTCTGTCATTCAAAGATTATGATCGCTAATGTCATTATGTACTGATGAGATGATTAGTTATTTATATTTTATGAAAATATTTTTAATAAAATGTATTAAAATCCTTTAGTTCGTTGTAGAAAATTAAATAATACACAAAATATTTTTAATGAAATTTCAATAAAAATACAAGTTAAGCTGTTCGAAACTTTAGTCACATAATAAAGTCACAGTTATACAAAGTTAAAAAGTAGAAGCATCCACCATTAATAGAAATTTTAATGTTTATGAAAGGAAGTTGAAAGAATCGAGAGAAAATTTAAAAATTAAAAAGCTAAGTCCGTAAAAAACATTTTAACAAATGTACTGAAAAAAATATATGATGAAATTTTGAAAAAAAAACTCTCAAAAATAGTTACCATAGAGTAAAATGGTATAAATTCCAAAAAGTGAAATTAAGAAAATATTTATTCTGTAGGTCTTACAAATGTTTAAATTACCTGAAAATAGCTAATAAAATTTTAAGAGAAGTTGAAAATTGGAAGAGATTTTTTTTAATGTTAAAATTATCAAATAAACATTAAAATTTCAAGAAATAAGGGTAAAATTGCATAAAGAAAAAGTCAAAGATAAAACTATCAAAACTATCAATTAAAAATATAAAGTTTAAAAATCGTTAATCTCTCAAAAATTAAAATTACCATAAAAAAACTTAGTTCCAACTATAGAAAAAGAAATATTCTTTTAGAAAAAAGCGTTTAAATGAAAAAAAAATGAAAAAAAGAGTTTAACATCTTATTTTATATAAATTTATTTAAATATGAGTTTATTCTTTAAAAATCGAAAAGTAAAGAAAAAAAGGATGAGCAGTTACCAAAAAAGAACTATAAAAATTTGAAAAAATAATTAAATTAACTGTCATAATTGCTTATTTATTACGAAAAAATCGAAATTAAAAATTTTAAAAAGAAAAGGTGTTTAGATTATCAAAAAATATACAAAAGGAATGTTGGCTATTTTAAGACAAAAAACCTGAAACTATAAATAACTTGAAATAATAAATAAATGAAAAATTCTAGGAAAGATAGATGATTGAAAAAGGAAATAAATTATTCAAAATGTTTCTTTAAAAATGTTAAATTTTGAAACAAATATTATAAGTGCACTTCAATTCAATTCAAATTTATTCAACATTGCCACTTTAATTTATAGCGGATGTGAACGTCAAATTTTTACAGTAAACATTTATTTTATACTGTAAAATATTTGACGTTCACATTTTAATTCAGTTCAATTCAAAGACAAAGTGTTTCTTCACAACAATTAAATTTAACCAAAAATACAAAAAAAGAAAAAACTTAAATTTTTAAAAGAGAGTTGAAAAATTGTAGAAACAATAGGATTTAAAAGAATTAAACAAAAACTTTAAATCAATATTTGCAAAAAAGTTTTAAAACACTAAATAAGAGTTGAAAATTGAAAACAAGGATGTTTGCCAAAACTGAAAAATACGTACAATATTGAATATTTAAGGAAAAAGATACATAATTCAAATAAGAAGCTTCAACTCTACAAAAATAAAAATAGCAGTTCAAGATTTTAAGAATACAAAAGGCAAAATATCAAAAATGTTGAAAAAAAGCATTGAAGATTTTTTAAAGATAATTTTAAGAAAATTTTAGATATATAAAAGATTAAACTAGAAGACAAAAAATACATGATAATATAAAGTTAAATAAAACAAGGGACACGCCGGTGGTGGCGCATTCGGTTACGGCCCCGAACTGACGTGGAGCAACGTTGGTTCGGGTCAGTAGTTGGATGGGTGACCGCTACCATTCACCATTAGGATACAATTAATGGTGCTTTAGAGCGACGTAACAAGCTCATTTACACACACACACACACAAATGACACATAGCGGAAGGTCCACGTGGCCGATATCCAAACATACTACTAAAACAAGGGTAACATTTCAAAAGAGTTTAAATTTCTAAAAGACAAAGAAGAATGATTTTAAAAAGCTGCCAAAACACTTTATTACTTACGAAAGCGCAAAAATTCAAAATTCAACGCAACAAAGGTAAAAGTATCAGAAGAAAATCATAATATCAAAAAATTTAACAAATAAATATTAAAATTTTTAAGACAAAAAACATGAAAACAAAGCTTAAAATATCAAATAAATTGAAAGTGGTTTGTTGAAAAAAGAAATAAATAATTCAAAAAGGTTGCTGTAAAAAAGTTGCGAAAAAAATGTCAAAAAACTTAATTTTTTCAAAATCAAGTGAAAATTATTAAACAAAAGGGTTGAAAGTTTTAAAGTGATAGGTGACTGTCTAAAACAAACATTAACTAAAACTATTTGCAAAAATTATTTCACCAAATGAAATTTGAAAGTTAAAAAAACTTTAGTACTGAAAAAATAATTTAAGCTTTTACAAAAAAGGCGAAATGTTATTTTGGGAAAATTGTAAAAATATCAAACATTTAGAAAATTTTAAAAACGATTCAATTGAACATTTTATGAATATAAAAAAAGAACTGAACAACCAAAAAAAACTAAACAATTTGAAGGTGAAGAGAAGCAAATGAAAACAAACATAAAAACTGACCAATTACCAAAAATATATCAACTGTCAAAAGAATTGAAACTACAAAGAGAATTATGAAAATTTAAAAAACCGACAATTCTTTATTAAATACAAAAAAATCGAAATCTAATATTTTATGGAAAAAGGTAAAGCTATCAAAAGAAGATTAAATTATCAAAAAAAACAAAAATTTGTTAAATTAAAAAGCTTAAAATATTTAACAAATTGAAAATTCTAAGAAAGAGGGATATTTGAAAAGAAAAATAAATGGTAAAAAATGTTATAACTACCAAAAAAAGTTTTTTTTTCAAAAATACTTGGAAATTTTAAGAAATTTCAATGACCCGATAAATTATGAAAAAAAACAATACGTTCCTAAAATTGATTTGAAAATTCAGTCACATATTATGATTGTCAAAAATAAAAATTAACAGAAAATCATTAAATCATTTACAAAATAAATTCGAATTTTAAAGAAAAAGGCAAAAAAAGGTAAAATTCGTAAGTTAATATAAAAAAATACATGTAGTTGAAATAATTGCGCCACAATTAATGATAAACACTAAACTAAAACACGTATTATGTTGCCTCCTGCAAAGTTTAAATACGTGGAAAATTTGAATCAATTTGAGGTAAATTAATCTTTAGCTTTTATCAACGAGTCCAGCATAACTAACAATCCTCCTGAAAAAAAAAACAAAAGAATTATACTAAAAGAAAATCAATGGAAAATTGGGAAAACCCGTATGTGGTATACAGAAAATTAGGTCTTCTCCTCGACAAAACCTTTTCTGTGATGGATGTAAATAGAATTATAACAAAAACAATTTAGTGGTAGAAACTTTTTTTTTAAGTTCAGTGTTTAAAAATTAAAAATTTTAAGAAAATGTAAAAAAATCAAGCCAAAACTTTGACCCAAAAAGGAATGTAAGAATTAAATTGAAAATTTTCAATGAAATTGGCAATACCAACATACTTGACAATTAAAGCATAAATTACTTAAAACTATTAAATATCAAAAAAAGTAAAACTGTAAAATAGTTCAATTATAATAAAAGTATTGAAAATTTTTTAAAACACACTTTGCAAACAAATGAATTTAATTATAACAGAGATATTAGATTTTTTACCTTTAAAAAAATATTTCAATTCTTAATAAATATTTCTATATTCTATTATTCTTTAGATACTTTGATAGTTAAAATAACAAATTTATTTAAACCGCTGAAAGGTAGCAAAGATATTAAATTTGTTACTAATTAACCAGTAGCTAGAAAAAAACAAGACTATGTAATAAAAATAAATTTATTTTATAATTACTAAGTGATAAATACATGAAATTGTCTGCAGAAAATGAGTAGAAACAATATCTATTAATTACTACGTGGTAATTCATATAAACACTAAACTAAATAACTATAAAATTATGTAATAATAACATAATTTTTAGTGGTTAAAACAGAGTTATTGTTTTAGTGAATATTTATTTTATAGATTTATTTGTTAAATTAGGTTTAAATTATTTTCTGAAGATAATTTGATTAGTTAACCTCTTTTGTAAATTTTATAATCTTGAAATTAATCAAATTGAAGAAGAATTTTGTAAATATTTTTAAAGACCATTTAAAAAAATTTACATAAAATCATTGAAAAACATAATCTTATCAGATAATATATCGTCTTTTCTAAAGTGTTCAAATTAACAAGTGCGGTTTTCTAGAAAATACAGGGAAGTACTATAGACGATTTTATCATCTTATTTAATAATAATGTAATTCAAAATTCCAGATAAAATATGCGAATTTTTGTATTAAAGTAAATGAATTTATTAATGAAACAATAAAACTGCCAACGCACTGATAAAAGTACTATATTTATATATACTGAGTAAATTATTGAAAATTTCTTAAATAAATTGAAAAATAACTAATTTAAAAACAAAAATCACACAGTTATGGATAATTAAAATTTTATGTACTTTTTTTTTAATTGAGAAAACAATTAACATTATCATATCACAAATATATTAAAAAAAATTATATGTACTACGAGGTGAGCACCTCTAACATTCAAGAGATTTTATTTAACTTAGAATTTTCTCTTCACGGAAATAAGTGTATTAAATACATTAATCATTTTTTAAATTTCTATCAATTTTCTCTTTTTTAAGAAAGTATATAAACTTTAATCCTTTATCGTCTCGCAGTTTCCAATGAAATTAATTACAAAACTTTTTGAATAAAAAAGAAATTAAAAAGGTAAAATTTTTGAGTAAGTAAATTAATAAAAATTTGATGCATATTGGGTGGTCATACTTTAAATCTAAATTAGATAAGCTTAGCTATAGAAAGTCATTTATATTTAAACTTAAATTTTGATTTTGTTTTTTTTATTACATAAAGGATTTGACTGTTAACACCAAAATCATTAACGAATAGCAATTAAAGTTATCAGGTATATGTAGGGTGAGTGGGTGGCCTCTATCCATCCTCCAATCAGTAAAACATAAGCGAGGGTTTTAATTAAAAATTGTAAAATATAAATATACACAAAATAATTGCAATTTTTAAAGATTTATTCATACAAATTTTTCAAAGAATTTTTGATGATGTTTTACTGGTTGGAGAGTGGGATAGAGGCCACCCACCCACCCTAAATATATATAAGTTTCAGTTACTGATAGTCTCGCAGTTTGGAATAAAATTAATTACTAAACTTTTTGAATAAAAAAAAATCAAAAGGTAAAATTTTTGAGTGAGTAAATTAATAAAAATTTTATGCACGATGGGTGGGCAGACTTTAAATATAAATTAGATAAGATTAGATATAGAAAGCCATTTATATTTAAACTTAAATTTTGATTTTGTTTTGTTTTTTATTGTATCAAGGATTTGAGTATTTTTAACAGCAAAATCATCAACAATTAGTAATTAAAGTTATCATGTATATGTAGGGTGGGTGGGTGGCTTCTATCCCACCCTCCAATCAGTAAAACATAATCGAGGGTTTTAATTAAAAGTTGTAAAATATAAATAAACACAAAGTAATTGCAATTTTGAGAGATTTATTTCTACAAATTTTTCAAAGAATTTTTGATGATGTTTTACTGATTGGAGGTTGGAATAGAGGCCACCCACCCACCCTACATATACATATAAATTTCGATTAATGATCGTCTCGCGGTTTGGAATAAAATTAATTACAAAACTTTTTAAATACAAAAAATCAAAAGGTAAAACTTTTGAGTGAGTAAATTAATAAAAATTTTATGCATGATGGGCAGACTTTAAATTTTAATTAAAAAAGATAAGCTATAGAAAGTGAATTATATTTAAACTTTAATTTTGATTTTGTTTAATTTTTTATTACATAAAGGGTTTAACTATTTTTAACAGCAAAATCATCAACGATTAGCAATTAATGTTACCATGTATATGTAGGGTGGGTGGGTGGCCTCTATCCCACCCTCCAATCAGTAAAACATAAGCGAGGGTTTTAATTAAAAGTTTTAAAATATAATTAAAAAATAATTGCAATCTTTATTCATACAAATTTTTCAAAGAATTTTCGATGATGTTTTACTCATTATACAAAATGAAAATTGCATCAGTTAGAATTACATTTTATCTAGATATCATTTGATATAAATAATTAAAAAATTGAATAAAAAACGTAGGTCGATTCTTACATGTTGCAAATAAATGAACTGACATTTTTAATGCACATTTAGGTTATGTTTGACAATTAACATGTCAATTCATTTATTTGCAACATGTAAGAATCGACCTACGTTTTTTATTCCAACGCCACCCGGGACTGCAATAATTTTTGGACACCCGTTATAAAGGTAATTTTTTATTGAATACCGGTTTATGTACGATAATTATAAACTGAATTAAGGTATTCCCTAGTTGTCTTATCTCGAAATTCCGACGTATAGATTATGAAATAATGAGTAATGCGTGTATACAATAATTCCGAATTGATTTATTAATTGTTTCCTGGTGGATTAAAAATGACACACATCGGCGTGTTCGATTTTTATTTCCGGCGGCGGCCTTGCCAAAGCGTGGGATTAAATAGTAATACAGGCGGAATTGCGGGGGTGTTTCTTGTAATCCTGCGGGTGTGTGCGTGTGTGTGCGAGAATGTCTGTGTGTTGATGTTACCGCCACGCGCCCATCGATCCTCCCCCCCTGATGACTTACTTCGATGGTTCAGCGGGATTCCCGAAAAGCCGTGGTCCTTAAAAGGAGGAGCCGGCCGGTGTCGAAACGGCAGTCTTGTCGATATTGTCCCGTCCCTCGAGCGGGCCCATTGTTTCGTCGTATTTTTAGAGATGATGAAGATGATGATTATCGAAAAGCGTTTTGTCCGACGAGATTGTCATACGCGTGACGGCGGCTTTCGTTCGAAACTGTAAGTACGCACCGGCGAAACGATAAACATCCTTCGGTTCTTGGAAAATTTCGGAGAGTCCCGGGAAACGTAGTATACACAGAGCAGAGAGTAGAGTGTGGCATCAATGGGATGCAGGTGTGAATTAGAGGAGGTACGTCGGGCTGGTTCAATCAAATGACCGAGATGACGTCACCCGAACTGACCCATGGCTACGTTTGCTTTACTTTGTTTTTGGCAGTCTAATTTAATAAGGCCAGCCGGATGGGCCGATGATGGGTCGCGGAATTCGTAGCACAGTGATCGTTTGAAAATTGAAGATGTCTTAGTGGAGGATTTGTTTATTGACAAACATTTAGTACACTCACGCGTGACGTAAATCCCCCGCCGCCGCGATTTTTACTCGCCGATTAATATGTATATATATCTAAGACACAATCGCGATGCAGTGATTACTAAGTACGACTCGACCGGCTTAAGTCATTTCTCGTGAGGGAGCTGCCCTATTTTGAGTCAATTACCAATTTCTAAGTGAATAACTAACTAAGTAAGGTGTATAGAATACGGATACAGCCGAAACATAAAAACGTCTAGTGGCATCGGTTCGGAGCAGCACGGAATCGGTTGCTGTACACTGGCAGTCTGTCCGCAACCGCGGTACCTTCCGCGCCTCGCAAAATCACCACCTGAGAGTAGTACCATTCGCACCATCAGCACGTGCTACGACTGTTTGGTATTGGTTTACTAGATTACCAAGGCATGCTCACGCGCGGTTTCTAAACGACGTTCTTGTTAACAAGCGGATTTTCGCGATGGACTTGCACCATACAGTGTTCGTGTTAATTTTCTTCAGCGGGATCATCCCTCACTGTCGTACCTCGCGCAGCAGACTGGACTGGCGGAACCCTTGCCAATACCGCAACCGCCCCGTCAGGGAGGCGCGCTCCCTCAACATCCAGGTCAAAATCGCCCTCCAGGAATCCAAAACCATCAACGCGACAATCGCCACAATTTACAAAACCGGCGACGTGAAAAAATTCTTCACCACTAAAAACGACCTCACCACCACCAAAGGCCTCCTGAAATTCTACCGCGATTTCTACATCCTCGGCAAGAAGACGGAGAAAGCCATCGCGCAGAAATTAAAAACCGACGACAACAAGTTCAACTACACCGCCCGGAAAATCACCCTCACCAAGATGCGCGACATGACCGTCTCCATCATGTGCGAACTCTTCGACGTCGTCAAGAAGAAACCCATCAACGACATCATCGAAACGAAGAGCAACATTCGCGAGCCGTTCAACATCCAGCGGCAGGCCAGCCTCACCGAAGCGATGACCATCGACAGCATCCTCAGCATCACCTACAACAAACTCCTCGTGGCGCTCAGGAAGAGCCTCCGACGGCGCAACAACAAACGCAAGGCATTAACAGAGGACAGGAAGAAGCGCCGCCGGAAAAAGTGCACCGGCGAGAAAAAGTGCTGATCCCTCCCAAAAACAAAACAAAAAATATTTAAAAAGTGCCATCGTCAGTATTAATTATTAATCGAAAAAGAAAAAACGTGGATAAACGCGATCTGTGATAATGTACATAATTCCCCTTAATTTTTAAGTAATTTATTTCTAGCTTAAGCCCGATTCCAAACTTATTTATTTATTTAATTGAATACTCGACTCTCTTTTTATTATCTTTATATATAAATCGCGAATGTATGAGTCAGTTTATATATAAAGATTTATTTTTTTACATACATTTTTTTTGTACTTAATAAATGAGAAACTCGTTTACACGCTTATAAACCTCGTGTTTTATTTATTTTCAACTAACATTCGATAAGGGATCAAGAAAATTAACAGTGGTTACAAAAAAAAAACAAATACGAAAGAAGTAAGTAAAACAAAACATTTTTAAATAAAATTTACTGAAATAAAACTGTAATATTTTTATACAAAAATGAAAGAAGTATGTAAAATAAACACATTTTTTAATAAATCATTCATATGGTTGTAAAAAAATCAATTATGTTAAAATATTTTTACAGTTATTTATTTTATTCAAATATATGCAAAGAAAAAAATGGAAAATAAAGTTAACCATTTTTTTAAAATATTCACTTATATTTCTAACTAAACAAAAGTGAAATAAAACAAATTGTACATGTCACTCAGTTTATATATAAAGATTTATTCTTTATTTATTATTACACGCTTATAAACTTTGTGTTTTATTTATTTCGACTGAAAACCAAAACTAACATTTTTTTTAAAGTATAAAGCAGATTTATAGTGCTTTATTCGAATCCATTCCATTGATGTTTTAAATGCTATATTAACTTTTAAAATGTTTAGAGTAAAATATTTAATTTTGTTACTAATCTTTAAAAGAAACCTTTTTCAAAAGCGGTTTTATTAATAATTCTGAATTGATTTGAATAATGCCTTTGTTTCTTTCTTTATTCCTTTATTTACATCTCGTAAAAAGAAAAACTTATAAAAACAAATTACAAAATAAGACGTAAAATTTTGTACGAAACACAATAAAAAATTTAGTTCTTCCACCCAAACCCTTTTTGTACAATAATGATTGGAAGGCAGCATTCCGCATCCACATACGGAAGCTTTTAAATTGTCCTTAATATCGTTTAATGCCGATTTTAGCAGAAACTTTTGCAATTAATTAATTTTTTCACTAAAAATAAAAAAATAATTTTCGCTCAATCAAAAATGTGTTTTTAATTCGAGGTCTTTCTTTGTGTACATACAAGGGTAAGTCTTTATTCTAATGAAATAATTTCACCTTAAAATAATAATTTAGTTATTAATAATTTAATCCTTCTAATAAATAAGTACAGTAACCAACAAACTCAGTTTTAGATTGATGAAAAACACTTATATAAACTCAAACTGATTTATAGTGACTGCAAATAAATTAATGAATGAAAAATAAAAAACACCTTTACTTAGTTAATATCACAATGTTTATTAAATACTATTTAATAAACATTGTGATATTAACTAAGTAAAAGAATTTTTTATTTTTCATCTAATTAAAATATATCACGAAGTAAAGGCCTACAACCTCAATCAGAAAATTAAAGAATATTTCCAATTAAAGTTCATTTTTAAATTGATTATTAAATACTTACTCACTGAATAAAAAATGGTTATTTTGATAAAAAATATGGGTTATTTTATGAACTCAACTGTTTGTTTCAATAATTAAATCTTTGTGTAATTCAGCATTACTTGGTAAAAACAATTTACATAATAAATACTTTATGTACACGCAAACAAGACAAATCATAAACTCAGACATTTTATTCATTTATTAACTCTCTATTTTACATAAAAGTTTCAATCAAAGCAATTAAAAACAGCAGAAAATTTCGAGTTTTTACGAATAAAAAATCATAACAACACATTTATATATTAAAATAAAAAATATAATTTAATATAAGGCACCACAATTTCACATTTTAGGAAAATAAAGTCAAATTTATTTGAATCATGTCTTTTATTTATTACTTTTCTCATTTACTTAATAAATGTTCGATTAAATATAAAATTAATAAGGGAGTAAACTCAGATTTAACTTGAGTGAAAACACTTCTATTAACAGATTTATAATGACTCTAATGAATATTTTCAATTTTTCTTTCCGACGTTCAGCTTTTCTGCCACTCGAATATACAAACTATTCACCTAGAAAGTAAAGCTTCTGAAGGTTTATTTATGCGTGTCCAGAAATTACATCTAAACTATACGTACGATGAATTAAATTCTCACTTAACCTGTGGTAAAACACTTTTATGTTAATTAAAAGTTTAATTAAATTATTCGTATTAAGTTTTTTTATGTAATGCATTTTAAAAATGATTAAAATAAATGCTATCGATTTTTTTCTTTGCAGATTTACTTAAAATCTATTGTACTTTAATAATAAATTAAATTCTAAAAATATTTATCGTAAAAATTTTCCGATAATTCCATCCAAACTTAAATTAATATTTTTTTTATATGACGCATTTTGAAAACGATAAGAATATAGAAAAACAAAATTAAAGTCGCCAGCTAATTTTTGCAAATTAACTCAAAATCGATTTTTCTTTAAGAAACCATTAAATTCTAATAATATTCAATACGAAAATTTTGTTTAAATTGCATCGAAACTTGACGTATTAAGTTTTGTGTAGATCATTTTTAAAATGATTAAAAAAATAGAAAAACGATTGCTAGCGATTTGACTGTTCTTCAAAATTTACGTAAAATCAATTATATTTTCAGAATTTGTAAAATTGTAATACAATCCATCATCAACATTTTGTGATATTTTCATCTAATCTTGACGTATTTAATTTTTACATAATACATTTGGAATATGAATGGAAACATTGAGAAACAATTGCTATCGATATGAATTTTTGTACATTTACTCAAAATCGATCATACTTTAATAATAAATTCAATTGAAAGCATATTTACTATCAAAATTTTGTGATATTCACCTCTAAACTTGACGTATTTAATATTTACATAATACATTTTGAATATGATTGAAAACATTGAAAAACAATTGCAATCGATTAGAATTTTTGCAGATTTACTTAAAATTGATTATACTTTAAAAATATATTCAATTTAAAACATTTTTGCTATCAAAATTTTGTGATATTTGCATCATAATTTGATGTATTTAATTTTTACATAATGAATTTTGAATATGATGGAAAATATTGAAAAGCAATTGCTATCGACTTGAATTTTCATAGATTTACTAAAAATAGATCATACTTTCGGAATCAGAACAATTAAAAACGTATTTATTGCCAAAATTTTATGATATTTGCATCTAAACTTGACGTATTTAATTTTTACATAATACATTTGGAATATGAATGGAAACATTGCGAAACAATTACTATCGATATGAATTTTTGTAGATTTACTCAAAATCAATCATTCTTTAAGAATAAATTCAATTAAAAACATATTTACCATCAAATTTTTGTAATATTTGCATCTAAACATGACGTTTTTAATTTTTACATAATGCATTTTGAATATGATTGAAAATTTTGGAAAACAATTGCCATCGATTTGAATTTTTGTAGATTTACTCCAAATTTATTATACTTTAAAAATAAATGCAATTTAAAACATTTTCCCATTAAAATTTTGTGATATTTTCATTTAAACTTGACGTATTTAATTTTTACATAATAAATTTTGAATATGACTGCAAACATTGAAAAACAATTGCTATCGATTTGAATTTTTACAGATTTACTCAAATCAATCATACTTTAAGAATCAATTTAATTAAAAACATATTTATCATCAAAATTTTGTGATATTTCCATCTAAACTTGACATATTTAATTTTTATATAATGTTTTTTGAATGTGATTGAAAATATTGAAAAACAATTGCTATCGACTTGAATTTTCATAGACTTACTTAAAATAGATCATACTTCAGAAATCAAATCAATTAAAAAAGTATTTATTGCCAAAATTTTGTGATATTTGCATCTTAATTTGACGTATTTAATTTTTAAATAATACATTTTGAATATTATTAAAAACATTAAAAAACAATTGCTATCGGTTTGATTTTTTGTAAATTTACTCAAAATTCATCATACTTTAAAAATATATTCAATTCAAAACATACTTACCATTAAAATTTTGTGATATTTGCATCTAAACTGGGCATATTTAATATTTACATAATTCATTTTCAATATTATTTAAAACATTGAAAAACAATTGCTATAGTTTTGAATATTTCTAAATTTACTCCAAATTGATTATACTTTAAAAATAAACATAATTCATAACATATTTACAATCAACATTTTGTGATATTTACATCTAAACTTAACGTATTTAATATTTACATAATACATTTTGAAAATGATTGAAAACATTGAAAAACAATTGCTGTCAATATGAATTTTTGTAGATTTACTCAAAATTGATTATACTTTAATAATAAATTCAATTCAAAACATATTTACCATCAAAATTTTGTGATATTCTCATCTAAACTTGACGTATTTAATATTTACATAATTCATTTTCAAAATGATTGAAAGCATTGAAAAACAATTGCTATCGATTTGAATTTTTGCAGATTTACTTAAAATCGATCATACTTTATGAATCAATTCAATTAAAAACAAATTTACGATAAATATTTTGTAATATTTGCATCTTAATTTAATGTATTCAATTTTTACATAATTCATTTTGAATATGATTGAAAATATCGAAAAATAATTGCTACAGATTTTAATTTTTACAGATATACTCCAAATTGATCACACTTTAAAAATAAATTTAATTCATATCATACCTACTAACAAAATTTTGTGATATTTTCATCTAAACTAGGCGTATTTAGTTTTTACATAATGCATTTTGATTAAGATTGAAAACATTGAAAAACAATTGCTATCGATTTGAATTTTTACATATTTACTCCAAATTGATCATACTTTAAAAATAAGTTCAATTCAAAACAATTTTTCTATCAAAATTTTGTGATATTTTCATCTAAACTTGACATATTTAATTTTTACTTAATGCATTTTGAATATTATTGAAATCATTGAAAAACAATTGCTACCGATCTGATTTTTTATAGGTTTGCTCCAAATTTATTATACTTTAAAAATAAAATCACATCAAATCAAATATACCATCAAAATTTTGTGATATTTTCAACTAAACTTGACGTATTTAATTTTTACATAATACATTTTGAATATGATTAAAAACATTGAAAAGCAATTGCTATCGATATAAACTTTTGCAGAGCTACTCTGAATTGATCATATTTTAAAAACAAATTAAATTCAAAACATATTTTTGTGATATTTGCATCTAAACTTAACGTATTTAATTTTTACATAATACATTTTGATTAAGATTGAAAACATTGAAAAACAATTGCTATCAATTTGAATTTTTGTAGATTTACTCAAAATCGATCATACATTAAGAATAAATTCAATTAAAAACATATTTATTATCAAAATTTATGATATTTGTATCTTAATTTGACGTATTTAATTTTTACATAATGCATTTTGAATATGATTGCAAACATTAAAAAACAATTGCTTTCGACTTGAATTTTCGTAGATTTACTCAAAATAGATCATACTTTGGAAATCAAATCAATTAAATAATATTTATTGCCAAAATTTTGTGATATTTGCATCTAAACTTGAGGTATTTAATTTTTACATAATGAATTTTGAATATAATTGCAAACATTGAAAAACACTTGCTATCGATTTCAATTTTTATAAATTTACTTAAAATCAATCATATTTTAAGAATCAATTCAAATAAAAACGTATTTATCATAAATATATTATGATTTTTGCATTTAAACTTGACGTATTAGATTTTAATATATTAGATTTTGAAATTGATTTAAAAAATTGAAAAACAAGTGCTAGTAATTTTATTTTTTGTAAATTTACTCAAAATCTATTCTTTCTCAAGAAACCATCAAAATAAAGAGAGATTTATTATCAAATTTTGTGATAATCGCATTTAAACTTGATGTAATAAGTTTTATGTGAATTATTTTAAAAATGATTTAAAAATATAGAAAAACAATTGCTAGCGAATTGATTAAAAAAAAAATTCATTTAGAATCGATTCTACTTGAACAATCTATAAAATTCTTTTAATATCCACCATTAAAATTTTATGATATTTGCATCTAAACTTGACGTACTTGATTAGAATATAATCAATTTTGCAAGTGATTAAAAAAAAAAATAGAAAAACAATTGCTGGCGCATTGATTTTTAAAAATTCAATTAGAATCGATTCTACTTGAACAATCTATAAAATTTTATTAATACCCATCGTCAAAATTTTATGATATTTGTATATAAACTTGACGTACTTGATTTTTATATAATAAATTTTGAAATTGATTGTAGAAAAACAATTGCTAGCGATTTTAAACTTTGTAAATGTACTCAAAATCGATTTTTACTTAAAAATATTTATTATAAAAATTTTGTAATAATTGTAACCAAACTTAACGCTTAAATATTTACATAATAAGTTTTTTAATAATTGTAAAAAAAATAGAAAAACAACGACTCGCGACCCAACTGCCTAGCTGTGCACACGTGCTCTGCAGATTAGCGTTTTAGTATACAGTTACTAAGTAAAACGATATGGTTTACCCTGCTACATCAGTAGTTAAAACTAAACACAAGAAAAGTGACAAGCGGAAAAGAGGCCGGCCGAAGAAAAGTGATAACGAGAAGGAATCCAAAAAACGACCAACCTCGCCTGTAGGCGACTCCGACAGCACTTCCGACATGGACACATCTCACTCACTTACGGCAAGTAACACTACACTAAACATCCATACACCCTCAACATCACTAATGACAACAACAAAAACCACATCTCCAACAACATTTACACCCCACACACAACAATACAACAACACCTATAACTTTACCACTTTAACTGAATATACCCGACTACAGATGGTCCAATTATGGATCACTAACATAAATGATAAAGAGGCCATCATTGTCAAAACTAAAACGGGATTCATAGTTAAATCGAATTGCAATAGAGCCACGTGCGAAAACAATCTGAAAATACTGCAAGGAAAAAACATCGTACGTTCTTTCGCGGTGTCAACCTCCGCGCCTCGTGAGCGAAATCCTGCAGCGCCGTCGTACTCGTGCGTCATCCGATCGCTCGAACCCGAGATTGAAGACGCGGCTATAAGCGCGCATTTAAAGTCGGCCGGCATCGAACACAGATTCTGCCGCAGAATAATATCCAAAGCTACCGGATTAAAAACCAGAATGGTGCGAATAATTACTGCTTCACACAACTCCTACACTAAACTTCTACAAGATCAATTTAAATATATGTGCAAAGTCTATCCAGTGGAAGAAAGTATGGCACCTCAACCACTGCCTGCACCCTGTAGTAAATGTTCAAAATTTGATCACATCACAGCAGATTGCAAAAACAAAATTCGCTGCGATAAATGTGCGGGCGAACACTTCACCTCTGCCTGTCCAACACAACTCCCAGCCAAGTGCAGGTCATGCGGCAAAGAAGATCACGGCGCCTGGTCAATTAAGTGCCCCAACCGTCCCCGACAACCCATCGAAGGGATCCCAAATATTCAAATTCACTGCACCAATAAAAAATCATCCGACATTGACGACGAACACATAAAGAAATCACGCATACACAAACCATTCACCCTCCATGATCATATTCTCGACACGTATACAGCAGAAATTAACAACCCTACTAATACGGACAGACAGGCACTCCTTAAAAAACTTCACGATCGTTTCATGATCTCATTCAAAGTAGACACACACGCATCTTTCTCAGGTAATCGTATGTTTGTTGTCATGTTTGATTTAACCGCACCCAACATTATCCCCACTGCCCCCATCGAAGGCGTTCGCACAGCTCATTCAGTCATTAATGTTCAGTAATATAAACCTAATTTATTCCAATATAAACTCGCTAGCTAACAAATCCTACATCCTTTATAACTATCTTTCCAATAATCCTATACATGTTTGCATGCTTGTTGAAACCAAAACCCAACATCCTTTCTCCTTTCATAACTGGCCATTTTTGCAAATTCCAGCAAATATACTTAATCACAATGTTAGAGGGGGGTCAATAGCGGCAGCTCATCCCTCCATTAAAATTGGCAAAGCTAATCCCCCTAAAATCAACAACTCGCTCAACAATTGTCTCCACTTCACCTTATCATTTCCCTCTTTTAAAATCAATCTGTTCCTAGTTTATATACATCCCCATTCCCCGATTGATGACTCCATATTTATTAAAGCTTCCCTGTTCGATAACGCCATCATTTTAGGTGATTTTAACCTAAACAAAGCCAAATCCCGTCACATGTCTTCATTCCTTTCCAATTCAAACTTCATACGTATCCCCACTCCGCCTACCTTCATCATGAATGACTCTCAATCTACCACTCCTGATGTACTTCTTTGCACTCAAAATATCCGTAACCTTATCCACTCCATCAACTTAGTTCCCGACTTATGTTCTGACCACCTTGCCATTCGCTGCCAAATAAAAATCCCCCTAGATCCTCCTCAACAAATCCCTAACTTGTTTTACAATTTTAAAAAATGTAATATAGATAAAATTAATTTAGAAATGTCAGAATATATCACCTCTAATCCCGTTATTAATCCAAATTCTATTACCCTCTTCAATGAAACCCTATCTTCGTCCATTATCCAAAACACACCTCAAATATCCAAACAATTTTATAAATATCCCCTCCCAAAATACATCCTCCGACTAATTAAATTTAAAAGACAATTATACCGAGACATACAACTGACGGACACAACTGAACTCAGACAAAAATTTAACCTACTTAACAAAGACATTAAAAGACTTATAACTGAATTCAAGACGGACGTTTGGATAAACACTTGCAGAAAGATCAACGATACAAAGGGAAAATCATTTTGGACGGAGATAAATAAATTAAGCAAATACAAAAAGACAGACAATCTACAAAACATCTTTGACCCCTTAACTAACGAGACCATCACAGACACAGACGTTATTGCTCAAAATTTTGCCGACACTTTTAACAAGACTTATACAATGACACATGACCCAAACTTTGACCGCACAAATTTTCAAAAAATAAATGACTGGTACGTTCAATATTTTGAAAACAATGACTGTTCAGAACCGACGGACATTTTTACACATGACGAATACTTTGAGGTTTTAAATAAAGGGAAAAATACTGCGACTGGACATGACAATATACACAGACATATCCTCAAATCCTTTCCATTCCATATACACGACCACATCCTCAATAATATTAACTTCCTCTACAAAAACCAATACTTCCCAGATGTGTGGAAAATAGGAATAATTATTTGCATTCCCAAACGCGACCAACCTCCCAATTTACTAACCAGCTTTCGTCCTATCACACTCTTACCTGTTATTGGAAAATTATATGAATCCCTCCTTAAAACCAAAATCCTTTCTCTAATTTCTAATCATATCCCCAATTATCAATTCGGATTCCTTCCCCGTCGTTCAACTTCTCTTCCTCTAACCATCCTAGCCTCTAATATTCAAACTGCCCACCTTGAAGGCAGAGCTTCTGCAGCATTATTTCTGGATGTTCAGAAAGCATTCGATTCTGTCTGGCACCAAGGCTTATTGTATAAATGTCATCTCCTAAATATCCCTCGTCATATCATTTTTATCATTAAACAATTCCTTTCCAATAGATCCCTAAAAGTAAAAATCCACAACTCCTTCTCTTCTTCTTTTACTCCCGAACAAGGCCTCCCTCAAGGCTCTCCCCTCTCACCCCTATTATACAACATTTTTAGCTCCGACATCTATAATCCTGATCCTCTCTACTTCAATCCTTCCAAATATCTCCTACAATTTGCTGATGATACTGCCCTAATTACCCATGCTCCCACGTTACCAAAAGCCCTCCAATTCCTTCAAGAGCTAATTGACTCCCTTCAACACTGGTTTGCAAAATGGCGTATTAAAATCAATCCCCATAAATCACAGCTCCTAATTCCATATCACCGCACCAATAATTCTCCCTACAATATCTCAATTTCCCACACTATTATCCCCCCCTCAAATTCCGTTAAATACCTAGGCATAACCATAGACCCCAAAATTAATTTCAAAAAACACACAGCTATAATTAAAAACAAAATTACAACTAGGGCAAAATATTTTAGAGGTTTAACTTATAGAAATGATGGCATCACTAGTAAAACAGCAGTCAAAATATACAAAATGATTTGTCGCCCATTACTGGACTATGGTTGTGCCCTCTATCCCAATCCCAGCAACCCAACCTCCCGTAATATTCAAGTTAGCGAGCGAGCATCCCTCCGTACCCTAACAAAACTCCGGCATCCTCTAAATCCTTTACATAATCCTTCCAACCAACTCCTCTATGATACAACCTTAGTTATCCCCATTCAAGAACGCCTTCGATTCCTATCAGAAAAATTCTCCAAAAATCCTTTCAACTTTCATATATTATCCCTGTACTGTCTTCCTAGAAACCCTAACACAATCCCTAAATTTAAAAACCCACATTCTACCATTTTCGATTTCATTTCATCACTTCATGCATCTACTCACTAAAGACTGACGCCATATGACTAGACAAAACAAGGCAGAAAGACCTCTGGTCGATAGCCTTTTGACAGATTAACATAATAACACCTCATTCATCATTTATTTATTATTTAAACAATGTACATATTTGTCAATAAAGATGTATATATATATAGAAAAACAATTGCCAACGACTTGAAATTCTACAAATTTGCTCAAATTGATTCTACTTAAAAAATCGATTTAATTCTAAACGTGTTTATATTAAATATTTGTCATATTTGCAACTAAACTTTAAGTATTAAATTTTTATGTGATAACTTTTGAATTTATTCAAAAAAATAAAAAAAACAAGTGGTAGCAATTTTAATTATTGTAAATTTACTCAAAATCAATTCTTCCTTAAGAAACCAATAAATTTTTAAAATATTCTTGATTAAAATTTTGTGATAACCGCAATAAACTTGATGTAATAAATTTTGTGTTATTTATTTTAAAAATGATTAAAATAATAGAAAAACAATTGCTAGCGAGTTGATTTAAAAAAATGTATCTAGAATAAATTCTACTTTAAGAATCTATAAAATTCTAATAATATCGACCATCAAAATTTTGTGATATTTGCATCTAAACTTGACGTACTTGATTTTTATATAATAAATTTGGAAATTGATTAAAAAATAGAAAAACAATTGCTAGCGATTTTAAATTTTGTAAATGTACTCAAAATCTTTTCTTTCTTGAAAATCTTTTAAATTCTAAATAATTTTATTATGAAAATTTGGTGATAATTGCAAACAAACTTGATGCTTAAATGTTTGCATAATACGTTTTTTAAATATTGTAAAAAATAGAAAAACAATTGCTAACGACTTGAAATTTTACAAATTTGCTTAAAACTGATTCTACTTAAAGAATTGATCTAACTCTAAACATATTTGTTCATTAAATATTTGTGATATTGGCATCTAAACTTTACGTAATAAATTTTTATATGATAAATTATGAAATTGATTTTAAAAAAATAGAAAAACAAGTGCTAGCAATTTTAATTTTTGTAAACTTACTCAAAATCAATTCTTCCTCAAGAAATCAATAAATTCTAAAAATATTCATTATGAAAATTTTGCAATAATCGCATCTAAACTTGACGTAAAAAGTTTTATGTTAATTATTTTAAAAATGATTAAAAAAATATAAAAACAAATGCTAGCGATTTGAATATTTTCAAATTTACTTTTTTAGATGCTCCAAAATACTAGTAAATATAATTTAAAATTGTTTTCGTACCTAAGAAATATTCATAAGAGTCGTGTTGAAACATGTTGTAATATGTAGAAATAATTTAATTAACACTTGGTTTACAGTAATTTGATATTTATACAAGTGTCGAGAAACTATTCAGTAAAAAGATAATGAAATTCATAAACCGATGATGAATATTATAACAATTTGGGGAGGGGATAGGGGCCACCCACCCTAAAAATACATATTTTAATATTATGTTAGAACACTACTTTAAAGTTTTCGTTTATATATGTCATAATAGTACTATAATTTTGTGATAGTCGAAACACTGACGGTAATCGACATTCAAATAATTGTGTAAGGTGGGTGGGTGGCCTCTGATACACCCTCCAACTAATATGTAATTATTTCAAGCGGTTTAAATTTTCAAATAATCACTCGTTTTCAATTTAATTAGTCTTCGCTTTCAAGCGCTTAAAAAAATATAAAAACAATTGCAACGCATTTAAAATTATCCAAATTTATTTAAAATACACTCTTCTTCAAAATTACCTTAAAAATAGAAAACTGGGCTCTTTAATTTTTGTAATAATCAACACAGAAACAACTCATTTTTCAATTTATTTTGTGTTCGCTTTCAAATGCTTAGAAAATATAAAAAAACAATTGCCACGCGCTTAAAATTAACAAAATTCATTGAACATATATTCGTCTTCAAAATCACGTTGAAATTAGGAAACTTAGTTCTTTAATTTATGTAATAATCAATACAGAATCAACTCGTTTTGGAATTTAATTTGTGTTCGTTTTCAAGCGCTTAAAAAATATAGAAACAATTGCCACAAGCCTAAAATTATCAAAATTTATTTAAAATACATTCGTTTTCAAAATTATCTTTAAATTAGAAAAATTTCTCATTTAATTTTTGAAATAATCAACACAGAATCAACTTGATTTTCAATTAAATTCATTCTGGCTTTCAAGCGGCTAAAAAAATATTAAAACAATTGCCACGCAATTAAAATTATTCAAATTTATTTAAAATACATTCGTCTTCAATATTACTTTGAAATTAGAAAATTTGGTCCTTTAATTTTTGTAATAATCAATATAGAATCAACTCGATTTTCAATTAAATTTGTGTTCGCTTTTAAGCGCTTAAAACATATAAAAACAATTGCGACATGCTTCAAATCATCAAAATTTATTTAAAATACATTAATCTTTAAAATTATCTTAAAATTATAAAACTTGGTCCTTTAATATTTATAATAATCGACACAGAATCAACTCGAATTTCAATTTAATTTTTGTTCGCTTAAAAAAATATAAAAAACAATTGCCACGCACCTAAAATTATCAAAATTTATTTAAAATAGATTCGTCTTTAAAATCATTTTAGGATTAGAAAAGTTGGTCCCTTAATTTTTATAATAATCAATACAGAATCAACTTGATTTGGAATTTAATTTGTGTTTGCTTTCAAACGCTCAAAACAAGATATAACAATTGCTAAGCGCATAAAATTATCAAAATTTATTTAAAATACAATTGTCTTTAAAATCATTTGTAAATTAAAAAAAACTTTGTCATTTAATTTTTGAAATAATCAACATAGAATCAACTTGATTTTCAATTTAATTTATGCTCGCTTTCAAGCGATTAAAAAATATAAAAACAATTGTCACGCTCTCAAAATTATCAAAATTTATTTAAAATACATTTGTCTTTAAAATGACCTTAAAATTAGAAAACTTGATTCTTTAATTTATGAAATAATCAATACAGAATCAACTCGCTTTTCAATTTAATTTGCGTTCACTTTCAAGCGCTTAAAAATATATAAAAACAATTGTCACGCGTTTAAAGTGGTCAAAATTTTTTTAAAATATACTCGACTTCAAAATTACCTTAAAATTAGAAAACTAGGCTCTTTATTTCTTGTAACAAGCAACAAAGAATAAATTCGATTTTTAATTTTATTTGTGTTCGCTTACAAGCGATTAAAAAAATTAAAAAACATTTGGTACCGGCTTAAAATTATCAAAATTTGTTTAAAATTCACACGTTTTTAAAATCACCTTCAAATTAGAAAAATTGGTGCTTTAATTTTTGAAATATTCAACACGGAATCAACTCGATTTTCAATTTAATAAGTGTTTGTTTTCAACCGCTTAGAAAAATATAAAAACAATTTCCACGCACTTAAAATTGTCAAAATTTATTTAAAATACATTTGTCTTTAAAATGACCTTAAATTTAGAAAACTTGATTCTTTAATTTATGAAATAATCAATACAGAATCAACTCGCTTTTCAATTTAATTTGCGTTCACTTTCAAGCGCTTAAAAAAATATAGAAACAATTGCCACGCGCTTAAAATTATCCAAATGTATTTAAAATACATTCATCTTCAATCTCACTTTAAAATTAGAGAACCTGATCTTTTAAGTTTTTAAATAAACAACACACTATCAACTCATTTTTCAATTTAATTTGTTCTCACTTTCAAGCGCTTAAAAAATATAAAAAAGAATTGCCACACACTTAAAATTACTAAAATATATTTAGAATACATTCATCTGTAAAATCATCTTTAAATTTGAAAACTTGGTCCTTTAATTTTTGTAATAATCAACATAGAATTAACTCGTTTTTCAATTTAATTCGTTTTTGCTTTCAAGCGCTTAGAAAAATATAAAAAGAGTATTTAGAGTATAAAATAAGCAACATTTCATGTACATTATTAATTGATCAAGAGTTTTAAAAGTACGTAATATTATCACATTTTTCAAAAGGCCTCAATAAATATTTTAAAGCAGAAAAAAGTTTGTAGGCAATTTCTTTACATTATATTGAATGTAATATTAGCAATGAATAAAAAAAAATCAAATCCTTTAGGAATTAGAGCGCAATTATTAGGATACACATATGAATACGATAAAATAAGTTGATATTATTAACTGATCAGAAGTTTTAAAGGCTTTAAGTCAAGTATGAAAGGATATTCAGAGTTACGAAAACAGGATAAAAAAATGTGACAAATTAACAGTCGTATAATATTGTATATATATATATATATTTTTCAACACTGACAGTAGATAAGAAGTGAATACGCAATTTCAATTTTCTTGGAAAATCGTATTTGCATGTTTGTCAATATCGCTTTTCTTGGAGCGAACTAAATCAAAATTTTCTAGTGTTTAGTATTAATTAAAAAAAGCAATTAACACAATGGAAATAATGATTACTGAAGGAATAAATTGCGAGTGTTAACAGATTTCATTTTGATTTCTAATAATAAACTGTTGCAACTTACAACCTACAATTAATAATATAAATGAATAATTCAATTAAATAAATACTTTAATGTTGTCAAATTTTTGATGTATATTTAGGTATTATTATTTATTTATCCAACATACTACAAATGATTATAATTCTATTTAAAATGAGGATTTAAAGAAAATACGTTGAAACTATTTGAATGACCACAGAGATGAAACATTTTCAAAATTAAGTTCTCTATGAAAACATAAAAAGCAACCCTGATATATTAATATAAAAAAATCTTTCTACAGAAAATTGGCTTTTATCAATATCTATCTAATAAAAATACTGATCTAATTGAAGAAGTTGGTCATGTACTGTTGAAGAGGAAGCTTTCTAGAAAGTTGGGAGTGATGATGATGTAATGGAGCATTGAGATATAAGGTGTACATGAATATTCCAATGTTTTCAGCTAGATTCAAGATTTATTTTTAAAGAAAGTTAATGAAATTGATCAAAAAAAAAGGATTCGATGTTGCTCTCTCTAACCTTAAGCCATCAGAAAAATTTTACGTCTTTGGACACGATGTTAAGGTCTTTATCGTGTTTAAAGACGTAACATTTTTCTGAGATGAAATTCATCAGCTGCCTGAAAGATGGCTTAAAGTGATTATCAGATCTCATCCACTAATTGGAAATGCATATCGAACAAAGTGTGGTAGTTGGATGGAGGAATGTGTGATGAGTATACTGGGTGCTACAAGACGTTCAAGACGGAACCTATGATGTTGTTATTTGTATTAGAATGTGTGGCCTGGTGTTGTCATGTAACAATTTCACTTGACTTTCTCCTTTGCTAGTATATGGCCGCTTTTATTCAAATGTTTTGACTTAGGTGGATTAAATGACAATGTTAGCAGTCTGCAATAATTGTTTTCACCGTTTGCAACAACTCATAATAAAGCACACCCTTCATATCTCACCAAGTGCACAAGAAGAAATTTCTTTCCAAAGCGACCGATTTTGATGATTTGCCTAAACATATCCACGACTTTCTGCATTTCGGATTGCCAGAAAATATCAATTTTTCATCGCTTGTAACGATTATCCATAAGAAAGTCTTCCGATGATGTTTATTCAGCAAAGAAATCCATTTGTTCACAGTGTGTCTTTCTTTGCTCAATAAACTGCTCAATTGTTACTGACGGAATTTATGCAGAATCGATTTTCCTTCCATCTGGATATTTATCATTTCATGTAAGCGTTTAGATATCAATTCCTGGGTTACTACTAGCTGTTCTGCAAACTGTTTCTGCATTTGTGCTGAATTTTCAGCGAACATCTTCTTTAATTCATCGTTGACGCACTTTCTAGGTCCTCTTGGGTGTTCTTGTCGTTCAGAGTGTATTCACCATTTCAGCCAAAATGCGCACATATCATAAAATATATAACCTTCTACGAGAAAGGAACCAATCGATTCGCACGCTATTGAAGCATGTTTTCCTTGTTGGAATTCGTAATGAATGCAGTGTTGATTGCGCACCTTATCTGCTGTCATTTTCGACTCTACTGAACTGATTACATTTAAAGGTTCTGTCAGTCTTTTCGGCATACCAACTGTCATTTTTAATCACTACATAATAACTCTATTTAACAGCAAAACAAAACAAAATTAAGTCTATTTTTCACTTCCAAATAACAAGAACCTTTCCTTGGATCTGCAGTTTTTGGTCAAAATTTTAGTAACAATAATTAATATTTATATACAGTAGTAGAAGAAAAGAAGAAGAATAGAAGAAAACCAAAACATCCCACGATACCATTAGCTTGGGATGGGAACAGCGTCCGCAAATCTCAAAATGAAAACAGAAGGAAGAAAATAAGAAGGAGCAAAAATAAAAATAAAAATACAAATAAATTCATTACATAGAACATAGCTTTAACGTTTATGAAAACAATATTTAGCCTGAATGAATGTTAAGAATATTTAGTAGTTAGAGAGAAAAACCATTTTACGAAAGATTTCAAATTTTAAAATTACGATTACCATTCCTTTCTTCAGTTTTATTATCAATTATTTATAAATATTGTGCAATTCAATCATTCAGTTTTGACTTCAATGTATAAAACTAAGATTTTTAAAGGATTAAACGTCTTAATTTTAATTTCAATCTTTTCAAGTGTTAAATTAAATGTGTAATTATTTGTAATTAAGCAATATTAACAGTTGCTGTATACAATTAATCAAACCGTACGCTTCCTCTTAATCACCACCTGGCTATCGACCCGAGTTCTCTCATTTATATACAATAACCAATTAATCAAATCATAATAATTTTAATAAACTTTTTTTTTTCTTAATATAATAAACCATAATTACACAATCGGAAGCGTGATTCACCGTCGCGCACAGACTTTACAAGACGGTCCGAAATAATAATAATAATAAAAAATAATAAGATTAGAAAAAACAACAACAACAAGTACATTTTTAATGAGTTAGAGACAATGCGGCCAGAAATAGATTGTGGTTTTCCGATTGATTTTCCGCGATTTTTCCCGCGTCAGTACGGGCGAGCGTTTGCGGTTTCTTCGCATTAATTAGGTGATAACAAATGAGGAGAGACTGGCGGATGAAAACCATATAACAAAAGTGCTGTGCATAATTGCGCGACGGGATAATTAACATGCGATAAAATCTTGTTCTTGAATTTCAACTTATTATCGGCCGCCGAGTACACCATCTATTGTTGGTAGACGAAACTAAGCGGTAAATATCCCCGCTGTAAATACAGCACCTCTCGGTGATGTTTAAAACTAACCAGTAAAGATGAAATAAAATCAATAGTATGAATATACTGATTAAACACAGTTTCAAATTTAACATCAGCATATATAAATTAAAGGCATACTTTTAACCAGAAATAAAATTACACTTTGAGCGCAGCATCTATCGGTGTTGCCAGAAACTAGTCAGTATAAGAGCGCGCAGCGCGCACAAGCATCTATCGTTGCTATTTGAAACTAATCAATAAAGTTGGCGCAGTGAATAAGCGCGTACAGAAATATGTAAACATTTACAGTTACACAATTATGAATGTCGTTATTAATTGAAAGAAATCTGCGTGTTTTAAAAACCTGTACAATAAATACAGCTTTCTAACAATTTAACTCAATAATAATAATAATAAAGATTCCTGTAAATTATATACTGACAATATATTTAGATTCCTGTAATTTATATACCGATAATATACTTAGATTCCTGTAATGTATTTAATTCCTAAAAACGATAATGTGTGGCGCTATGGTAAAATTTGTGAATAATATTTGTATTTAAAAAAAATCTTATTTCTTTCTAAAGTTTTGTAATTTACGTATCAATAAAATGAATTATATTAAAATAATTGTAAAAGCGTTACATCTTATAAAAACACTTGCTGAAATAATCATCTACTTATTCAACTGTACAGTTTAAGAAAATTCGACGATAAAAATATATTAAAACAAGTTCTACCAACTTGCATACTTGTAAATATAATTTAAATTAATTGGTTTTTATGATGTAATAATATTATAAAACATTTCTTTGTCAAGTTTTAAAATAATTAACAATTAAAAAAGCTGATTGTTCGTGAATTGCTCATTTTAAGAAAACTCGGAGAATTAAAATAGTAAAACAAATGCCATCGATTAGTAATTTTGTAAAAATAATCAAAATAAATATCTCTTTATTAAAACATAAAATTGTAAACCATACTTTCATCAGGTTTTAAAATAATCACACGAAAATCGAAATTATCGCTGGCGAATCGCGCATTTTAAGATAATAATAACTTTATTACGGACAAAATCCTTTTTACAAAAATATAAAACAATATAAAGATAACATGAAAAATACAGTTAAACAAAAGCTATAGACTTGAAAGGTATCTTAATTTAATCAAAATTAATTCATCTTTTCGATACAAATAATTTATAAAACATTTCTTTGCCGGGTTTTAAAATAATCACCTGAAAATCTAAATTATCATTTCAGACTTGCATGCTTTAAGAAAACTCGTAGAAATAAAATAGTACAACAAATGCTATCGATTATTAATTTTGCAAATATAATCAAAATGAATACCTCTTTGTTGTAAAGTAAAATTGTTAAACATGCCTTCATTAGGTTTTAAAATAATCACCTCGAAATCGAAATTATCGTTTTGGGAACAGAAAACTCAAAGGAAAAATATAGTTAAACAAAAGCTATCGACTTGAAAAAAATATTAATATAATCAAAATTAATTCCTCTTAATAAAATAATCAATTCACAAAACACCTTTTCATCAGGTTGTAAAATAATCATATAAAAAGTTATCGCTCGTCAATAGCGTATTTTAGAGAAACTCGAAGAAACAATAGTAAAACAAATGCTATTAACTTGCAATTTTGTAAATATAATCAAAATTATTTGGTCTTTAGGATACAATAAAATTACAAAACATTTCTTTATCAGGTTTTGAAAATCAAAATTATCGTAGGGGATTTACATACTTTAAGAAAACTCGAAGTAATAAAATAGTAAAACAAATGCTATCGATTAGTAATTTTGTAAATATAATTAAAATGAATACCTCTTTATTATAAAATAACATTGTTAAACGGTACTTCGTCAGGTTTTAGAATAATCACCTCAAAATCGAAATTATCGTTCGCGAATTGCGCATTTGAAGAAAACGTGAAGAAAAAAAAAGTTAAACAAAAGCAATCAACTTGAAAAATATTTTTATATATTCAGAATTTATTCCTTTTGTGGATACAATCATTTTGTAAAACATTTTTTATCAGGTTTAAAAAAAAACATTTGAAAATCGAAGTTATCATTTTTGAATAGCCTATTTAGAAAAACATTGAAGAAACAATAGTAAAACAAATGCTATCAACTTGTAATTTTACAAATATAATAAAAATTAAATGCTCTTAATGATACAATAAAATTACAAAACATTTCTTCATCAAGTTCTGGAATATTCACTTGAAAACTTAACTTGTCATTTGGAAATTGCGCACTTTAAGAGAACTGGAAGATAAAAGATAGTAAAACAAGTGCTATCGACTTGCAATTTTGTAAATTTAATTAAGATTAGTTGATCTTTATGACACACTAAAACGATGATACATTTATTTTTCAGGTTTTAAAATAATCACCTGAAAATCAAAATTATCGTTCGGGAATTGTATTCTGTAAGAAAACTCGAAGAAATAAAATAGTAAAACAAATGCCACCGATAATTAATTTTCCAAATATAATCAAAATGAATACCTCTTTATTATAAAGTAAAATGGTTAAAACTTTTCTTCATCAGGTTTTAAAATAATCACGTCGAAATCAAAATTATCGTTTGGGAAAAGAAAACTCGAAGAAAAAATATAGTATAAGAAAGGCTATCGACTTGAAAAAAATATTAATATAATCAAAATTGATTCCTCTTTATTATAAAATAAAATTTATAGCACACCTTAATCAGATTTTAAAATAATCACTTCAAAATCGAAATTATCGTTCATGAATTGTATATTTAAAGAAAACGCGAAGAAAAAAAATAGTTAAACAAAAGCTATCGTCTTTAAAAGTATCCTAATATAATCAAAATTAATTCCTTTTGGGGATACAACATTTTATAAAACACATCTTGGTCAGGTTTTAAAATAATCACCTGAAAATCGAAGTTATTAAAATTTTAGAAAAACTCGAAGAAATAATAGTAAAACAAATGCTAGCAACTTGTAATTTTGCAAATGTAATTAAAATTAAACGCTCCTAATGATAAAATAAAATAATTAAACATGTCTTCATCAACTTTTGAAATTTTTACTTGTAAACAAAACATCTCATTTTTAAATTGTACACTTTAAGAAGACTAGAAGATAAACAATAGTTAAACAAAAGTCGTCGACTTGAAGTTTTGTAAATAAAATCAAAATTAGTTAGTCTGTAGGATGCAATGAAATTATAAAATATTTCTTTATCAGGTTTTGAAATAATCACCTGAAAATCAAAATTATTGTTCGGGAATTGCATACTGTAAGAAAACGAGAAGAAATAAAATAGTGAAACAAATGCTATCGATTATTAATTTTGCAAATATAATCAAAATGAATACTTCTTTATTATAAAGTAAAATGGTTAAAACTTTTCGTCATCAGGTTTTAAAATAATCACGTCGAAATTCAAATTATCGTTTGGGAAAAGAAAACTCGAAGAAAAAATACAGTTAAACAAAAGCTATCGACTTGAAAAAAATATTAATGTGATCAAAATTAATTCTTCTTTATTATAAAATAAATTGTATAATGTATCTTTATCAGATTTTTAAATAATCACCTGAAAATCGAAACTCTCGTTCACGAATTGCGCATTTGAAGAAAATGTCATGAAAAAAATAGTTAAACAAAAGCTATCGACTTGAAAAGTATCTTAATATATTCAAAATTAATTCCTCTTGCTGATAAAAACAATTTATAAAACATTTCTTTATCAAGTTTTAAAATAATCACCTGAAAATCAAAGTTATCGTGTTAAATGGCGTATTTAAAAAAAAATCGAAGAAATAATAGTAAAACAAATGCCATCAACTTCTAGTTTTGCAAATGTAATCAAAATTAAACTCCACTAGTGATAAAATAAAATAATAAAACATTTCTTCATCAACTTTTGAAATATTTACTTATAAACTTAAGTTATCATTTGGAAATTGCACAATTTAAGAAAACTCGAAGATAAACAATAGTAAAACAAGTGCTATCGACTTGAAATTTTGTAAATATAATCAAAATTAGTTGGTCTTTATGATGCAATAAAATTACAAAATATTTCTTTTGCAGATTTTTAAATAATCTCCTGAAAATCTAAATTAGCTTTCGGAAATTGCATACTTTAAGGAAACTCGACGAAATAATATAGTAATACAAATTCTATCGACTAGTAGTTTTGTAAGTATAATCAAAATAAATACCTCTTTATTAAACTTAACAATAAAAAATCAATCACAATGACATTTTCTCTCAGAAGACACGACAGTCCAACTGAGTCAACAAAATTTCTGGGAATGCATATTACGAACAATTTGTCATGGGATATACATTGTGATTTCCTTGCGCGAAAATTATGTTCCAGTATATTTGCTCTTCGTTCACTTTCGAATCAAGTGTCTATTGACGTCTTACGTGTTGCTTATTTTTCACTTTTTCAGTCGCATATATTATATGGGTTAATTGTCTGGGGACATTCGGCGAACAGACATCGAATCTTCGGATTGCAACGTAAAGCTGTGAGGATTCTTAGTGGATATGGGTTTTTTCAGGATTATCGGCAAGCCTTTGTAGATTTACGAATATTGACAGTACCATGTTTATATATTCACGAATGTCTGATCTACATTATTAACCATCCGTATTTATACAACACACAACCAGGTAGTAGCTCTCACAGTACCAGACAAAATAGTCTTATATACCAAAACCGTATAAGATTGACAAAGTCACAAAGTGGAATAAGATACCATGCAATTAAATTTTACAATGTACTACCTAATAAATTTAAGAATCTCAGTCCAAAAAAATTTACATCAACGGTTAAAGACTTCTTAATTAAACATGCATTTTACAGTTGGGAGGAATATTTAAATTTTAACTTTTGTTTAATTTAGATTTTTATATTTTAAATTTTTATTTAAGTATGACTTTAATATTAAGTTTTAATTTGTTCGTCTTATTTTGTAGGTTTTATCGCATAATTGACTAATTAATTTTTATCTTACATTTTAATATATATATATACAGGGTTATTCACGCTATACGGCACGGAATATTGTGGCCAAAATACGTGACTTTCAAAAAGTTTCACTTTGGGGATATATGGGGGTCTATTAGGGCTACTTTTTAAAATTACTTTCATAATATACAGGGTGTCCCAAAAACCCTAAAAGTATCAAAGTTGTGTTTTTTTTAATGAAACACCCTGTATTTTATTGAATTTTTGGATCCTTCGATAAAAATAAGTGTGTGTTTTAATAAGATTTTTATTACATAAACCTTAAGGTTTTTGAAATAATTTAAATTTTGTAAAAATGTAACCTAATTTTCATGTTTCAAATACTTAAAAAATAATTTAGTTATGCATACCAAATTTACACTGAAATGTAACAATAGATCATATTTTATTTTCCAAGTATAATAAACTTGACATCTTATGCCGGGTGTAAAAAAATTGGAATTAAACAAATGAGAACTTTAAATGGCTATAACTTCATTTATTTAAATGGAACGCTATATTTATTAATTTATCAGCAAATGCACGTTTTAATTACCTTTCGAATGGTATTTAAATCTTAATTGTTAAGTCTTCTCGTTTTTGCAGAAAACGCCAAAATATTGTTTATTGCACCGTTTTAGTACTTTTTAAGTAAAAAATGTTATGTACCTAGTTTTCTATGGTATTTAAAAACGTCAGATAATTAATTTAGTCTGTCATTTTAGTTTAAAAAGCCTGTCTTTTGTTATAGTTGTCTTATTTTGCATTTTTGTGTTAGATTGTTAGTAATAGTTATTGTTTGAACACCGCTGTTGTATTTTTTGGTAAAAAAAGAAGATTTACTCAAATGAAGGGGTTATTGGCATTATTTTTATGCTTGGAGAATTTCATCAAAATTGTTTATTGGCTTGTCGAGTTTATACTTAAAGGTTTCCCGAAAGAAATCACCCTAAGCCAGCCATTTTTGAGAGACTATTAAACCAGTTTAAAGAAATTGAAAGTGTCAGTTATAAAAACCTCAGTATAAGAAAATCTGTGTAAATTTTCATTTTTTACTATGACATACAACAACTATGTTCAAACAATAACGATTACTAACGATCTAACACAAAAACGCAAAATAACACAACTATTACAAAAGACATCCTTTTTAAACTAAAGTAACAGACTAAATTAATTATCTGACGTTTTTAAATACCATAGAAAACTAGGTACATAACATTTTTTACTTAAAAAGTACTAAAACGGTGCAATAAACACTATTTTGGCGTTTTCTGCAAAATCGAGAAGACTTAACACTTAAGATTTAAATACCATTCGAAAGGTAAATAAAACGTGCATTTGCTGATAAATTAATAAATATAGCGTTCCATTTAAATAAATGAAGTTATAGCCATTTAAAGTTCTCATTTGTTTAATTCCAATTTTTTTACACCCGGCATAAGATGTCAAGTTTATTATACTTGGAAAATAAAATATGATCTATTGTTACATTTCAGTGTAAATTTGGTATGCATAACTAAATTATTTTTTAAGTATTTGAAACATGAAAATTAGGTTACATTTTTACAAAATTCAAATTATTTCAAAAACCTTAAGGTTTATGTAATAAAAATCTTATTAAAACACACACTTATTTTTATCGAAGGATCCAAAAATGCAATAAAATACAGGGTGTTTCATTAAAAAAAAACACAACTTTGATACTTTTAGGGTTTTTGGGACACCCTGTATATTATGAAAGTAATTTTAAAAAGTAGCCCTAATAGACCCCCATATATCCCCAAAGTGAAACTTTTTGAAAGTCACGTATTTTGGCCACAATATTCCGTGCCGTATAGCGTGAATAACCCTGTATATATATATATATATATATATATATATATATATATATATATTATATTTTGTGTTGTTAACTTTATTTAAATTATTATTATATTATTAATCATTGTAAACTTAAACTAAGAAATTTTAATTGTAATATCATATCACACGAAAGATGTTTCTTTATATTATATTATTTATTACTAGTTTTATTATATATATGTACTTATTGACAAGTGTAAAGCTGTATTGCTATTAACACAATAAATAGTATTATTAATTATAAAATACTATTTTACAGTGTACCTTAATTGGATTTTAAAATAATCACCTCAAAATAGAAATTATCATTTGCTAATTGCGCATTTGAAGAAAACGTGATGAAAAAAATAGTTAAACAAAAGCTATCGACTTGAAAAGTATAATAATATAATCAGAATTAAATCCGTTTGTGGATACAAAATTTTATAAAATATTTCTTAAGGTTTTAAAATAATTACCTGAAAATCGAAGTTATCGTAATTTTAGAAAAACTCAAAGAAATAATAGTAAAACAAACGCTATCAACTTGGAATTTTATAAATGTAATCAGAATTAAACTCTACTAATGATAAAATAAAATAATAAAACATTTCTTCATCAACTTTTGAAATATTTACTTATAAACTGAAGTTATCATTTGGAAATTGCATACTTTTAGAAAACTCGAAGATAAACAATAGTTAAACAAGTGCTATCGACTTGCAATTTTGTAAATACAATCAAAATTAGTTAGTCTTAATTATGCAATGAAATTATAAAACATTTCTTTTCCAGTTTTTTAAATAATCACCTGAAAATTAAATTACTTTCCCGAAATTGCATACTTTAAGAAAATTCGACGAAATAATATAGTAAAACAAACGCTATCGACTAGTAATTCTGTGATAATAATCAAAATCAATGCCTATTTATTATAAAATAAAATTTTAGAGTGTACCTTAATCAGATTTTAAAATAAACATCTCAAAATAGAAATTATCGTTCACGAATTGAGCATTTGAACAAAACGTGAAGAAAAAAATAGTAAAACATAAGCTATCGACTTGAAAAATATCTTAATATATTCAAAATTAATTCCTTTTGTGGATACAAACATTTTATAAAACATTTCTTTGTCAGGTTTTAAAATAATCACCTGAAAATCGAAGTTATCGTAATTTTAGAAAAACTCAAAGAAATAATAGTAAAATAAATGCTATCAACTTGTAATTTTGCAAATTTTAATCAAAATTAAATACTCTTAATGATACAATAAAATTACATAACATTTCTTCCTCAAGTTCTGAAATATTCATTTGAAAACATAACTTGTCGTTTGGAAATTGCACACTTTAAGAAAACTCGAAGATAAATGATAATAAAACTAGTGCCTTCGACTTGCAATTTTGAAAATTTAATTAATATTAGTTGTTCTTTATGACGCAATGAAATAATAAAACATTTCTTTATCAGGTTTATCACCTGAAAATCAAAATTATCGTTGGGGAATTGGATAGTTTAAGAAAACTTGAAAAAATAAAATAGTAAAACAAATGCTATCAATTAGTAATTTTTCAAAAGTAATCAAAATGAATACCTTTTTATTACAAATTAAAGTTCTGTAAAGCACTCCTTCATCAGTTTTTAAAATAATCACCTCAACATCAAAATTATGGCGAATTGGGCATTAAAAAAAAACTAGAAGGCAAAAATAGTGAAACAAAAGCTATCGGGTTGAAAAGTATTCTAATAAAATTAATTCTCCTTGTTGATGCAAACAATTTATAAAACATGTCACTGTTAGATTTTAAAATAATCACCTGAAACTCGAAGTTATCGATTTTGAATAGCATATTTTAGAAAAACTGGATAAAACAATAGTAAAACAAATGCTATCAACTTGTAATTTTGCAAATGTAATCTAAATTAAATGCTTCTAATCATAAAATGAAAAAATTACAAATTTTTTCATCAAGTTTTGAAATATTTACTTGTCATTTGGAAATTGCAAACCTTAATAAAACTCGAAGATAAATAATAGTTAAACAAGAGCTATCCATTTGAAATTTTGTAAATATAATCAAAGTTAGTTGATCTTTATGATGCAATGAAATTATAAAACATTTATTGCTCAGGTTTTGAAATAATAACTTGAAAATCGAAATTATCGAACTCGAAGAAATAAAATAGTAAAACAAATGCTATCGATTAATAATTTCACAACATTAATCAAAATAAATACCTCTTTATTATAAAGTAACATTCTAGAAGATTCCTTCATCAGGTTTTAAAATAATCACCTCAAAATCGAAATTATCTTTCCCAAATTGTGCAGTTGAAGAAAACGTGAAGAAAAAAAAAATAGTTAAACAAAAGCTATCGATTTGAAAAGTATCTTTATATAATCATAATCAATTCCTATTGTGGGTACAAACAATTTATAAAACATTTCTTTATCAGGTTTTAAAATAATCACCTGAAAATCTAAATTATCTTCCCGAAACTGCATACTTAAAAAAAACTCGACGAAATAATATAGTAAAACAAATGCTATCGACTAGTAATTTTGTAAATATAATCAAAATCAATTTTGGGTCATGACCCACACTTTAAGTTTTAATTTAATTTAATAAAAGTACACTGAATGAAATAATGTATGAAACTATGAATAATAACATAATAAGTACAAGAAAAAAAGTATATACCATAAATTCTAATGTGAAATATATTTCTTTAAATCACCAAACTATATTTTTTATCTCGTAGAGCTATACAATTATTCTAAAAATAATATATTTAAACTATTTGATTGTAATTTCTTTCGTATGTAAAAATATTTTCGAAGCAGAAATTTATAATTCTATAAACAAGAAACCATAATGAATGCAAAAATTCGAAAAATGCATAACTCCCGTCCTCCAAACACGCATATAAATCACCTCTGCGTATCCCCAAAATCTCCTACTTTGCATAACTTTGCGACGCTTACTTACCAAGAGCTCACCTGAATCATCGATTAAGGTCGTAATTTATATAACAAGATAAAAACGAGCCTGACCCCTGTCATCGTGTTCGAATTCCTATACAGCGAAAAAGAAAGAAAAAACTCCAACCAACAAGCAGAAAAACGAAAGCAGTGTTCAATCCATAAATCCAACTCCTACACCGCACTTTCTTCTCCGTGTGTTTTTTTTTTCTCTCGCACCGGCAAAAACAATCCGAAACTGGCCGTCTTGGCAGTAGTCGGCTTCTTACATAACGGAAACTGAAGACGCCGCGCCGCAACGAAGATTTCCGGCAAGTGAAAGTGAGTGACCTAGGTCAGAGGTCGAGAAGTGCTTGGTGTTCTTCTTCCACGTTGGATAACCCGTATAGTCAATAAATATCGTCATCTGATAGCCGTGTCGCAAATACATTACCCGTCTAATTATGCCGTTGTAATATAATTGCGTCGTTGATGGACGTCCCGTATGTCTTCGTGTCGATGTACCTACATTGTAATCCGCAATTGCCAATTAAGTTATTGGTCCGTCGTGACGTGTGTTTAATTTTTAAACGCAATTAATAAATTGGACGGTGCACTTAACCTCATTACCCACATCTCTCGGCGATTTCGTAAACTACATCATTGTTTTAATTGTAACTAACATCACGTTTATACAATCTAAACGTGTGTTTGAATTTCTATTGATTTAATTGTGTAATCTTACTTATATTTGTATATATTTGTATTATTGTGTATTTGAATTTGAAAAAACGATGATTTGTTAGTTTATAGTAAATATGTTTGTGTAATGTATACACTCAATAAGTTTGTATAAAAATACACGTTTGTTGATGAAAAGAAAGGAGGTTTAAATCGGTTAAGTACTCGTAGTATATTTCGTGGAAATATTAATTAATCTTAAACGTCGCCTTATAAAGGCATTTAAGGCAATTTATGAAGCTTATCGTGGATAATTTTATGCTCGCTTTAATTAATGATTTGCCCCACAAAAAAAAAACGTGGAGAAAGAAGGAAGCACGCAATTAAATCCACTAAGTATTTAGATGATAAAAAATAAGCCAACATGCAACTACTTGATTTTTATAAGTTTATATCATAAAAACGCTGCTTTCAATCAGTTAAACATAAGCCTGGGTTTTAATTAAAAGTTGTAAAACGTAAACAAACATAACATTATTACAAATTTTAATAAATTTATTCAAAAAAAAATTCAAATAATTTTTAATGATGTTTTACTGATTGCCACCCACCCACTCTACATATACATACAAACTTTAATTCCTTATCGTCTTGCAGTTTCCAATAAAATTAATTACAAAACTTTTGAATAAAATAGAAATTCAAAAAGTAAAATTTACGATTAAGTAAATTAGTAAAAAATTAATGCATGATGGGTGGGTAGATTTAAAATCTAAATTAGATAAAATTATCTATAGAAAGTTATTTATATTTAAAATTAAAATTATGATTTGTTTTATTTTTTATTACATAAAGGGTTTGATTGTTTTTCGCAGAAAAATCAACGAAAAGTAACTAAAGTTATCATGTATCTGTAGGGTGGGTGGGTGTCTTTTAACCCACCCTCCAATCAGTAAAACATAAGCAACGGTTTTAACTAAAAGTTGTAAAATATAAATAAACACAAAATAATTGAAATGTTTAGATATTTACAAACTTTTCAAATAAATTTTTATGTTTTACTGATTAAAGGGTGTGATAGAGGCCACCCACCTACCCTATATATACATTTAATTACAGTTGGTAAATTACATCAAAAACACAGTTGACAGATGACACTTGAGAAAAGACAGTTGACATTTGACAATTTACAGTTGGCGGGTTACATTATACAAAATATGATTAAAATCAGAGTTGACAGATGACAGTTTATTAATGACAGTTGAAGTTAAAAATTGACAGATGACACTTGACAATTTACAGTTGGCGGAGTGACAGATGACATTTTATATGTAAAAATTGACACTTGAAAATTTACAGTGAAAATTATTATTTGACAGTTCAAAAAGTAAATAATCCACAAGTTAAATTGATCACTAATAATTGACGCTATAACGAGAAATTATGTATCAGTAACAGTGATATTTTATTTTTTGACAACTGACATTTAATACTGACGACAGTTTTTAGTCAAAAAATTCCTAGCCTTTAACAATTGACATTTGACAATTCAAAAACTAATAATCCATGAGTAAAATTTCACACTGATGAATTGACGCAGTAACCTGCAATAATGCAACAGTGATATTTGACAACTGGCATTTATACTGACAGTTTTTTGTGTTCGAAATAATTATAAAACAGTTTACCTGTTTTCAACATTATATCATTGACCTATGACATATTAAAATAATTACAAAGTCATAATGGAAAATGTTATCAACATGAGACAATTGATAATTACCAACTGACATTTGACAGTGACAATCAATAACATTTGACAATTGTTATAATAGTTTAACGTAATGTAATCAAATATTATTATAAATAAATGGTAATATTTGATATTATCATTTGATGGGTAGTAATTGACAACTGGCATTTGACAGTGACAGTCGACAGTTGACAGTTAATAATAAATAAAACAGTTAAATATAGTTATAGACAATATTAGACCTAATAGTGACAGCTGATATTTGACAGTTATTAAAATACTATTAATACACTATTTAAGATTAATATTGCATAATTAATGACAAATGAGAGTGACAGATGGAAATATCAGTTAAATATATTAGCTTATGTTATTGTTCCAAGAAAATTGTTATAATTATTAGACAGTTAATTATTTGACAGTAATTATCGACTGTATAATAATTATTTGACTATGACAATATGTGACTTTTAATAATTGTTAATAATAGTTTAATGTAATATCCTTAAATACCATTAAGAATAAATATAAATGCGAAATATTGATATTTGATAGGTACTAATTTAGTAATTGGCAAATGACATTTGAAGCTAACAGTTGACAGTCAATAAAAATATAAACGTTACATAAAGTGAGTTGTTATTTTACATTATTAAATATTTTAGCGTTAATAGTGACAGTTGGCATTTGACAATTAATAAAAAATAAATGATATTCATCATTCAGTTAACGGGTTGACAGATGACAGTTTATATGTAACAGTTGATATTTGACACTTGACAATTATCAGTTGGTGTTTATATGTAACAGTTGATATTTGATACTTGACAATTATCAGTTGGTGTTTTACATTATAGAAAAGATAATGAAGATCATAGTTGACAAATAACAGTTTATATATGACAGTTGATACTTGAGAAATGACAGTTAGCACATGAAAATTTTCAGTTGACGAGTTGACAGATGACAGTTTATATGTGACAGTTGACACTTGACAATTTATAGTTACCGAGTTATCTTATACAAAATATTATAAAGATCACAGTTGACAGATGACAGTTTATACACAACAGTTGGCATTTGAGAATTGATAGTCAACACTTGACAGTTTGCATTTGGCGGGTTAAATTATACAAAAGATGATAAAGATCACAGTTTATTTATGATAGTTGACACTTGACAATTTATATTTGGCGGATTGACAGTTTATATGTGACAGTTGACACTTGACAATTTGCATTTGGCGTTTTACATTATACAAAAAATAATAAAGATACCAGTTGACAAATGACAGTTTATATATGACAATTGAGCAGTTTTCAGTCGATGGATTAGATTATACAAAAAGTGACAGAGATCACAGTTTATTTATGGCAGTTGACACTTGAAAATTTACAGTTAACGGGTTTACAGATGACAGTTTATATGTGATAGTTGACACTTGACAATTTACAGTTGACGTTTTGCATTATAGAAAAGATAATAAAGATCATAGTTGACAGATGATAGTTTATATATGACGGTTGACATATGAGAAATGACAGTTGACACTTGACAATTTACAGTTGACGTTTTGCATTATACAAAAGATAATAAAGATCATAGTTGACAGATGACAGTTTATATATGACAATTGACACATGAGAAATGACAGTTGACACTTGACAATTTACAGTTGGCGTTTTACATTATACAAAAATAATAATGATCACAGTTGACAGATGACCGTTTATATACGACATTTAACAATTGAGAATGGATAGTTGACTTTTGGCAGTTTTCAGTCTGTGGGTTACCTCATTCAAAAGATGATGGAGATCACAGTTTGTTTATGACAGTTAACACTTGAAAATTTACAGTTAACGGGTTGACAGTTTATATGTGATAGTTGACACTTGACAATTTACAGTTGACGTTTTGCATTATACAAAAGATAATACAGTTGACACTTGAGAATTGACAGTTGATACTTGATAATTTTCAGTTGGCAGGTTACATTATACAAAAGATGATAGACATCCCAGTTTATATATGACAGTTGACACATGAGAATTGACAGTTAACACTAGAATATTTACAGTTAGCAGGCTGACAGATGACAGTTTATATGTGACAGTTGACACTTGACAATTTACAGCTAGCGAGTTATCTTATACAAAAGATTATAAACATCACAGTTGACAGATGACAGTTTATACACGACAATTGATATTTGAGAACACTTGATAGTTTTCGGTTTTGCGGATTAAATTATACAAAAGATAATAAATATACTAGTTGACAAATGACAATTTATATATGACAATTGACACATGAGAATTGGCAGTTGACACTTGACAATTTACAGTTGGCGTTTTACATTATACAAAAATAATAATGATTACAGTTGACAGATGACAGTTTATATACGACATTTGACAATTGAGAATGGATAGTTGACTTTTGGCAGTTTTCAGTCGATGGGTTACATTATACAAAAGATGATAGAGATCACATTTTATTTATGACAGTTGACAATTGACAATTTTCAGTTGGCGGGTTGACAGATGACAGTTTATATTTAAAAGTTGACACTTGACAATTTACAGTTGACGTTTTGCATTATACAAAAGATAATAAAGATCATAGTTGACAGATGACAGTTTATATATGACAATTGACACATGAGAATTGACAGTTGACAGTTGACCATTTACAGTTGGCGTTTTACATTATACAAAAATAATAATGATCACAGTTGACAGATGACAGTTTAAATACGACATTTGACAGTTAAGAATGGAGAGATAACTTTTGGCAGTTTTCAATCGGTGGGTTACATTATACAAAAGATGATAGAGATCACAGTTTATTAATGACAGTTGACACTTGACAATTTACAGTTAATGGGTTGACAGATGACAGTTTATATGTGATAGTTGACACTTGACAATTTACAGTTGACGTATTACATTATACAAAAGATAATAAAGATCACAGTTGACAGATCACAGTTTATTTATGATAGTTGACACTTGACAATTTATAGTTGGCGGATTGACAGTTTATATGTGACAGTTGACACTTGACAATTTAAATTTGGCGTTTTGCATTATACATAAAAATAATAAAGATACCAGTTGACAGATGACAGTTTATATATGACAATTGACACATGAGAAATGACAGTTGACACTTGACAATTTACAGTTGGCATTTTACATTATACATACATAATAATTATCACAATTGACAGATGACAGTATATATTTGACAGTTGAGAATGAATAGTTGCCTTTTGGCAGTTGTCAGTCGGTGGGTTACATTATACAAAAGCTGTTAGAGATCACAGTTAATTAATGACAGTTGACACTTGAAAATTTACAGTTAACGGGTTGACAGATGAAAGTTTATATGTGATAGTTGACACTTGACAATTTACAGTTGACGTTTAGCATTATACAAAAGATAATAAAGATCATAGTTGACAGATGACAGTTTATATATGACAGTTGACACTTGATAATATTCAGTTGGCAGGTTACATTATACACAAGATGATAGACATCCCAGTTTATATGTGACAGTTGACACATGAGAATTGACAGTTGACACTAGATTATTTACAGTTAGCAGGTTGATAGATGACAGTTTATATGTGACAGTTGACCTTTGAAAATTTACAGTTGGCATTTTACATTATACAAAAGATAATAAAGATCACAGTTGACAGATGACAGTTTATATATGACAATTGACATTTGAAAATTTATAGTTGACACTTGATAATTTACAGTCGGTGGATTACACTATATAAAAGATGATTTTTGGTGGAATAGAGGCTACCCACCCACCATACATATACATGATAACTTTAATTACTAATCGTTGATGATTTTGCTGCTAAAACAATTAAACCCTTTACGCAATAAAAAATAAAACAAAACAAAATTTAATTTTAAATATAAGTGACGTCTTATAGACAATTTTATCTAATTTAGATTTTAAATCTGCCCACCCATCATTTATAAACTTTTATTAATTTTCAAAAATTCTACCTTTTTAATTTCTTTTTAATTTAAAACGAATTGTAATTAATTTTATTGAATACCGCAAAATCCAAAGGAATTAAAGTTTAAATGTATATGTAGGGTGGGTGGGTGGCCTCTATCCCACCCTTTAATTATTAAAACATCATCAAAAATTATTTGAAAAATTTGTATAAATAAAACTGTAAAAAATGCATTTATTTTGTGTTTATTTATATTTTAAAATTAAAATTTGAACTGTGATATAGCAATTGTTTTTATTGAGTATTCAAGATACGTTCATTTTGAATATTTTTTGAAGATTTCAAGGTCAACCAATCGGTGGTTAATTTTGAAGATTTTTTCAAATCACCGAATGCAATTTTTTATTTCCTTCATTTCAGTTTTGTGATTTGCAATTGAAATTTCAGCTGTAATATAGCAATTGTTTTCATTAAATATTAAAGATATCTCTATAAAGATAGAATAAATTTTGAAATTTCCAATTAGGCAATCCAACTGGTGGTTTATTTGGAGAAATTTTTCAAATCACCGAATGCAATTTTGTTTCCTACATTTCTAGTTTCGTGATTTGCAATTTAAATTTCAGTTGTGATATAACAATTGTTTTAAAAATATATTTATTTGTAATAAATTTTGAAGTTTTCAAGGTCATCCAACTAATGGTTCATGTTGAGGAATTTTTGACTGAATGCAATTTTATTTTCTTTATTAGATTTTAGTTTTGTGATTTGCAATTAAAATTTTATCTGTAATATAGCAATTGTTTTCAAGGAATATTAAAGATACGTTCCTTTTGAATAAATTTTGAAATTTTCAAGGTCATTCAACTAGTAGTTAGTTATTTTAGAAATATTTAAATCACCGAAAGCAATTTTATTTATTTAAATTCGAGTTTTGTGATTTCAAATTAAATTTCCAACTGTGATATATCAATTGTTTTGATGGGATATTAAAGGTACGCTCATTTAGAATAAATATTGAAATTTTTTAGGCCATTCAATTAGTTTTTAGAAGTTTATAAACCACCGAATGCATTTTTATTTTCTTCATAAACTTGAGCAGTTTTATGATTTGCAATTGCATTTTCAGCAATAATATATATATAAGTTTTTTGACGGAATATTAAAGATACGTACATGTTTAATAAGTTTTGAAATTATCAAGTTCGTTTAGCAAGTGGTTATGTTTTTAGAAATTTTTAGGTCACCGAACGCAAATATTAATTTTCTTAAATTGCGAGTTTTGTGAGTTGCAACTAAAATTCTAACTGTAATATATCGATTGTTTTGATGGAATATTACAGTTATATTCATTCTACTTTTAAAACCCTCGCTTATGCTTTACAGATTGGAGGGTGCTATAGTTAAGTTAAGAAGTATAATATAAGACAATAGAACAATTGGTTTTATCGCTTTTTAGAATTAGTTCTCAAGTTATATTAAAGCATTAAATAGAGCATACATTTTTATGAGGGAATAAATTAGATCATCAATTACATTACAACAACGACCAATCGTTGTTTTAATAGCGTTTCCTGGTTTGAAATCTTATACATAATTTATAATGGACAAAAATTTGTACACATTGTTGGTTTTCGTAATAAAAAAAAAACGGAATTCATCAATTACTCGTTATGTGTTACGTGCAGTCTATTTCTAATTTATAGTTTTGGATAGGTATTTAATTACATTGCGAAGAGAAAGGCAGAAGGAAATAAGTGAACGAATGAATCATAAACAAGTGGAGACAGTTTGACAACATTAATTAATATATGTTATTAGTTATATTTGGACTGAATCAATTAGTCATATTATTTTTTCTAAAACAGTATTATATATTTCAAAAATGTGTCACCATAGGTTAAGTGAGCAATTAGAAGAATATACAGAATTATATATTTTAGTATTGTAAAATGCATGGAAAATCTTAGTTAAAAATTTGCTACAAAGCGATAAATATTTTCTTACATACATCAATTTTAATTAATTTATACTACTTATCTAAATTGCGTAATTGTCAATATATCACTCTCTGTTTAAAATTACAACAAATTTTTAATAATTTTGATTGAGTGAGTTTCATGAAGATGCTAATAACTTGATTAAAACACTTAGCCACCTTTATTTACTACTTTAGAGAGGCTAGGTGTTTTAATCAAGTTACATATTATTTAAATAAGTTCCTAGTTTTTTTTTTATTAAATAAATATTCACTAATTTTGTAATCATTAAGTATTACACAATAAACCTATCGATTTATCCAAAGTCATCATCCTCAATGCTAAATAGAATTACACATTGTATAATTACGAGAAAAGAAATCTATTAACGCGTTTCCGACAAGTAATTAATAATTATCTAATTACGCGCATTAACTGCGCTTAAAAAAATATCTGTGACGAATCGCGAGTGACACTGAAGAAAAAGAAAATCCACTAGCACGCGCACACCTTCTCAGGGGTATCACTTATATTTTAATGGTGTCGCTTATTAAAAGTAACGTCTTGATTACGGTATTTTCAGAGTTGAAGCCTTGTGACAACGTTCTCTCAGGTTTTTACAGCCGTCCCATTGCTAACCGCGTAATTGCTCCTAATTGAAACATTATGTTCACGTTGCACAATTAACTCATTATTTTATCGCCGTATTTTAATTTCAAACGGACGACCGGCGCTTTTATGATTTACGGTTTTCTAAAGACCTAACTGGAATTTGAACGTTAATAGGTAATAGAAATTGCGCTAGCTTTGTAATGTTGATTAATTAAACCCGACTTAGCTTGCAAAGTGAATAAAAGAGGGATTTATTGCACCATTTAATTCTTTATTGAATATACCATTATCTGACCCTAACCATAGCGATTGACAAAATCTTGTTATTTAATAAATTTTCAAGTAATTACAATTCGTCCTATGTAATGAAATAAAATCATAGCAATATTAGTAAATGGTATCCGTTTAGCAAGCAATATTGTCTTATTTTGTTTGGTTAGAGATAATCTGTCTAGGCAAATTAATTTCTCACAGCGAGACTTAATAATCTAAATCTACAATTCAGCAAAAAGCAGTTTTCGGAAAATATTTAACCTTTTTTTGTAGTGAAATTGTTGAATAAAAATGTTTAACACCTAAATTAAGGGAGATGCAAGGGAATAGCATTATCAGTACAATCGAATCCTGTCCACTGGATAATTTAAAAAAATGTACAAATATTAACAATTTGGTCTGTAATTATTAAATATTTTATCTTACCCATTACTATGACAAAAGTCTGTTTATATTAAAAAGTATTATATGAGATATTATTGCATTCCATGACTAAATTTCTTAATTGAAATTATTCTTTTCTGAAGTCCGTTGAGATATTGTTTTTAATTATAACTTGTTCAAGTGCGGTTAGAGAATTTGGTTAGATTTAATTGTTATGTTATTTAGTAGCTCCGTGAGGTGTAGTGAATTTTGGACTGAGAAATCGTTTTTGATAGTTAACTTATTGAATTTTGCAAGTTTGTATATTGGGGATTTGATATTAGTTACAATTGACTTTTATTTTTTACTTTCTTTATGGACTTTTGGCAACAATAGAGTTGTGGAATTTTAGGATTTTTGTTTTTAATTTATAGCTTAATTCTTTTTTTTATTAACTTTGTTGCTGTTTTGATATATTCATAGATTTTTTTATTGTAGGTATTTAGATCTGACTTTTTTACAATAACCCAATTTGATTTAAAAAAATTGACAACTTTTGATTTCATTGACTTCGTTCTTTTTTCTGTTTCTTGAGAATGTTGAATTTTTCTGTTTTTATCTTTTCTAACAATTCGTTTGCTTTCCTTGTAGTTTTTTTTTCGAGATACAGCATTTTCAATGTCATCTATTAAGTCTACTGTGATGTTGTGCGTTTGATGTATGCTGTGTTTCAAACTTTTATTTAGAAGATTAAGTTCTTCTTCAGAAATATATTTATCTGTTTTGTTATAGGCAACTGTGCTTGAGGGTGGTTGAAAACTATTTTTCTCGCTGACTGTGTGTTGGACTTTATAAATTGTTTATAGTTTATTTTAAAGGGTTTCGGTTTTCTTCTTAACTTTTTGCTCAGTTTTATGTGCTTTTCGTAAGCTGATATAAAACAAAGTACAAACATTTGGTGTTTTAGGTTTTTCCTTTGATAAAAAAATGTTTTTACTATTTTTTTTTTAAATTTTTACTTAAACAGATAGAGAGCATGAGGTGAATCGACTTCACTCATCAAGATGCTTTTAATGATGAATGATAATCTACAATTTTGTAAAAAGAATTCCACATTTTTTTCTCGTTTTCAAGTGAAATTCTTGAATTAAAAATTTATAAATTTGTTATTTGGACAGCTGGGGCAAAATAAACTAGTACAATTAGTGTATTTGTGAGATGATTTTAAAAATCTACAAGCATTAACAATATGATCAGTAATTTTTAAGTGTGTCGGCTTTTTATACATTTTGGTAAATGGAGATTTTGCAATTATTACTTTGTTATTCTAAAAATAAAGAACATCTGCCTAACTACTACATAAAAACGAATTCAGTAATGCATAATAATCCTAAATTTTAAGAAAACTATAGAAAAGACCTTTTATTCATCTGTAAACGGATTTAATTAAAAATTATTTTTATTTATTTAAAATTTCTGGATTGAAAATTTTCGACTTATTAATTTAGATAATTAAGAGAATATTATTTACTGCAATGAAAATTTCTGTCGGATAAATTAAAAATAGAAACATTAAGATTGCGATTAGTAATTTGCCAGTATTTCATCTGTTGTTTTATTTCTTGTAATTTCATCTGCTTCTAAAATCCCAAAAATTGATTTAGTTATTCTTTGAAAACTTTATTATTTGAACAGATAGATAACATCTGTCCAGAAAAATTGACTTCTTCAGCTATATGGTTTATAATAATCTAGAATTTTGTACAAAATATAAATATCGTACCATTGTTCAAATGAAATTCTTGGAATCAAAATTTTTAACTTTTTTACTTAGAGAGCTACGAAAAAATAAAAATTGTCTCTGTAGGAAAATAAAAACACATGTACATACATTAATAATTAGGTCAGTAATTTCGTTTTCATTGATGAAAAAAAAATAATTTCTAGCTAGATGATTTATAATAATCTAAAATTTTGTAATATTTATAAATATTCTACTATTGTTCTAGTGCCAGTCTTGGAATCAAAATTTTTAACTTTTTTTATTCAGAGATCTATAGCAAAATAATTAGAGGAATTTAATTGTCTCCTTAAGATGAATAAAAAATGTGCAAACATTAATAATTTTGCCAGTAATTTTTTTAATATTTCTTCCGTTTCCGTTGATAAAAACAATAATTTTGTTATAATATTACTTTGCTATTTGAACAGTTAGATAACATATGTCAAAGTCAATCGATTATTTTTTTCTCCAAAACGATTTCAAAAATGTATAATAATCTATATAATTTTACGAAAGAAGTTTTTTTCTAAAAAGTTTGAGTGAAAATTATCAACGTTTTAATATAGCTAGGGGAAGAACTACTGCACCCTAATTATATGTAAGGTGTATAAAAATTGTTATTTTAGACTATTTGAATAGTTGGAGAAGATCTGTCCAAGCCAATTCCAAATTTAAGAAATATAAACGCGAATTTTTAATTTTTATCATTAGTTATTAGAAAATGATATTCTCGATAATTTTACAGTTTAAAAAGTAAGAAAAATAAATGAATAAAACACGTTTCAGTTTGTTTTACCACAATTCTGGTAAAATAAAGTAAAAAGTGTTTTATTTTTTTAAATCTAAATCTAAAGTAAACGTCGACTACATTCAAGAAACAAAATATGTATTTTTATTTTTTGACATTAATTAAGAAAAGATTTTACTCTTAATACTTTAGCAATGTTTGATAAATGTCCATTGAGAAGTTTTACATAAGAGATTTTTTTACGAGTAGTTTTAAATAAATAAAATTTCAAATAAATTAAAAACTAATAATTAATATTTCTACTATTTCATTATAATAAGTAGAAAACTTCATTTTTATTAAGTTAAGAAAGTTTGAAGAACATTCATTGAAAAGTTTCACATCAGCAATTTTTTTTTCAGAGAAGGAAATTTTTAATTTTTAAGGAAATAAATTAAAAAATAAAAATACGTACTTTTCACTTTTTATTATTAGCTATTACAAAACGTCAATCCTAATAATTTTACAAAATTTATAGGATATCTATTAAAAAGTTTTACGTGAGAGTGATAGTGATGTAGGTTTAAATATATTTGTAGGGTGGGTGGATGGCCTACCCTCCAATCATTAAAACTTCGTGCACGTTTTATTATTTTTTTATATAATGCTAAGAAAAAGTTCACATTAATTATTAAAATAATTTTCTTTCGTGCAAAATGTATTAGAATTTAAGGTTTAAGGGTGGGATAGTGGCCACCCACCCACCCTACATATCCTTTGAGATCTAAGCTTCAACTCTGTTTTAATTTTCATGAAAACTTTGTCCCTCAGATTGTTTTATTGTTCATGAAAATATTAACATTAAAACTGCAATTATTTATTAAAATTAAACCAATAGTACTAGTGTAGGTTTCACTGTATATGTAGGGTGGGTGGGTGGCCTCTATCCCACCCTCCAATCATAAAACCAAGCACGAAAGTTCTACATTTTTTTTTTCCATTCTGGGAAAAAGTATGGTTTACTTTTTAGGATAATTTGCTTTTCCGTGAAAAATATATTTGAACAATCGTCGTGTATAGTATTAGAATTGAAGGTGGGATAGTGGCCACCCACCCACCCTACATATACTTTGAGATGCAGGCTGGAACTCTGTTTTATTTTCATGAAAACTTCGTTCCTTAAATTGTTTTAATGTATTTGAAAATATTAACAATACAACTGAAATTGTTTATTGAAATGAAACGTATGATGCTGATGTAGGTTTGAATATATATGAATGGTGGGTGGGTGTCCTCTATCTCACACTTTAATCACAAAAACCGGCACGAGGGTTTTATTAAATTTTTATATAATGCTAAGGAAAAGTTTGCATTAATTATTGGAATAATTTACTTTTCTGTGAAAAAAAGTATTTAACTAATCGTCGTGTATGACATTAGAATTGAAGGGTGGGATAGTAGCTACCCAGCCACCCTACATATACTTTGAGAACTAAGCTAGAACTCTGTTTTACATTCATAATAATTTCGTCCCTCAATTTGTTTTAATGTTCATGAAAATATTAACACTAAAACTGCAATTGTTTATTGAAATTAAACAAGTGGTACTACTATAGGTTTAATTATATATGTAGGGTGGGTGGGAGGCCTCTATCCTACCCTCCAATCATAAAAACCGGCACGAAAGTTCTATATTTTTTTCCATTCTGGGAAAAAATATGGTTTACTCTTTAGGATAATTTGCTTTTCTGTGAAAAATATGTTTAATTAATCATCGTTTATAGTATTAGAATTGAAGGGTGAAATAGTGGCCACCCACCCACCCCACATATACTTTAAGATCCAGGCTAGAACTCTGTTTTATTTTCATGATAACTTCGCTCCTGAATTTGTTTTAATGTTTTTGAAACTATTAACACCAAAACTGCAATTGTTAATTAAAATTAAACAAGTGGTACTACTATAGGTTTAATTATATATGTAGGGTGGGTGAGTGACCTCTATCCCACCCTCCAATAACAAAAACCGGCACGTGGGTTTTATAAATTTATCACCCTTTATATTTATACTCTATCCCACACTCCAAGCACTAAAATGGGCACAAGGGTTTTATAATTTTTTATATAATTTTTGGAAGAAGTATGATTTACTTCTTACGATAATTTGCTTTTTTATGAAAAATATATTTAATCAATCATCGCATATAGTATTAGAATTGAAGGGTGGAAAACTGACCACCCACCCACGCAACATTTTATTTTATACATGTACATGGCACTTTGAAATAAGGAGATATAATTATTTTTATTATTATTATTATACCTTAAGATCCAAGCTACAACTCTGTTTTAATTTTCATTACAAGTTTGTCCTTCAGATTGTTTTAATATTAAAATATTAACATTAAAACTAGAATCGTTTATGGAAATAAAAGGATTAATACTGATATAGGTTTAAATATGTATGTAGGGTGGGTGAATACAAAATTTAAAGCGAAAAAAAATTAAGAACTTTCAATTTTTACCATTATTTATTAAAACACGTTATACTTTAATATTTTGACACAGTTTCAAGTATATCAATTGAGGGGTTTCACGTAAGCGATTTTTTTATACGAGCGTTTTTCAGCGAACAATATTTCGAATTTGAAGCGAAACGAAGTGAAAAATAAAAAGCTTTTTATCATTATTTATTAAAAAAGGCATCATCATGAACAATTTTAAACTATTTTAGAATATACACTCGGGGTTTTCACGTTAAGCGTTTTTTTTTTAAATTTTTTCAGTTAACGAACTTTTGAATTCGACGCGAAATAAATTAAAAAATAAAAACGCGAATATTAAATTTTCATCATAAGTTATTAGAAAACGTCATAGTTTATGGCGTTTTATGGAAGCGATTTTTTTTTAATTTTAGTAAACAAAATTTATAAAAAAAAATTATAAAATAAAAATGTGTTTTTCTCTTTTTATCATTAACTATTACAAAACATCATGCTTAATAATTTTACTAAGTTTGAAGAGAATCAATTGAGAGGTTGCACTAGGGTTTTTCAGCAAACAAAATCTCGAATTTTAATTAATAAAGGAGAGGCAGAGAATAAGGCAAGATTTTAAAATATACATAATTAAATAGAAGGCAAAAAAAATTAAAAAAGTGAAATAAACTGTTACTTCATAAAGGTCATTACAGATTCTAGTTTTAAATAAATAAATCTCACGTTTTGAAAAAAGTACTTCCTGTAACTTATTCACAATAGGCTTCGTCTAACCTAACATCAATAAAATTAAAATAATAATAAAAAACAACATCAGGAAGTTCATCGATTCACCTTCGTAAAACTCTTTCCAGCTTATTCAAACCAACAATGACAACTTTCCATTCGCGCCTCGTTTCCTGCAACGAAAAAAAAATCGAACATAAATATCATCTCACCTTGTCGGAACCATTTATTGTCGATCATCTTCGCATGGTATTTCCACCAGCAGCATCGCGATGAAATTAAACACACATTTATTTTTCATTTCCTGCGAATAAATCCTTCGGAATGCTCACGCATTACGACAAATTACCTTCGGCACATCCTCCGTCTTTTCCGTTCATCCGTCGTGATTTATTACGATCCTCTAAAAGATCACGAATGATTGTCGATGGATATACTTTTAGTAAAAGTAATCATCGCTGATTTTTTTATAAAAGCGGGCTTATTTGTTGATACATATTGCATAGAAGTGATGGAATTTTATGCAGACTTTCACTTCTGGATGATGGCGTGGGATGTTTAGTAATATAATAGGTTTTTAAATTGTCTAAATATTTATAGTTGTCGTAAGTTATGGTCGGATTTTATTTATTGAGGATTGCGTTAAATTAATTCCTTAAGATGGTTGAAGACTGCTTTTTTTGCTATTATATAAGAAATGCGTTGGAGAAAATAATATAATTTATTAAATTATTAATCTATCTACAGTATATGTAAAAACTTGGATGTTCTTATATATAAATCTTTTTTTTTTTTGGTAATTCTTCGCAATCGAATTTAAGTGAAAAATTCAAGGAAATTTGCAATAAATAATAATAATAATAAACATCATTATTTACAGAAAAAAAAGAAAATAATTTACTTGTAATTAGGAGAAGAGAGAAGTATTTTTGCGTAAAACCACCCACCCACCCTACATTTATTTTTTTTATTTCACCATGACACTCTATATTGGATTTCCAAAATTAAAAAATAATAGCGAATTTGCATTATAAGGAATTTTGAAGCAGTGTGGTAATTAAAGCTTAAATGTATAAGGGTGGGTGGGTGGCTATTATCCAACCCTTTAATAATTGCAACACAAATGGAGATTTCTCATAAATATTTTTGTAAAAGAAAATATACGAGGAATTAATTCAGCGTTCACTTTCTTATTAATCAATAATTATTTACTAATGTATAGGGTGTTTTATAAAAATTGCAGGGTGGAATAAAGGCCACCCACCCACCCTACATATACTTTTTAACATTAGGCACTCCCTCTATTTGTTTCCAAGGAAAATTGTAGAGTGTGTTGATGGTTTAAAAGAAATTTAAAGCAGGGTTGTACTTAATGTTTAAATGAATATGTAGGGTGGGTGGGTGGCCACTGTTCCACCCTTCAATTACTATATTACAAACAATTAATTTCCCAATAGAATGTTATTAAGATAAGAATAATTAATTAATTAAACAAATACTTTCTTATCAATCAATTGATATTCAATGAAATATTAAGCGTGTTATATAAATTGGAGGGTAGAATAGATGCCACCCACCCACCCTGCATATATTATTTTAACATTAGTCACTCGCTCTTAATTTGTTTCCAAGAATAACTGCCCAGTTTGTGATGATGATTATCAAGAATTTTAAAACAGTGTTACACTTGTAGTTTTAATGTATATGTAGGGTGGGTGGGTGGCCATTATCACACCCTCCAATTACTATATTACAAACAAGTGTGTTCCCAATAGAATGTTATTAAGAAAATAATAATTCCTTAATTAACTAAACAAATACTTTCTTATCAATCAATTGTTATTCAATAAAATATTAAGCGTGTTATATAAATTGGAGGGTAGAATAGAGGCCACACACCCACCCTACATATATTATTTAAACATTAGTCACTCCCTCTTAATTTGTTTTCAAGAATAACTGCCCAGTTTGTGATGATGATTATCAAGAATTTTAAAACAGTGTTGTACTTGTAGTTTTAATGTATATGTAGGGTGGGTGGGTGGCCACTATCCCACCCTTTAATTACAATATGACAAACAATTGTTTTCCTAATGGAATGTTATTAAGGAAACAATAATTACTTAATTAATTAAACAAATATTTTCTTATCAATCAATTGTTATTCTATAAAATATTAAGCGTGTTATATAAATTCGAGGGTAGAATAGAGGCCACCCACCCACCCTACATATATTATTTTAACATTAGTCACTCCCTCTTAATTTGTTTTTAAGAATAACTGCCCAGTTTGTGATGATGATTATCAAGAATTTTAAAACAGTGTTGTACTTGTAGTTTTAATGTATATGAAGGGTGGGTGTCCACTATTCCATCCTCCAATTACTATATTACAAACAAGTGTTTTTCTAATAGAATGTTATTAAGAAAATAATAATTACTTAATTAACTAAACAAATACTTTCTTATCAATCAATTGTTATTCAATAAAATATTAAGCGTGTTATATAATTTGGCGGATAGAATAGAGGCCTGATGATGATTATCAAGAATTTTAAAACAATGTTGTAATTGTAATTATAATGTTAATGTAGGGTGGGTGGGTGGCAACTATCCCACCATCCAATTACTATATTACAAACAAGTGTGTTGCCAATAGAATGTTATTAAGAAAATAATAATTACTTAATTAACTAAACAAATACTTTCTTATCAATCAATTGTTATTCAATAAAATATTAAGCGTGTTATATAAATTGGAGGATAAAATAGAGGCCACCCACCCACCCTACATGTATTATTTTAACATTAGTCACACTCTCTTAATTTGTTTCCAAGAATAACTGCCCAGTTTGTCATGATGATTATCAAGAATTTTAAAACAGTGCTGTACTTGTAGTTTTAATGTATATGTAGGGTGGGTGGGTGGCCACTATCCCACCCTCCAATTACTATATTACAAACAAGTGTGTTCCCAATAGAATGTTATTAAGAAAATAATAATTACTTAATTATGTAAACAAATACTTTCTTATTAATAAATTGTTATTCAATAAAATATTAAGCGTTTTATATAAATTGGAGGGTAAAATAGAGGACACCCACCCACCCTACATATATTATTTTAACATTAGTCACTCCCTCTTAATTTGTTTCCAAGAATAACTGCCCAGTTTGTGATGATGATTCTCAAGAATTTTAAAACAGTGTTGTACTTGTAGTTTTAAAGTATATGTAGGGTGGGTGGGTGGCCACTATCCCACCCTCCAATTACTATATTACAAACAAGTGTTTTCTCAATAGAATGTTATTAAAAAAAAAATAATTACTTAATTAACTATCAAATACTTTCTTATCAATCAATTGTTATTCAATAAAATATTAAGCGTGTTATATAAATTCGAGGGTAGAATAGAGGCCACCCACCCACCCTACATATATTATTTTAACATTAGTCACTCCCTCTTAATTTGTTTCCAAGAATAACAGCTCAGTTTGTGATGATGATTATCATGAATTTTAAAACAGTGTTGTACTTGTAGTTTTAATGTATATGTAGGGTGGGTGGGTGGCCACTATCCCACCCTTTAATTACAATATGACAAGCAATTGTTTTCCTAATGGAATGTTATTAAGAAAACAATAATTACTTAATTAATTAAACAAATATTTTCTTATCAATCAATTGTTATTCTATAAAATATTAAGCGTGTTATATAAATTGGAGGGTAGAATAGAGGCCACCCACCCACTCTACATATAATATTTTAACATTAGTCACTCCCTCTTAATTTGTTTCCAAGAATAACTGCCCAGTTTGTTATGATGATTATCAAGAATTTTAAAACAGTGTTGTACTTGTAGTTTTAATGTATATGTAGGGTGGGTGGGTGGCCACTATCCCACCCTCCAATTGTTATATTACAAACAAGTGTGTTCCTCATAGAATGTTATTAAGAAAATAATAACTACTTAATTAACTAAACAAATACTTTCTTATCAATCAATTGTTATTTAATAAAATATTAAGCGTGTTATATAAATTGGAGGGTACAATAGAGGCCACCCACCCACCCTACATATATTATTTTAACATTAGTCACTCCCTCTTAATTTGTTTTCAAGAATAACTGCCCAGTTTGTGATGATGATTATCAAGAATTTTAAAACAGTTTTGTACTTGTAGTTTCAATGTATATGTAGGGTGGGTGGGTGGCCACTATCCCACCCTCCAATTATTACATCAAAACACTTGTTATCCCAATAGGAAATTGTTAAGGAAAGAATAATTAGGTAGTTAAATAAACAAACACTCTCTTATTAATCAATCGTTATCACATTAATTATTTGGTGTCTTGCATAAATTGGAGGGTAGGATAGAGGCCACCCACCCACCCTACATTAATTTCGTGAATTTCAATTACTGACTCTCTATTTGTTTGCAAGAAATTCCACAAGGTTTGTTATTGTGGTTTTTAAGAATTTTAATAGTGTTGTGGTTGTAGTTTAAGTGTATATGTAGGGTTGGTGGGTGTTCACTATCCCACCCTTCAATTACTATATTGCAAACTATGATTTCTCAATAGGAAATTAGGTAATTAATTATTTAAACACTTTCTTATAAATCACTGGATATTCAATAAAGAATAAACTGTATATATTTCTTTAATTTTAATCGCTTCCTGCCTATTTGTATTCGAGAAAAAACTACAGAGTCAGTGTTGATTTTCAAGAATTTAAAAACAGTGTTATACCTGTAGTTTTAATGTATATGTAGGGTAAGTGGGTGGCCACTATTCCATACTCCTATTACTATATTACAAGCAGTGGATTTTTCAATATGTAATTATTAAGGGAAGAACAATTAGGTAATTAATTAAACAAACACTTTCTTTTATAAATCAATGGATATTCAATAAAGTATTGGGTGTGTTATATAGATTGGAGGGTAAGATAGAGAACATCCACCCACTCTACATATAGTTTGCAACTCCCTCTCAATCCTATTTCAAGAAAATTTGAAGAGTTTGTGTTGATGGTTTTATCGAATTTTAAAACAGTATTCTATTCGTAGATTTCTATTGAAAACATATAGTTTATGATATTGTAATTAGAGGGTGAAATAGTGGCCACCCATCCACCCTACATATAGGTGGATGGGTGGCCACTATTTTACCCTCTAATTACAATATCACAAACTATATGTTTACAATAGAAACTTTGTAAATAAAGAATAATTAGATAATTAGTGAACAAACATTTTCTTATCAATTACTAGTTATTTCTATAAAGTATTTTGTGTGTTATATAAATTGGAGGATGGGATAGAGGCCACCCACCCACCCTACATATATTTTTTTTAACATTAGTCACTCTCTCTCTATTTATTTCCAAGAAAAACTGCAGACTTTGTGTTGATGGTTTAAAAGAATTTTAAAGCAGCGGTGTACCTATAGTTGAAATGTATATGTAGGGTGGGTGGGTGTCCACTATCCCACTCTTTAATTACAATATCACAAACAATTATTTTCTCAATAAAAAAAATTGTTAAGGAGAGAATAATTAGTAATTAATTAAACAAACATTTTCTTATCAATTACTGTTTATTTCTATAAAGTATTGTGTGTGTTATATAAATTGGAGGATGGGATAGAGGCCACCCACCCACCTTACATATATTTATTTAATATTAGTCACTCCCTCTCTGTTTATTTCCAAGAAAAATGCAGATTTTGTGTTGATGGTTTAAAAGCATTTTAAAGCAGCGATGTATCTATAGTTGAAATGTATATGTAGGGTGGGTGGGTGACCACTATCCCACTCTTCAATTACAATATCACAAACAATTATTTTCTCAATAAAAAATTGTTAAGGAGAGAATAATTAGTAATTAATTAAACAAACACTTTCTTTTATAAATCACTGTATATTCAATAAAGTTTTAGGAGTGTTACATATATTGGAGGGTAAATAGTGGCCACCCACCTACCCTACTTATATATTTTTTAACTTTCGACCCCTTATAAAGGCTGAATTTTTTGATGAAAACTTTTCAGTTTTGCTGTTTTCAAGAGGTCTCCTAATTACAGATATCCGAATTTTCGATTCTTATTCCTTGAATTGTGTACAACAAAAGTACAATTACAATCGTCCATTTTTTCACAAAGATGAAAATTTTTTGCTCTCCTGACTTCTGTTACCAAAACTCTGTTAACCTAAATAATCGAGAATTTTTTAATAAAGAGAATAGTTGCGACCGTTACTACGTGGCAATCCGTACTTACATAAAATTCACTATGTTGTAAACCATAGTGAATTATGAATTTTTTTGATTAGTTTCAAGCGCTTCCAGTTATACTCTTCTTAAGAACTCACCTAACTTCTGACGTCTGGATTTTAGGTTTTTATACCTTGATTATGTGTAGTTAAAAGGTCTTGGATTGTGTATAACAGAAGTGGTACATTTTATTCATAAAGATAAAGATTTTCTAGCTTACAAAAAGAATAAAATTGATTGATAAAAACTTCTGATTTTAAGCTGTTCAATTTTTGCTGTTATCAAGTATTCTCCTGACTTCTGTCACCAAGATTTTTCATGCTTCTTCAGTTATCAAAATGTTTTATGCTTCTTCTATTTGTCACTGCGTTATTTAAAAAAAATACTCTACGTAAAAATCATGTGTTTTAGATCTAAAATAGAGGCTGTTTTTTTTTGTAAAAACTAAATTTTGGTTTTAGACATGTATAGTTTTGCTATCCTTAAATATCCTCCTAACTTACAACCTTAAGATTTCGTTGAATATACGTTTTTTTTAAAGTTTTTAATTGTATGCAACTAAAGAACTCTTTAAAGCACCCTCTATGAATTAAGAAAACATTTCGTTATCTTCAGACCTTAAGGCTAAATATTTTGATGATTTGGGTTCATTGCACTCTTGTTCTAAACAGAAATACTATTTCAACTTTCATTCGCTTCAGACTTTAAATTTAAAGTTGAAGAAATTGTTTGATTTTTGGATTTCAGTTCAAATTTTGCTGTCCTTAAATGCTTTTTTGACTTTTGACATTTATACTATGGTCTCTGTGTTATTAAAGAGTTTTGGATCGCAAACAATAGAAGTATTATTTTGAATAATCTCTACTAATGTAGTAATCATTGCCTTGAACTTCAGACCTTTAATAAACGCTGAAATTACTCGATGAAGACGTTTTATGAACTGTTCTAGTTTTGTTGTTCTCAAATGCTCTTTTGACTTCTGACATCAGAATGTTAAATGTTAAAAGGTTTTAGAATATGTACACATTTTTCTTATTAATTTTAAATAAAGTCTGAAATTATTTGGTGAAGACAACCCAAGTTTTAATTGTAGAGTTCCTCGAGGGTTTATTTTAAAGATTTTTTTTTTACCTCCAACTGAATCGTCATATCAGCTTTATTACATATAATAATTTAAAAGCTTAAATTTCAATCGCTCACACTTTACTTGTTATTAAGAAAAACTTTAGAGTTTGTCTTGATAAATTTAAAGAATTTTAAAGCAGGGTTCTACCTAAAGTTTAAACATATAAGTAGGGTGGGTGGGTGGCCACTATCCCACCTTCCAATTACTATATTACAAAGCATTGTTTTCTCGATAGGAAATGATTAAGGGAATAATTATTAGGTAATTAATTAAGCAAACACTTTTTTATCAATCAGTGATTATTCTATAAAGTATCGAGTGTGTAATATTAATTGGAGGGTGGGATAGAGACCACTTAGCCGCCCTACATGTATTTTATTACTTTACTATGTCACTCTACACTGTTTTCCAAAATTAAAAAAAAAATCCGAATTTGCGTTGACGTTTTAAAGAGCTTCAAAGCAGTGTTGTAGTGTTAGTTTAAATGTATATGTAGGGTGGGTGGGTGGCCACTTTCCAAGTTGAAAGTTTTTTAAATTTCTAAATTTTTCTGCAATTTTTAAAAGTTTTTGCAATTTTCCAGAATTTCCGAGAAAAATTTCTACCATTATAACAAACCGATTTTTTCTGCATTTTTTCGTCTAAAAATTTGTTCGGTAGTTCAAATATGTTTCAATTATTATTATTTCAATTTATTTATTTGGAATTCTTAAATTTCAAAATAAGTTAACCTTTCAGGTTGTGATTTTTCTTCACAGTTTTCACAATTTTCTACTAAATTAAGAGTTTTGATTTTTCCAAAAAAATCTCAAAAATTTAGACCATTTATTGCATTTAATAAGTTTTTTTTATTCTTATAGAATCTTTTCTTCTAATTTCTAAAAAAAGAAATCTGTTAATTCCTTACGAAATATTTCAATTCAAATTTCTCTTCCAGGTTGCGAAATTTTAGCAGTTCAGATTTTTGAAATTTTCTATATATTCAAAAGCTTTATAATTTTTTGTCAATTCATTAAACTATAATAAACCCAATAATATCTTAACCTTATAAACTCGATTATTACTTATTCTATCGTACTCTTGACCTACCTCAACAAACAATGCAACAATGACCTCTCGTACTCCTGACCCGCCCGAACAATTTATACGTTGAGGTAGGTCAAGAGTACGCTGGAGTTTAAGCGGGAAAATAGGCGCCATAGGTTAACGCATAGTTTATTGTCGTAGGTCAAGAGTACGTTCGGTTAAATAAAAAAAAAAATTTAAAATTATTTGAAAATTTCTGAAAACATATTTTAATATTCAAAAGTTAGAATTTTAGATTTTTACTTGGTTTAAATAAATTTATTTGTAGGAATCCATAGGTGCAAGATTTTTTAATTTAAATATTATTGCGAAAATTATGATTGAAAAACTGAAATTTTATTGTATGAATCTATTGGTGCAAGAGTTTTGTCAAAATTTGTCCAAAAAAAAAGATTTCAACTGTTATTCCTTAGCAAATTATATTTATGTTATATTTTTTTCTTAAATTTCTTTTGTTGTTTTAAACATTAGACTAATGTGTATTTTTAGAAAGTTTGCAACTCTTTGAAATAAAATTACATTCGTTTTATTTCATTTCAACTGTTTTTAACTGTCATTTTCTAAGTAATTGTAATTTATCAGCTGATTTTCAGTTGTTTTTTTTTGTTCGTGGTAAAATTAAAAAGTTTTCTTAAGGAGAGAATGATTTTAACATTATATTATTAGCATTTTTCTACTCTAATATTAGCTATGCTTTTTGGATAAATTTTGTCTCATTTGAGAAATATTCTTTGTAATTAGGCGTATTTAGACTGATTTTATAAAGTAATTTTAAAAATGTTTCAGCTGTATTCCAATTGTTTTCTTAATCTGGAAATTTTCAACTGTTTTCTTTTCTAAAATTCAACTAAAATTTAGCTGCAACTTTTAGAAAAAAAAATGGTTTAACTTATTTAAAATTTGTTTTTGTTTTTCAACCATTTTTAATTTTTTAATTTAAATTTTGGCAAATTTCATTTCTGAATATAGGGGAAGTATTATTTTCGTGCGTGAAAATGTCTGTGGGCGCAGTATCTCAAAAACAAATGATCCGATTGAGATGAAACTTTAAACATAAGGTTCCATTTTTAAAAGTTGGAACTGAAAAGCTTTTGGTGAACATTCAAAAACCGGAAGTGGATGTTTACTCGAAGCCGTTTTTGGTTTTTTCCTGATACTTTTCTTAATATGAAAAATATGACAAAACTTTTCAAACAAAAGTTAAAGAAAATTAGAAACTGAACAAATTTTATTTAAACATATTTTTTATAAAATTCTTAACTTTCGAGAAAAAAATTAAAAATTAAAAATTTTGACGTTTTTAGCCAATTACTAATAAACTATACGGGTTACGTGAAACTTATATAGTAAATAATTGTAGAGAATTTAAAAGTGAACAAATTATTAAGAATATTCTTTTTGCATAAACCTCATAGTTTTCGAGAAAAATGTAAGGAAAGTACTGTCACTTTTTACCTTTTGAATTTCTTTTTTATTTAAAAAGTTGATATAGAATTTTAAGTATTTTTTACAAATTTCTAGAATAAGAAATTTTATTGAAGGTTTTACAACTTTAATAAAATATTTCTTCTAGATTTCTAATTATAATAATTTACCTCAAGGATTATACAAATTCTCTTTATTTTTTCGACATATTCTCTTCTGGTTTTTAAATATATCTTTCATTCTGAAATTTTTCAGCAATTGGTATTTTTAATATTTAGAGTTACTAGGTTTACTAATTTTCAAGTAATTCTCATCCTTGATTTAAATTGCAGACATTATCTTTGAAGGTTCTAAATTATTCTAGTGGTAATTTTCTTCAGTATTTTCTGTCTTATAATTATCTCTATTTAATTTCAAGAATTTTTATTGAGGCTTCAAGATTATTTTAAATGTCGTCTTATCGGAATTTTCAAAAATTTTCTTTTGCGAAATATTTTTCCAAGATTTCTAAAATTTACTAATGATAGTGTTCTCTCTCTTTTCCAGCAATTTCTCTTCTATATTTCAAGAAAAAAATATGATAATTATAGAACTTTCAGCAATTTTTTTTTCTAATTGCAAGAACTTTCTTTGATTTTTTTATGAAAGTTTTCTCCCAGATTTCTAAAATTTTCTGAAATATTTCTTCGTATTCCATCTTATCGAAAGTTTCTGAAACTTCTCTTATTCGTGTTGCAATAATTTTCCTCAAGGGTTCCAAAATTGTTTTTCCAAAATTTTCTTTCCTTTTAATTTTTTTTTTCACTCTAGAGTTTTTCACCAAATTTGTAGGTTTTCAAATCGTTTATAAAGTTTTACTTACACCAAAATTGCAAAACTTAACCAGCGAATTATTTTCAGCGTTTTTTTTCCCTATGTTTTTCTCTTTCTAGAGTTTTTATGAAATTGTTATTTTATCGAAATTTTTCAGAAGTATTTCTGACGAAACCTTCCTTCACAAATTCTAAAAACGTTTATAGAATTTTGATCGATTTTCCTTACAAACTTAAAATATATTTTCTTTTTTATTGCAAGAATTTTCATTGAAGGTTTCACAATTTTTATAAAAGTTATGTTCCTTCTGATTCGATCTTTTTGAAAGTTACAGAAACTTCTTTTCTAAGTTACAATAATTTGCTAACATTTTCCAGTGGTAAGTTTCCCATTGTTTTTCAAATATTGTATCTTCTAGTTTTTTAAATTATCTTCCATTCTAGAATTTTTCAGCAATTCCAATTTTAGATTTCTGGAATTACTAGGTTCCCAAACTTTAAAACAATGTTTATCCAAGGTTTAAATTGCAAAAGTTATCTCCGAAAGTTTAAAAACTTTTTAGTTTTGGTCTTCTCTCTGTTTTTTTTTTCAGCATTTTCTGTTCTATGTTTTTCTCTATCTAAATGCAACATTTTTCAATAAAGGTTGTAGTGTTTTTAATAAAAAAAATATTATCGGAAGTTCTTTTGCGAAATTCCACGGATTCTAAAAATGCCTTATGGTGGTTTTGTCTTTCTCTTGCAGCAATTTCTTCTCTATATTTTACTAAAAATAAAAATTATATGATTATAATTTAGCAATTTTTCTTACAGATTTCTAGAACTTCCTTACTTTAATTTCTGAAGTTGTCATTGAAGATTTTACAATTTTTATGAAATATTTCTCCAAGATTTCTGTAATTTATCAACAATGCTTCTCTTTCTTTTATCTTATCGAAATATTCCAGGAATTTAATTTCCTAGTTACAACAACTTTTCCAAAGGTTTTAAAACATTCTAGTGCTAGTGTATTCGCCGCTATTTAGCATTTTCTTTTTTAGTTTTATCATTTTCTTCCATTCTAGAATTTTTCAGTTCTATTAAACATTTCAGATTTGTAGGAATTCAAATGTTTAGCCAAAAATTTAAATTGGAAAAAATCCAGCAATTTTTCTTAATTATACAAAAATTAGATGATTATATTAGCACAGATTTCTAGATTTTTTTTTCTCATTTCTAAAATATTTTAATGCTTCTTATCGTAATTTAGAAGAAATTTCTCTTTCCAGTTGAAATACCTTTTTCCAAGGTTTCTAAAATTTTCCGGTGGTAATTTTCTCGCTATTTTTCCAGCATTTTCGTTTCAAGTTTCTAAATGTTCTTCATTTCTAGAATATTTCAAATTTTGAAGTCATTTTCATCAATAATGCAATAATTTTCGGCAAGGATTCTAAAATTTCTCATAATTTTCTTGCTGTTTTCTAGCCTTTCAAACCTTTCTAGAATTTTTATCAATTTCTATTGCAGATTTTCTAGAATTTCTATACTTTCGATATTTTAGTAATTATAGATTGAAATGGCAAAAAATATCTCCGTAGGTACAGACATTTTCCATTGGTAGTTTTCTTGCTGTTTTCTTGTCTCTATTCCACCCTTTAATTAGTAAAACATCAAAAATTATTTTAATAAATTTTTATAAATAAATCTCAAAAAATTGTAATTATTTTTTGTTTATTTATATTTTACAACTTTTAATTAAAACCCTGGTTTATTATTTACTGATTGGAGGATGGGACAGAGGCCACCCACCCACCCTACATATACATGATAACTTTAATTGCTAATCGTTGATGATTTTGATGAAACTAAATAAAGAAAAAATTTAAGTTTAAATGTAAATGAATGTCTATACTTAATACTATCTAATTTAGATTTAAAGTCTGTCCACCCATCGTGCATCAAATTTTTACTAATTCACTCAATCAAAAATTTTATCTTTATAATTCCTTTTTTATTCAAAGAATTTTGTAATTAATTTCATTGGATACAGCGAGACGAAAAGGAGTTAAAGTTTATATGTATATGTAGGGTGGGTGGGTGGCTTCTATCCCACCCTCCAATCAGTAAAACATCATCAAAAATAATAGGGAAAGTATTATGATGGCCACATCACCATTTTTGTTTATACGTTATGTACCTGAAATGTCTAGTTCTGTTTTTAGTTTTTACCTTACAGATTAGGGAATGGGATGTAAAGGAAAGCTTGGGATCAAAAGTAATTCAAAGATATATTTATGGAAGATGTGATACGTGTGGTGTGAATGTTGATGCCAAATGGGGAAGTGGCACCATGCATTATTTCGTTAAAATGGCTAATGATATTATGAAAACTTTTTAAATCTTACAAGACATAAATCCAATTATTTATATATTTATTTATTAACATCTTTGTACTCCTTTCTAATAAAGTAAACAAATATTTTAATACTAAATATTAAAATTTATTTAAAATTTTAGTCGAAAGAAGGATGGAAAAAGTATACTATTACACCCTTCAATTTTAAAAATATAAGCAACAATTTTTCAGAAGAAAAAAATTTTGGGAGTATTTTACTGATTGGAGGATGGGTTAGAGGTCACCCAACCACCCTACATATACATCATAACTTATATTATTAATTACTGATGGGTTCTAGGTGTTTTTTTTTATATAGCGAAATAATTGTTTTCGTGAAATGTCAGTTTTGGAGTTCCCCGAAATCAATTCACTAATTTCTCAAAAAATTATTTGAAATAAACAAATATATAATCAATATCTTGTTTGATACATTCACGTAAGAAAATTAATAGATTACATTCTTAAAATTCTAATCGATAAACATAGCATGTAAATATAGGTAAACAACTCAATCACACAGAAGTAACAGAACATTTGTCATAAGAGAAATCATAAAAATAAATTTATTATCCTCATTAACTTACGGCTTTAACAAAAAATTAAAACACTCAAACAAGAAATTATTCGATTAGATTATAAATTATGTAAATGCATGAGTGGTAATAAAAGTACAGCAATGAGTTTTTACTCTTTATATCTGTAGCACTTTCATCGCGCTAATCGATTTGGAAACAACGAGGAAACATCAATAAAGCGTGCTGTTGCATCAGGAGGAGTTTCGAGACGCGGTGAACCATCCGAAGAAATTTGCATGAAAATTTTCTACCGTTAAAGGAATTACATAAAACCGGACCGATTTTTTCGCGCTCGCATAACCGCCATTATTACGTTCTAATAAATTCAACTCATTACGATTACTCAATACCATGCGATCCCCATCAAAACACAAAATCGCCGATCGCTAAGGATTAAATATATACTAGGGTTATGTAATGATAAGACCTTTGTTAGGGTCAACGATGCGATTTCCTTATTGGTGCACATACAATTTTTTTACATAATTTAGCATGCACCTATCGCCGTGATTAATAATTACAGGTAAAAATCGCTTTGTTTATGCAAATACGCTTACTGTATTATCTAATCTCTCATAACTTCACGTGATAAATTAACTTTTGTCATGGCATGTGTATGTGTATATTTCTCAACGCTGTTTAATTGTTTTGTGGTGCGCGATGAAACGGTCGCATCGCGAAGGATAATGGATGGTTTAGTTGTCTTTAGATCATATCTTCGTAATTAATGTGTGCGATACCGTGGACAATTTTTTTTTTTAGTTATGTAAATATGTTAATTTCTCATCGCGGGTTAATTTGAGGTGAAGGTGCATTCTAATAAGTAATAAATTCCTTGCGAAAGTTTCGTGTTAAAATAATTTCATTAATTATTTAATAAATTACTAGGAATTGATGGGTATTAATTGCGTAAATTTAATCGCAATAATTGTTAAAAGTAGGATTCTCATAGAAAGCAGGATCTAATAGTCTTAGATAATGTTTTAAAAGTAACAATTATTAAAACAATAAATTTAATGCTTGTACAGAAACCTCTATGATAATAGTTGAAGATATTAAAATAATATTAAATATTTTCTGAACTAACTATTATTTTACTGATGAAGCTAATTCTTTTGGTCTGCATCTTAAATCTAACAGTGGTGAATATTAATTGATTCTACCCAAATAGACATTTTTGGTTAATAAAAAAGTAAATATTCATTTTATACTACATTTCCGGCTAATAATTTTTTATAAACACCAAAAAATTAGTATACATCGCGATGCGTTAACATTTAAATCGCAAACAATACAGAATGATTTATAGTTTTTATTGCCCGAACTTTACGCGACGGCCTCCATTAATGTCCAATAAAATTAAAACATCTTCACTTCTGATCGTTCCGATAGAAAGAAACAACCTGAATGAATAATGTTTGATGTTTATATTCGGAACCAGCGTTAATTGCCAGTTTGGGTGGCCGTGAATACATACATGGATTTTATGTTAATTACCGGTTGTAGGAAAATCGATATATTTTGTGCAGAGACGCATTAGGTTGTATACTGAATGGAGATAAAATTTACTAATTCTAAATGTTGGTTAATAAAATACTGACATAGTATGTGGTTTTTATTTTTCTACAAAAATTGGCTGCATCTTCTTGATGAAACCAATTTTATGAAGTGATATGGAGCTTCAACAATTAACAGCTCTATCAATCCAGTATCTAAATGTTAGCTTTATTTATTTAAACAATTGCAAACAAGAGATGAATAGGTGATGGTTGACGAAGGTGTTTGGATGATAATAAAAAAAACAGTTTATTGTACATGCCAAGCAGACAAAAAGAAGAGAACAAACAACAGAGAGACAACACCTAACAAATTAGAGAAGATTTACAGACAGACAAGGGATGAAGGTCACGACAATATTCGGCTCAAATTACTGATGATAAACAAAATATTATTGTTGAAAATTTGAATAGAATCATCAAATAATGTAAACATGTTTAGAATTGTCTTACATTATTAATGTTTAGTTTAGAATGCTAATTATATCTAATAACAATTAGAATAACGACTCTTTGAATACTCACAAAAATTTTGGGAATTGTTATTTTTTTGGACACGTCTCTTCCCCCCATGGATATGACCAAGGTAGATGAACCCGCGAACAACAATGAACGACGACAGGTGGGGAGTAGAAGGAGGCATCAGCTGGCCGCCACAAGTCCGCGTATAAAACAGATAGAAAGTTCTTGCGGACCGTTTAGATTAGCAGTCAGTTAAGTCAGTGTTTGGTGTCCGGTGAACGGTAAAGGAAGTGCTACTAAACATGAGGTTTCTGTTTTTGATCGGCTTCTCGCTGGCTCTCGCCACTGGATATCCTCAAAATAAACAGAGTGAGTACTAATCATTTTTTATTACTCGTATTTATGATCGATACAATTAATTGCTTTCCAAAATTTTTAATATTTTCACACTTATAAATACTAATTCAATACACTTCCTTTGTCTAATCGATACATACGTTTTTCAATAAGTTTATTAATGGTAAATAATAAAAATAAATGGTTAATAAGTTCTATACTCTTTTGATGGAACTAAATTTTTAAATTGGCAGAAGTAAAACTCTTATTATGTACCATTTATTAAAAGATGGAAGAGTTTTACTACTCCCAATTTGGTTAATAAGTTGTTAATCTTCCAAAATATGAGATACTTTTGGCTTTAAATTATTATTTAATTTTCTACAACGAACTGAAGGATTTTAATACATTTTATTATGTAAATGTGGGTTTGAAGAATAGAAGATATAATTTAAAATGACTTAACATTTTCATTGTTTCATTATTACTTTTTGTAATTAGAGACTGGATGAGAATGACTTCTGCAAATTAGAATAAACAATCACTGCATTGGGAGAACTTTTGAACGTTTCTAGCTAATTTATTTATGTGTATTTATGCCATTTTCGTATCTAATAAATTGCATAAACGTATTTGTGAACACAGCTCATTCTTTTTGGTGATTTATGCGTTGTTTTTAATAAGCGAACGTTTTGGCGGTGAATGTTACGTTGCGTAACGTTCCGAAACGTTTATGTAGGTTGTAATGGAAACATTTTTTTTTTATTATAAATGATTGCCAATTTTTTGAAAGATAAAATGGGTGTTTTAATAGCGGATTTGTTTTTATGTCAACATTTTAAAGGAAATAGTTTTAATTAGGAAGTAAAGGTTATATAAATATATATTTCGAGATTGATTGTATTCTAAAATTTTGGCTAATTATAATAAATATTTACCCAATAGGAGAAAAGTTATGGTTAATGTTTTAGCTTGCATTAATGTTAAAGTTTAATAAAAATGTTTGGAGGTATAAAACGGTACTAATCTGATTTATATTTGTTTTGTTTTATGTGATCCTAATTTTTTTAGAACAAAGTATTTGTTGTGTTGTCAGTAATAATAAACATCTTCTTAATTAATTTTAATTTTACACAGTTTCTTCCAAAAATAAAATTTTCACAAGATATATATTGTTATGTATCAACTGACAATTAAAATCTATTAACTGTTAAATGGAATTTGTCAATTGATAAATGTTATCTGTCAATTTTTTGTCATGTCGAATTAATTTTACTGAGATTCTTAAAACTATGTGTCGTCTGATAAATGTCATTTGTTGACTGACAAATATAATTTATTAACTGCAATTGTTGTTAATCAACAACAATAATCTATCAGTTGTAGGTTAGTAAAATGAATTACATTTAGTGATCTAATTTACGTTAATGTAAATGACAAATATAACCTACAATAAAAACAATGGATTGGTATTTATCAATTATCTATTAGTCTTGATCACCTATAATAATTAATTGAATTTACTGCATAAGTTCATATTTCAACAATTATTTTTCAATTGTTATATGTCAGTTGACAACGGTAATCTGTCAACTGTCAAATATTATTTCTCAACCTAAAAATAGCCTAGCTGCCTGTGGTCATTTATGATACTGAATTAAGTTTGATTATTTAATTTTTACAACTGCTATTTATTATCTATCCAGTGTCGTCTGTCAATAGTCATTTAACAACTGTCAACAGATATATGTTAACTATCAACTGACAATTTATATTTTTTTATCTGTCGGTTAATCGAAATAAATTAACTTTACTGATTTGATTTTTACAGTCGCAATTAATCATTTGCCATTTGTCATTTGTCATTTGTCATTTGTCATTTGTCATTTGTCATTTGTTATTTGTCATTTGTCATTTGTTATTTGGCATTTGTCGTCTATCATATGTCATTTTCAGTTAGCCATTTGTCTCTTGCCATTTATTATTATATGTTGTTTATCATTTGTCATATGTTCTTTGGAATTTGCTGTTTCTCCCTTGCCATTTATGATTATTTATTTGTTGCTTGTCATTTGTCATTTATTATTTATTATTCATTGCAAAAAAATAACTGCAATATATCATACGTCGACTTTCATCATTCAATTTTCAAATGTTGCACTTCCAATGTATTATTATTTGTCATATGTACGTTACTGCATGAAATGGCCTCCGTTAAATAAATTATTATTATTACTATTTGATAGTTGGCGTTTGTAATTTGTTACTTACCATTTATTATTATTTTCCATTTGTGGAAAATAAAGATGGCGGGTGACGAAAGTGTTGATTCCGATCGCTCCGCAACTAACAAGAAAGTGCTTATAAGTAAGCGGTGCTCCTGTGGTTATACCGCTAAATCAGGGGTTCAATGTATCGGATGCAATAGTTTGTATCATCCAAGCTGTGTACATCGTGTGAAAGAGTGCTGCAATATACCACTAGCTGTTCCTAACCTGCAACCTCGAAGCCCGGACGTAAATATTGCCCCTTTCGAAAATAAATGTGAGTTTTCAAAACATTTAGTCAATGCATATATTGATCTAATAGCTGAACTTAAACTCTCCAATAAGTTGCTATTAGATAAAATCACTCTCTCGAGAAAGAAAACAGCGCCCTAAAAGCTAACAACAATATGTTTGCCGAAACTATAAACAAACCAGAAGATAGGTTGGAGAAATGTAATTTAAACATAGGCAACCCTATTAGTAACGAGGTACCAACGATAACAATTGCTGACAATGTACCTGGCCCGTGTAAAACTGCGGCGAAGAAGCTTCTCACTCCGTCCACATCAGAAGAGAAATGGACCGATGTTGTTGGAAGAAACAGACGTACACGCACACGCGTTCAATCCATCAGCCAAGAGAGTAAAGCAAAATTACCTGCACCGAAGAAAGGTAAACAGTTAATAAGAGGAACCGCATCGTGGGGTGATGATAACTTTAGCGTAGCTACTCAAAAAGCCTGGCTACATATTGGACGCGCAAAACCAGAAGCTACCGCAAAACACATCGAAGAATTCCTAACTAAGAGATTCCCGGGACGCAAATTTATAATCGAGAAAATAGAAGCAAATAATACAGCAAATTCGTCATCGTTTAAAGTAGGAGCGGACTTTGACCTGCTTAATGAACTTAATGTTCCTGACTTATGGCCCTCAGGTATTACAGTAAGGCGTTTTAATTTTTTTCGACCCTCAATTAAAGCCGCGACACGAACCGAATCACGTGGAAAATAAATATTTTAGATTATTCCATACAAACATGCAATCACTTCGTAATAAATTAAATGAAATTGATCTATTTATAGAATCTCAACCAGAGATCATTGATATTATTTGTTTCACTGAACATTGGCTGTTATCTGAAGAAATAATGTACTGCAAACTTGAAAATTATACTGTGGCCTCAAGTTTCTGTAGGAATAGACCCTACGGAGGATCTATGATAATGGTACGCGATAACCTACCGTTTAAAGTGCTTGATAATGTAGTTAGAATGTCTATTGAAAATTTGTGTGAATTTAGTTCCTTAGAAATACCATCACTTCATTTGAGCGTGCTCTGTGTCTACAGAGTTCCAAACACTGACTTTTCTCATTTTTCTCAATGTTTATACAATACGATTCTGCTCCTAAAACAGAAATTTGTTATTATTGTCGGTGATTTTAATGTACGGTTCGGTACTAATGATACAAATTATCTTCAACTTAAAGATCTAATACAATCATTCGGATATGATATAACAATTCACGATCATACACGACTAAATAACTGCCTAGATAATGTGTTAGTGAACAACGCGATTACCCAAAATATAAAATATAATTCAACTGTCATTAGCACTGGTCTATCTGATCATATGGGACAGATAATATCCCTAGAAATGTTAAATAACAAACAAATTAGCTCTAAAATCGTTCAACCTATAACAGAAAGCGGCTTAATTAGGATTTTTCAAATACTTGACACGGCAAATTGGAGTTCGGTCTATAATAGTAATGATGTTGACTTATGTTTTGACAATTTTTTATCAATTATTCAATCTGCTGTCAACCTAGCGTTCCCAAAAAAATTTATAAAATCGGATTGTGGGCCGGGCAAGATTAAATGGTTTGATGATTATTTAAAGCGAATGCGTGAAGATTTAGTATTTTTAACAGACCTAAACAATCAATATCCGCATCTAAAACTATCTCAAACTGTAAAAGAAATAAAAAAACGTTACAGGGCAGAAATTGTAAAACGAAAGATCTCAGCCACAGACCATTATATTTCAAATTCCAACAATATGGCTAAGGCAATGTGGAACCTTTTAAGGGTGAAGCTAAAATCTAAAACACCTTGTGACATTGACTCCGGTGATTTCAATGAATATTTTGCTACTGCAGCGAATAAAATTGTAAACATGTTACAATCCGAAAATATACAAAGTGTCCGAAATAATAGTGGAGAAACTTTAAAATCCCCATCGGCAAACATTACTTTCAAGATCACTCAAGTCTCTCAAATTGAAATCAGAGACATAATAAACAAATTATCAAACTCAAATAGCCTTGATGTCTATGGTTTAAACAGCAACATTATTAAACATATCAAAAATATTTTAATCCCACATCTCACAAGATTGATCAACTTAGCCATAACTAATAATATATTTCCACGAGCACTTAAAATATCACTTGTTGTCCCTATTTATAAAAAAGGTGACAAGTCAAATAAAAACAATTACAGACCAATTGCCATCATCCCTATACTTGGGAAAATATTTGAACAGGCCTTAAAACTGCGACTCGTGAAATATTTCGAGCAAAATAGCTTAATTACAAATGCTCAATTTGGCTTTCGGGAGAACATGACTACGGTAACTGCCCTTATAGAGTTTATAACCTATATATGTTCGTGCATCGAAAGTGGTCAATATGTTAGTGCTCTTCTGTGTGACTTAACGAAGGCTTTTGACTGTATATCCCATAATAAATTATTAAATAAACTAAAACATTACAATTTCAATGATAATGCATTAAATTTCTTTGAATCATATTTCACTGACAGATATCAATATGTTGACATAAATAACAGCAAATCGCAATTGCTGCCTATAACACGGGGTGTATTGCAAGGATCCGTTCTGGGTCCTTTCCTTTTTATTATATACATAAATGACCTAGAAGAACATATAAATCCAACAAACTTAATAATTTTTGCTGACGATACATCTGCTTTAAATAGTGATAGTAATATTGACTCATTATTACTAAAAACAAATGACACAAAAAACGAGCTTAAAGCATGGTTCACTGAGAATGAATTATCTTTAAATGAATCCAAAACGCAGATAATTATTCTTGGAACGCGTGCAATGGAACCTCATTTTAAGGAAAGAAAAGGAAAGCTTCTAGGTATCAGCTTTGAACCAACCCTCACGTGGTTCAGTCAGTGTGATGAACTTGCAAAAAAATTGGTATCTCTAATCTATTTATTTAGAAATATAGACGCATCCGAGACAGTATTGATTAATGCTTATCACGCCCTATTTCATTCCAAAATGAGCTACGGCATAATAATATGGGGCCATTCCACTCATGCAGACAGAATTTTTGGTTTGCAGAGAAAAATTATCAGGATTATTACTGGGGTCCACTATAGAAAAGACACTAAAGACATTTTTCGAAGATTAAAGATTCTAACATTACCTGGTGTATATATCTTACAAACTCTGCTGTACGTAAAACAGAATCTGCATAAATACGAATCAGTAAGTGATTTTCATAACCATACGATAAGAACTGGACACAATCTACATATCCCTTTTACTAGACTGAACCGAACTCGTTGCGGTGTCAATTATTACGGATTAAAGTTTTACAACTGTCTTCCCTTAGAAATAAGAAATCTTCATAGCATTAAGTATAAAATGTATCTAAAAAAACTATTATTAGAGAGATGCCCATTTAGCATAGATGAATTCTTTAATTATAGATTTTAAACCCTGTCGTTAGTATAAGTTTGGACGAGTGTAAATATTTTGTAAATATCGAGCACAATAAAATACTATTACTATTACTATTACTATTGTCATTTGAAATTTATTATTTGTGATTTTTCGATTGTAATTGATTGTAGCAAAAAAAACAACTGCAAGCAATATATCACGTGTCAATTGTCATAATTGAATTTTCAATTGGATATAAAATAAGGCAAGTTGTCATTTGCCATTTGTCATTTATTATTATTATTTGTTATTTGCCATTTGGCATTTTTAATTTTTCACTGCCCATGTATTATCATTTGTCATTTGACATTTATTATTTGTTATTTGTCGATTGCAATTGACTGTAGAAAAACAACTGCAATATAGCAAATGTCAGCTGTCATATTTAAATTTTTTCAATTGTTAATTGATAACTCAAATATGCCAACTATCAATTCGGAATTGAATTATGTGTCATCTATTAAAATAACTTAAATTGTCGTTTGTCATTTGCTATTTGTAATTTGTCACTTTCCATTTATGATGATTTTTCATTTGTCACATGTAATTTCTGTATTGTTATTAATTGTAGAAAAAAACAAACAATCAATATATCATATGTCAACTGTCAGCATTCAATTTTCACTTGTAATATGTGTCATCTATAAAAATGGCTTAAATTTTCTTTTCTAATTTGTCAGTTGTCACTTGCCATCTATATTTTTTTATATGCTATTTATTATCATTTGTCATTTCATAATTATCATGGTATGTCATTTCTGATTTGACATTTGTAATTTATCATTTATTATTTGTCGATTGTTATTGAATTTAGAAAAAATAGTCTTAAATTGTCATTTGTCGTTTGTCACTTGCCACTTGTTACTTACCATTTATAATTATTTGTCATTTATTATTTATTTTTTGTCATTTGCCAATTATTATGATTTGTCATTTGTCATTTGCCATTTATCATTTATTATGTGTGAATTGTTATTGAAAAAAAAACAACTACAATATATAATTTATCAACTGTCAGAATTCAATTTTTAATGGTTAATTGATAACTTTAATATTTCAGCTATCTATATCAAAAGGCCTTAACTTGTCATTTGTCACTTATCATTTATTATTATTTGTCATTTGTCATTTATCTTTCATATATCACTTGCTATTTATTAGAATGCGTTATTTGTTATTTGGCAAACTACAATTTTAATGTATCATATGTCAACAGTCTTAATTCAATTGTTAATTGTTAATTTATAACTCTTATAATTCAACTATTAATTTAGAGTTTTATTATGTGCCATCTATCAAAATGACTTAAATTGTCATTTGTCATTTGTAATATGTCACTTGTCATTTTTCATTTATCACTTGCCCTTAAAAATGATGAGTCATTATTTGTTAGTTGTCGATTGTTTTTGATTGTAGAAAAAATAATTACAATATATTATACGTCAACTGTCATAATTGAATTATCAATTTTTAATTGAAAATACTCAAATATGCCAACTATCAATTTGTAATTGTAATATGTATCATATATCGAAATGACTTAAATTGTCATTTGTCACTTGCCATTTACTATCATTTGTCATTTTTAATTTGTCAGTTGCCAATTATTAGGATTTGTCAATTGCCTTTTGATATTTGTCATTATCATTTATTATTTGTCGATTTTTATTGATTGTGGAATAAAACAACTGATAAATGACAATCTTTTGTCAACTGACATCATTCAGTTTTCAATATTTAATTGATAACTCAAGCAAATCATTTGTAAACTATGAATTCGGAGTTGTAATATGTATTAACTTTTAAACTGACATAAATTGTTATTCGTCCTTTGTCATTTGTGACATGTCATTTTTTTATCATTTATCATTTAGTATTTATCATTTGCTTTTAGTCCATTGATACTAATTGCAGAAAAAAAAATTGCAATATATATCATATGCCAACTGTCATTATTCAATTGTCAATTGTTAACTTTATTATATCAACTGTTAATTGCGAATTGCATCAATTGTCATCTATCAAAACAACTTAAATTGTCATTTCTCATTTCTCATTTGTCAGTTGTCATTTGTCATTTGTCATTTGTCATTTGTCATGTGTCATTTGTCATTTGTCATGTGTCATGTGTCATGTGTCATGTGTCATGTGTCATGTGTCATGTGTCATGTGTCATGTGTCATGTGTCATGTGTCATGTGTCATGTGTCATGTGTCATGTGTCATGTGTCATGTGTCATGTGTCATGTGTCATGTGTCATGTGTCATGTGTCATGTGTCATGTGTCATGTGTCATGTGTCATGTGTCATGTGTCATGTGTCATGTGTCATGTGTCATGTGTCATGTGTCATGTGTCATGTGTCATGTGTCATGTGTCATGTGTCATGTGTCATGTGTCATGTGTCATGTGTCATGTATCATGTGTCATGTGTCATGTGTCATGTGTCTTGTGTCTTGTGTCATGTGTCATGTGTCATGTGTTATGTGTCATGTGTCATGTGTCATTTGTCATGTGTCATTTATCATGTGTATGTTATTGATTATAGGAAAAAACAACTGCAATATATTATATGTCATCTATCATTATTAAATTTTTAAATGATAACTCAAATCATTTGTCAACTGTAAACTCTAAGTTTTATCATGTGTTATCTTTTAAAATGACATAAATTGTTATTTGTTATTTGTCACTGGCCAATATTATGTTTTGTCATTTGTCATTTGTCGAGTGCCATGTGTCATATGTCATGTGTCATTTGTCATTTATCATTTGTCATTTGTTATTTGTATATAGCTGATTGTAGGAAAAATCAACTACAATTTATTATCTGCCATCTGTCATCATTCAATTTTCAATTTTTAAATCATAACTCGAACCATTTGTCAACTATAAACTCTGAGTTGTATCATGTGTTATCTTTCGAAATGATATAATTTATTATTTGTCATTTGTCATTTGTTATTTGGTATATATCATTTGTCATTTTGTCGATTGTTATTGATTGCAGAAAAAATAACGGCAATATATCTTGTATGAACTGACATCATTTAATTTTCAATTGAGAACTCTAATATTTCAGATATCAATTCAAAGTTGTATCGTATGTTTCAAAAATTTTTCATTTGCTATTTTTGCCATTTATTATCATTTGTCATTTGTTATTATCATTTGTCATTTGTCATTTGTAATTTGTCCTTTGTCATTTGTAATTTGTCATTTGCCATTTATCATTTGTCATTTTTCATTTGTAATTATTTAATATTATTCTTATTGTATATTAATTGACAACAATAATCTGTCAACTGTCAATTGTTATTTGCAATTGTTGATGTCACTTACCATACAATAATAGTCTTTTGCTGTCAATTTTCATTTATAAATTGACAACTATGGTGTAACGATTATCAGAAACCTTAATTATTGAATTAACTGATTAAATTTTTACTACTGCATCTGTTTTTCGTCAACTAAAACCCGTCATTTATTATTTCATTTAATTTATTAAGTGACTGATGAAGGTCATCAGTAATAGTTCAAAATATTTTACCAAATGATAAATGAGAAAGTAATTCAAGACAATGACAATCATTCTGTAACATTAGTTTTTTATCTGCTTTGATGTTGTAATTTCATTATTTTTTTCTTTAAAACTATAATATAACGTTCCAAGTCAATTGACGACAATAATCTGCAAACTGATAGTTAACTACTAACAGTTTCAATCGTCTTTCATATGCCATAATAAGTTAAATTTGCTTATTTGATTTTTTAACTGTAAATTGTGTTCTACCACTTAAACCCCTATCCTTTTCCATGATGCTGATTGTGCAAAATATCCTCTTGGTACAGCACCATCTAAATGTATGTTTCAGATATAAATAAATAATCCTTTATCTAAAAAACTAAAGAAAAATGTTTAAGGTTCAAATAATTTCATGTATATAAATACATTTTGTTAGATTATATAAACAATATTTAAAGGGCACTAGGAATTGTTTTGACTTTATTACATATAAAAATCTAAATACAAAACGGCTATGACAACACACGACATTCCGATAACGTTACAAAACGGTGTCACTGACAAATTACGGACGTTACAAGTAATAGGTTATCACTTTCTAAGAGCAGAAGTATCGGATCACGTTCTCTCGAGCGCTGGGTGCAATCATCCTCGGTAGACTCTGTCGTCTTCGTCGCTGGTGTACGAAGCTCCTTCAGTTTCTCTCCTCAATTGTTGAGTTGAGTGAGAACGAGAGTGGTGCCTTTAATTGCGCGCGCGCGCTTTCCTCTTCACCGGTTTCACCACTCTAAATACGGCCTTAATTGGGAAAAGAGACTCTCGTTTAATTGTTACGTAAGCAATGTGGAGTAAATTGCCACTCGGTTTTCTGTCTTTGTTTTTTTTTTTCGGCGAACGTTTCTGCGTAGGAGAAAATGCTCAGGAGAGTTTAATTTGATTAGATTTTAATGCTGTGATTATGTCATGCGCATTAAGACAATAAGAAAGTGTGAGAGATGAATAAATACGTGGTTTAATCATTATTTGTGAAATGTTTTTATATTAAGTAGAGATCCTGTACAAACTAAATAGTTTAGTCAAAAAAAGACATATTAATATGAATGTTTGAATTATATTTTATAAAATTATTTTCTTTCATAGATACTTATAGAACGGTTTCGATTTATTTAGACCTCATCAGTGCTATATAACTCCGGATGGGTGAATTAATTACATCATCGTGATTTAGGAACGTCTTATCCTTGCTCAGTGAAGAATATGGTAAATCAACCATACTTAAAAAAAATTATAGACAATTCTCAAAAAAAAAAAAATTCGAAAATACTGCACTAGTATTTATTAATTAATACAACGGTGGTGGCAGATGGCCTCGAAGTCGACATCAAAAAACAAAACTGCAAAATTTTATACGTAGGTTTTAGATTAAATTAAAATTGACTCGGTTTGTTTCACAAATTAATAATTTATTCAACTAGTTTCGGCTCAAGGCCATTATCAAGAAATTTTATACCACTACAAAGAGAATATCTGGGAAATACTAAAATTTTTGATCAGAAATTCCATAGAAATTCTGATAATGAAGTTAGAAATTCTGAAAAATTTTAGGGATCTAAATGAACAAATTAGTAAATTATTATTTAATTAGTCTAAAATTCCCAAGAAGAAAAGCTCAAAACTTATAGCAATTGAAAACAAAAAAATAAAGGAAATCTGAAAAATTTTAAAAATCAAAGAAAAAGTACTGCACATTTTTAGACCTAAATCCTAAAATTCTGGAAAAGACATTTCCTCAAAACTCTGAGAAAATGAATAAGAGAACCTGCAAAACTGAGAATCTTTAGAGAAATCTGTTAAAAATCTTAAAATATTTTTGAAAAATAGCAAAAATATCGAAAAACATTGGAATTTAGAAGAAAACATAAGAGAAAATCCTGAAAATTAAATACTTGAAAACTCTTAGTTATCCTAATTAAAAAAAAAGAAAATTTAAAAATAAAATGGCTTACAAAATAAATGTCTCGCAGTTTAAAAGAGAACTTTCTGGTTAAAAAAAAACAATACAAAATATACTAAGGAATTCTAGGCTTTTGATTAATTTTTTTGGAATTACTAAATATCTGTGTTATTTTCCAAATATTTCTAAAAACCCTGACAATATGAGGTAAGAGTAGCTGAAAAATTCTAGAAATCTATCGAAAAATTTTTGAGAATTTTAAAGAAAAAAAAAACATTTTAAGAATCTATGAAAGGCTCAAATATTCTAGCAATGTTAATAAAAATATTAAAGAAATGTCAAAGCAAAATTGCTTATAAATCAATTTTCTTGTAGCGAGAATTTTCTTGAAAATTGATGTTAAATAAATTCCCAAAAAAATAAACATAGAAAAAAACTTTAATTTTTTGAAAAGAAATTTCCATAAATTTCAAAATTGTGTTAATAGGCTAGATATTTCTAGAAATCTTGTAGAGAAATAACAGAAAAATTTAAAAAATGTCTTAAAATAAAAAAAGATATCGAAAAATATAAGCATTAAAAATATAGAAAAGTTTCATTAATCTTGAAGAAAAAAATAAGGAAAATCTCGAAAAAATTAATGAAAATTCCCGCAATGCTAAAGAAAATTTTTTCAAAAACAAGACTAACAAACAAATATACTAGAATTTTTGAAAGAAAATTTCCTAAAATAGTAATAGGTATGAATTACTGAAAAATTATAGAAATATTCAAGAAATGTTTCTTGAGAAATTTCTTACAAACTTAGATATATACTTTCTGAAAATTTTTATCAGAATTGATTAAAAAAACAAAAGATCATGTTCAAAAATTGAATGCAAAATAATGTAAATTTCTAAATACCTGGAAAAGAAATATTTAGAAAATACTAGAATTTTTGAAAGGAAACTTCCTAAAATCTTTAAAAATAGTATATAATGCTGAAAAATTCTAAATATATCCTAGAAAAGAAAGAAAAACTTAAAATCTAGAAGAAAAAAGCTAGTAAATTCTAATAATAACAAAATATCTGAAATAAAAACTGCTAAATGAATATAGAATCTTTGAAGGAATTTCTCGCAGTTTGGAAGAAAATTTCTTAAAACTTTCTGATCAATATTATGTATAGTTCTTAAAAATCTCTTGATTATTATAAAATAAATTTCATAAAAATTCTAACAAATTAAAATGAGATATGCTGGAAAATTCTAGAAATCTCTGGGAAAAGTCTCTAGAGAAATTCTCATCTGCAAAAAAATATATATCAAAACAACAAAAAATTTTAGGAATTTGGAACAAATTGAAAAATAAAGAAGAAACATTTTCTGAACGAATTTATAATCTTTGAAGAATTTTTTTGCAATCTGAAAGAGAATTTCGGATTTAAAAAAACCTAGAAAAGTTGAAAAAAATGAAAAATAAAAATTATAATTCTAGAAAAGAATAATACAGAAAACTCAATTCTAGTTATTTAAAAGTAATTAAGGAAGTTTTGATGAAAAGCAAAGTTGGAAGAATCTGAAACATTTAAAGACAATTTTTGCATGTTGGAAAAATCTAATTGAATGAAAGAAAAAATATTGCAAAATTTTATACATCTGAAAAATAATAAATACAAGAATTATTAAAAGAAGCCAAAAAACTGCAGAGGAATCCCTAGAAATTTAAAATATTCTATAATTGGAAAAATGTAAGAATCTGGAAGAAAAAATTAAGAATGATAAGAAATTTAGAAAAAAAATAAAGAAAGGCTCTAAAAATCTTACAAAATACAACATTTTTGCAAAATTGAGAGAAATCAAAAAAAATCAAAGAAACATTTCTCTTAAAATCTAGATTCTTTAAAGAAATCTCTCGTAATGTAAAAGAGAATTTCTAAATAAATAAAACAGAAAATGGTGAATAATTTAAATTTCCTAAAAAAATTGTACAGTTAAAAAAAATTATTTCATAATTGGAAAAATAAAGAAAAATTCTAGCAATTTGGAAGAAAAATTTATTTATTTACTGTATTTATTGAAAATTCTCGCCAATACAACAGAGTTAACACAGGTCAAAAGAGAAGAAGACAAATTTTAGGAATCTAAAGAAAAAATAAAGGAATGTTCTTATGTTGTATTTGTGTATGTATTTTATGTATTACTTTTTTAAATAGATCTTGTAAAGAAAATAAACTAAACTAAACTAATATCTGAAAGCAAAAATAAAAAAAAAGATCGAAAAGAATTGTTGAAAGAATTTAGAATCTTGAAATTACAATTTCAAAAAACTTTTACAAAATGAGATAAGAGGGTTGGGAAATTTACAGAAATTAGATGTTGTTTCTAAAACTTTTTCTAGAAATTTAGATAATAAAAGAAGAATAATGAGGAAATTTCTAAATTTGAATCTTTTGAAATAATTTCTTTCAGAGAGTTTTCTGAATGATTACAATTAAACTATAAAGGAAGAATGATTTCCTAGAAAATCAAGAAATCCTAAAGAAAGTAAATATTGCTCTAAAAGTTTGAAACTTCTGAACATATTTCTTGCTAAGAAGTTTTTGGTTGATTTCGATTGAATATGGAACAAATTATTTTAAATAGTGAGTAACCCGACAGAGAATACTAGATACTTAACTAGCAGTTAGTTTTTTTATTGTTTTTCTGATCCAAACACAAATAAAAATATTGCCTAACTCTGAAAAATACTAAATTTCTTTTAATCCCAAAAAATTAGTATTGAATAAAACACTTTGTTATTTTCTTTCTTACTTTTATTTCTTCAAGAAACTAAAACCAAATTTGTAATTGAACTAAAGATTTATATGTGGTGGTTGTGGTGGTTGGGTTGCCTCTATTCCACCCTTTAATTAGTATGTTTTCAAGAGGGTTTTATTGAAATGAAGCACAATTTGTGTATTTTTTTACTCGTGGCGCTGCACATTTAAACCTCTTTGAATGCCAACTTAAGTAGGTTACGTAATCCGTACGATTGCATGCAACCTTTCCAAATGTACTACAAGGTCGCCACTGTTTACTTTACTTTATTAGTAAAACAAATCCATTGCGTTTTATTTCGTACCATGAAAACACACAAAAAAATATATATTTCTCCGTCCTTAGTTCATTAGCACTAACCGAACAAGGCGAGAATTTTAATTAGAAAACCTTCAGTTTCTAATTTTCAAAACGATTTTTTGGTAATAATTTGAATTGATAAAAACTCAGTAACTATAGCATTTTTATAAAGCGATGTTAGTGTTAGTGATAAGGTTGAAACACATTAAAGACAGATATTATAACACGTACGTTGAGGTGCCAATAAATAACTTTATATAAGGAAGTTAATAACAATTAATATCTGCATTCATCTCCACTTCCTACCTGGCACCATTAAAGTCGACTTTCTCTAATAAATGATTTATTTTTTATGTTTACGCAAAGCAGACTGCAATTTCATTTGATTCTAGATGATTAACGTATTCCAACAATTTTTGCAAGTTGTAAACGTTCGCATCCCGAGGTGTAATGTGAAATACTGTTTAAGGGAAAGTTTAAAGCGTTGAGTAACTCGCGAGAAGAGCCATGGGGCGAATCTGTGCATTCGCTTCTAGAATCTGTTCCTCATTTAATATGATGAAACGCTTTATTATAACATATTTAATGAATACAATTATATAATTCGTATCATGAGGGTAATCAAATTAAAATGATCAGCAAATTGTATTATTGTGTAATACTGGTCAAAACGTTTTTAACTTTCTTTGTTTACTTAATAGTAGAGAGAGAATAACATCTTTATTAGAACATAGATATTTACAAAATTAAAACATTTACAAATGATATATAATGTGTTAGTCTGTCCGTTTGGGCTATCGACCATCGGTCTTTCTGCACTGTCTTGACTCTAATTATATATAAATATAAATATCTTTACTAACTTAATAGTATTTTAATATTAACTCTCATAAAAACAGCAAGATTAATTTTTGTAAACGGTCATCTGAAATGTAATTGAACATGTTAGCATACATTCGGCGGCTGCTCTATTCATCAGCGCTCCGCACGGTGCACTACTTTCCTACTATCCCTCGTAATAATACATATATTTCTTAGGTAAAGAATAGAATATAAATAATAGTCCAATTCGATTCAATAATGACAATAAACTATACTAAACGTATTCGCAAAAAAAACACTTTTAGAATTCAATACAATTACGAAATAGTTAATCAATAAATCACGCTACAAAAAAATCTTACACAACCTCGAGTTTTCCATTATCGATATTCTCTCTCTCATCAGATTATGTGCGCACTGGATTTAATAAATCTCGCATTATATAAAAGTCGACCAAAAATTGTCCGTTTCTTGCGTAAACCGAATTAAAACAATGCGCGCATAAATTTTCGGCATGAAAGTGGCCGATTACGCAAGTCGGTGTGCCATTGAAGAGGTGACGGAATCTGAAAGAGATGCGTCGTACAATGGATATTAATATTTATTTATGGCTGGTAACGGTTTAGTGTAACAATAATATTTGGCAACGCTTATGTATGCGGTTGTGCAGTATTTAAATCGTAGAAAGTTTTCTGGTTGTTGTTACGAACGGATGGGATTATGTATGGATAATTCATTATGTTCCTTCTGTCGGATTTGGGTTGGAATTCACAGATTTATTTAAATGTTGTGGTGGTTTTTATAAGAAAAAAAAACACTTTAAAATAAAAAGGAAAATCTTTACAGGAAAGTAATGTAATTCCATTAAATTTAAATTGATTTTTAGAAACGTAATTTACAAAATATCTATTTACCTAAGAGGTAATAAATAATAATAATTATAATGAATTATTTGTATTCAGATATTATAAAATGCATTACATAGTCAATATATATACAAAAAAAAAACAAAATTGTGTGCGTCCTACATATAGATAAATATGTAATCATAAACTCAAATAATAATTTAATAAAACTTTGGGGATAGTTTTGAAATTAATCTTAAATTGAAATTTAAAAAAATAATCTAGTGCTTAAATTATTGTAATTGGTCGATACTGACTGTTCTCCAATTGTTAGTGGTTATCTACTTAATCAATGAAATCAGTAGAACGTTTCGATAATATATGTCACTTTAATAGTTTTTCTGTCTAAAATGTATTTATAATTTTGCTTTAAAAGAGTTATGTTTAAATTTTTGTACTTTCGACATTTTCAAATATTTTAGTGTGCTTATTCGCCACAATTTTTTCTCAATCCTGTAGCCTCTTCAGGCGAAATCACTACAGTAATTTACTTTAAAATGACAATATTTAATATCTGATCTTTTGAATTGACAAAATTACTACAAATTTAAAATATTTTTTAATTAGACAATTTGTAAAGAAATTGATTACTACCTTTTTGAAGTAAGATCAAAATGAAATCATAAAAAAACACAATCAGGAGAATCTTCAGTGAATTAGCCATTTAGAAAATTTGTAGAAAAAAATCACTACAGAATTTTATATTGTAATTTAAAAATTTAATTTTTGGCTACAATCTAAGGAAAAATGTAGCAAATTAAAACTTAAAATTCAAGGTAAAAAATTACAAGGAAAACTTAAGTAACTTACAATTACACACTCAAAATAAAAACGTGTATTTGCTAGTTAAAACAGTTATAGAAAAAAAAATCATACATCAGAAATTTTCTTAAAAACTTTAAGAAATGTTTTCTTATTTTGAACTAATTATAAAAGAAAATCACGTAAGACCAAAAACTAAGAAGAAAAAGAGTAAATTTATTAATAAGAAAATTTTTAGAACATGAAATTAATCATGCAGGAATTGTTCTTCAATATTTCCGGATTGAATTTAATACTCGTTGAGCAAAGAATTAAATTAAATCACTTAAAACTTGATATCAAGAGAGGAAAACTGAATTTCCCAAGAAGAAAATTTGTTAGAAAATCCCTCACAGTGGGAGCAATAAAAAAATTATTTAAGGGTTAAATTTCTATACAATGAAAACATTTTATAACTTGTTTGTGTAACTGTATTTAATTTTCGTTTTACGTTGACTATAGTAAAGTTTATAACGATGTAGAGGTCTCAAGAATTAACCATTAAATTTCTATCTTTTCGAACTAACAACTAAACTAAATCATTTAAAAAAGCATGTTGAGGTGACCATCATAGTACTCTCGCTATATTTTACTCGCAAAAATGTTATTCTTAATAATTTGTTCACTTTTAAATTCTCTACAATTATTTGTGATATAAATTTCACTGAACTCCAATAAAAACTTGTTTTTAAGTATATTTACATATTTTTGTTATAAATTTTGTATTATTTTGTTAGAAAGGGGTACAAAGATATAAATAAATAAATAAAAAAATAGTTTATTAGAAATTGGCAAAATCTATCAAATTTTTCAACTTTTAATTTTTTTCCCGCAATGTAAGAATTCTATGAAAAAAATATTTCAATAAAACTTGTGCAGTTTCCCATTACCTTTAGTTTTTGCTTGAACATTTTTGTAATATCTTTCATATTAAAAAAAAAAATATGAAGAATCCACTTTCGGTTTATAAATACACACCAAAAGCTTTTCAGTTCCAGATTTTCACGACAAAACCTTACACACTTCCCCTATATTTCATATAGGGAAAGTAAAGAACTTGTAAGAATCTAGAATAAGTCTTAAATGTTGGTTGTATTCTTTTGTAAACATTATAACTGTTTTTAGCAAAGTTTAATGTTTTTTTTTTGTGCACTAAATTTTATTTATGTTTTCTTCATTTTCTTTGTACAATAGTTTTAAATGTTTCTTTCTTGGCACATTTTTATTTTTATCGTAATTTTACTTATCCAGTTTTTCTAATTTTCAACTTCTTCCACAAAAACTTCAATTGCCTTTTAGGTAAAAAACATATTTTTATTCCTTCAGAAATTTCTACTGATGTTTTCAGCAATTTTCATGTAAAAATACATCTTTTTAAAACTAAATGAATTAAAGTTTTTTTTTGTAGCAAAGTTCAATTACTTTTTGAGAATTTTCAATTATTTCTTTCTTGTTTCGAATGTTTTAACATTTCGATTTTACTTTCATAAAGTTTTAACTGAGTTTTTTTTTAATTTTTACAAATTCATTTCAAAATAGCTTTAAATGTGTATTTAATTGTATTTAAGCAAATTAATTTGTTTTAAATTTTTTATGGTAACTTTATTATTTTGGAAAGTTGATTTAAATTAATTTTTTACATTTATTTTTAGTTTCCTTTAATTTTTCGCATTATTAAAAAATTCTTACTTCCTTCAAATAATTTGCGTATTATTTATTTAATTTCTTACCGTTTTTATTTTTAAAAAACTTTAAAATGTTTATTAAGTTATTCTTGAATCCTTTTTCAACATATTTAACTCTTTTTTCAGTTTGAAAAGAGGTTTTTCTTATAAATTAAATTAAAAATCAAAACTTCGTTTTAAACATTTTTTAAATTGTAGTTAAAATTTCAATTTAATTTCATTCTTGAAATGTTTTTTTCACTGTTGTCTTAATTATTTAATGTCTCAAAATGTCAACTCTTTTTAATCAATTTCTCATTGCTATTTTCTTAAATTTTACTCTAGACGCAATAAATTCACCTTTTTTTTTTATTGCGTTTACTTATAAAATAAATTAAAAACATGTTGAATCTATCATAAATTTGCTTGTGATTAAAATGCTATTCGGTACACTCACTTATGATCTAAAGGTTGGAGGGTGGGATAGGTGCCACCCGCCCACCCTACTTATATATTGGTACTTTTACCAGGGCAAATATTCTAGCTAAAACAAACATAAAATTATATAGACTTTATAAGCACATATTTAAATGTTATTAAATATGTAGGGTGGGTGGGTGTCCACTATCCTACTCTCCAATTTAAAATTTTAAGCAACGGTTTCCTTATTAAAAAATAGTAAACTAGAGAAGTTTACATTCTTAATTTAATACAAATATGCTTATGATTAAAATAATCTTCAGCCAAAGACTCGTGTATGATCTATAGATTGGAGGGTGGGACAGAGGCCACCCACCCACCCTACATAAATATTAAAACTTTTACCACTATCAGTATTTTAGTTTTCATAAACATAAACAGACATTATATCGATGATGTACATGATTTTATAAGCATTCTTGTAATTTAAGTTTTATTAAATACGTAGGGTGGGTGGGTGGCCGCTATCCTATCCTCCAGTTGTAAATTATAAACGAGGGTTTGTTTAAAAATATTAAAACAAGAAACCTATTCATTCTAAATCTATTATAAATCAAATGTATTTCGCTGTTAAGTAATAAACTATTTATTTATAAATGTAATTAAAATAGTATTTAGCTAAACACTTATCTATGATCTATAGGCTGAATTTGTAGGGTGGGTAGATGACCATCATGAATACCTACAGTTTAAAATTTTAGGTGACGGTTACCCTAAAAAAAATATTATTAAATTAGAGAAATTTATATGCTTAATCTAGTATTATATGAATATGCCTGTGTTCAAAAAATGTTCAGCCTAACACTCACGTATGATCTATAGGTTAAAGGCGGCGATAGAGGCCACCCACCCACCCCACATATATTTTGAAACTTTCACCACTGCAACTGTTTTAGTTCTCTGAAATAAACACACAGATTATATAGATGATTTTAATAATTTTATAAACACTTTTGTAGCTTAAGTATCATTATATATGTAGGGTGGGTGGGTGGCCACTATCCCACATTCCACTTTAAATTAATTAATTAAAATTTTAAGCAACGGTTTCCTTATTAAAAAAATACCAAATAAGAGAAGTGTATATACTTAATGTAGTATAAATATGCTTGCGATTAAAATAATATTCAATCAAACACTCGTATACGATCCATAGATTGAAGGATGGGATATAGGTTGCCCACCCACACTACATATATATTGTAACGTTCACCACAGTAACTATTTTAATTTGCTAAAATAAAACAGTGATTATGTCGATGGTGTTCATAGTGTTATAACTATAATTTAAGCTTGTGCACAACATAAAATTGAATGAATTTGTATTTACTAATCAAGTACAAAAATTCAAACGCATTTAAAATTAAACTATCTTCAATATTTCGTTAAAATAATGTACCTATCATATGCAGAAATTAAATAGCAATATTAAAAATTCGTACTGAAAAATTAAATTTGCATTTGCCGCTTGTAAACGATGTAGAAAATTAACCACAGCAGGAATTAACTTCAAAACTTCAGAATACATCCAGAATTGAAGTATCTTGCATATTTCATTCAAATATTTGCCCTATCATATACAGAAACTAAATAGCAACGCTTTAAACTCGTACTGAAAATATGAAATCTGCGTTCGGCGTTTGTTATGAATGTAAACAATTTACTACAACAGGAATTAACTTCAAAACTTCAGAATTTATCCGGAATTGAAGTATCTTCCATATTTAATTTAAATAATTGGCCTATTACATGCAGAAAGGGAATAGCAACGCTCAAAACTCGTACTGAAAATTAAATTTGCATTCGACGCTTGTAAACAATGTAAAAAATTAACTACAGCAAGAATTAACTTCAAAGCTTCAGAATTAATTCAGAATTGAAGTATCCTCCATATTTAATTCAAATATTTGACCTATATTATGCAGACACTAAATAGCAACGCTCAAAACTTGTACTGAAAATTGAAAACTGCGTTCGGCGTTTGCAATCAATGTAAAAAATTAACCACAGCAGAAATTAACTTCAAAACTTCAGAATATATTCAAGAGTCTTCCATTTTCCATTTGAATAATTGACCTATTACATGCAGAAAATACATAGCAATATTCAAAACTCGTACTGAAAAAATGAAATCTGCGTTCGGCGTTTGTAATCAATGTAAAAAATTAACCACAGCAGAAATTAACTTCAAAACTTCAGAATTAATCCAGAATTTAAGTATCTTTCATATTTAATTTAAATATATGACCTATCTTATGCAGAAACTAAATAGCAACTCTCAAAACTCGTACTTAAAAATTAAATTTCGGTTCGGTGCTTGTAAACAATGTAAAAAATTAACCACAGCAGGAATTAACTTCAAAGCTTTATAATTCATCTAGACTTGAAATATCCTCCATATTTAATTTAAGCATTTGACCTATCTTATGCAGGAACTAAATGGCAACGCTCAAAACTCGTACTTAAAAATTAAATTTCGGTTCGGTGCTTGTAAACAATGTAAAAAATTAACCACAGCAGGAATTAACTTCAAAGCTTCATAATTCATCTAGACTTGAAATATCCTCCATATTTAATTTAAGCATTTGACCTATCTTATGCAGGAACTAAATGGCAACGCTCAAAACTCGTACTTAAAATTTAAATTTGCATTCGACGATTGTAAACAATGTAAAAAAGTAACCACAGCAGGAATTATCTCAAAATTTTCAGAATATATCCAGAATTAAAGTACCTCTCACATTTCATTTAAATAATTTTACTGTGATGTGCAGAAACCAAATTGCAATGCACAAAACTCGTGCTTAAAAATTAAATTTGCGTTCGGTGCTTGTAAAAAGTGTAAAAAATTAACTACAGCAGGAATTAACTTCAAAACTTCAAAATACATCTAAAATTGAAGTATCTTCCATATTTCATTGAAATAATTTATGGATCATATGTAGAAACTAAAAATCAACGTTCAAAACAAGTACTAAAAATTTTAATTTGCATTCGGCGCTAGTCAACAATGTAAAAAATTAACCACAGCAGGAATTATCTTCAAATACTTCATAGTATATCCCAAATTGAAGTGTCTTTAATTTTGCATTTAAATAATTGAACTATCACGTGCAAAAAGTACATGGCAACTTTCAAAACTCGTACTGAAAAAATGAAATCTGCGTTCGGCGATTTTAAACAATGTAAAAACTTAACCAGAGCAGGAATTAACTTGAAAACTTCTGAATATATCCAGAATTAAAGTACCTTTCATATTTTATTTAAATAATTCAGCTATCATATGCACAAACCAAATAGCAATTCTCAAAACTCGCATTTAAAAATTAAATTTGCGTTCGGTTCTTGCAAACAATGTAAAAAATTAACCACAGCAGGAATTACTCTAAAAACTTCAAAATTCATCTAGAATTGAAGTATCTTCCATAATTTATTAAAATAATTCATGGGTAATATACAGAAACTAAATAGCAACGCTAAAATCTCAGACAGAAAATTTAAATTTGCATTCGACGCTTGTAAACAATGTAAAAAAGTAACCACACAAGGAATTAACTTAAAATTTTCAGACTGTATTTAGAATTAAAGTACCTTTCATATTTCGTTTAAATAATTCAGCTGTCATATGCAGAAACCAAATAGCAAGGCACAAAACTCGTGCTTAAAAATTAAATTTGCGTTCGGTGCTTGTAAACAGTGTAAAAAATTAACTACAGCAGGAATTAACTTCAAAACTTCAGAATACATCTAAAATTGAAGTATCTTCCATATTTCATTGAAATAATTTATGGATCATATGTAGATACTAAAAACCAACCTTCAAAACACGTACTCAAAAATTTAAATTTGCATTCGGCGCTTGTAAACAATGTAAAAAATTAACTGCAGCAGGAATTATCTTCAAATCTTTAGAAAACATCCAGAATTAAAGTATCTTCAATTTTTCATTTAAATAATTGACTTATTAAATGCAGAAAGTACATAGCAACGTTCAAAACTTGTACTGAAAAAATGAAATCTGCATTCGGCGTTTGTAACCAATGTAAAAAATTAACCACAACAGGAATTAACTTAAAATCTTTAGAAGGTTTCCAGAATTCAAGTACCTTTGATATTTCATTTAAATAATACAGCTGTCATGCGCAGAAACCAAAGAGCAATGCTCAAAACTCGTACTTAAAAAATACATTTTCGTTCGGTGCTTGTAAACAGTGTAAAAAATTAACTACAGCAGGAATTAACCTCAAAACCTTAGAATGCATCTAAAATTGAAGGATCTTCCATATTTAATTTAAATAATTGATGGATCATATGTAGAAACTAAAAATCAACGTTCAAAACTCGTACTGAAAATTTCAATTTCTATTGTAAACAATGTAAAAAATTAACTACAGCAGGAATTATCTTCAAATTTTCAGAAATCATCCAAAATTGAAGTATCTTCAATTTTTCATTTAAATAATTGACTTATTAAATGCAGAGAATACATAGCAACGTTCAAAACTCGTACTGAAAAAATCAAATCTGCGTTCGGGGTTTATAAACAATGTAAAATATTAACCACAGCAGGAATTAACTTAAAAACTTCAGAATGTATCCAGAATTAAAGTACCTTTCATATTTCATTTAAATAAATTAGCTACCATATGCACAAACTAAATAGCAATGCTCAAAACTAGTATTTAAAAATTAGGTTTGCGTTCGGTGCTTGCAAACAATGTAAAAAATTATCCACAGCAGAAATTACTCTAAAAGCTTCAAAATTTATCTAGAATTGAAGTATCTTGCATATTTTATTAAAATAATTCATGGGTAATATGCAGAAACTAAATAGCAACGCTAAAATCTCGGACAAAAAATTTAATTTTGCATTCGACGATTGTAAACAATGTAAAAAATTAACCACAGCAGGAATTAACATAAAAACTTCAGAATGCATCCAGAATTAAAGTGCCTTTCATATTTCATTTAAATAATTTAGCTATAATATGCAGAAACTAAAAAAGCAATGCTCAAAACTCGTGCTTAAAAATTAAATTTGCGTTTAGTGCTTGTAAACAGTGTAAAAAATTAACTACAGCAGGAATTAACTTCAAAACTTCAGAATTCATCCAGAATTAAATTATATTCCATATTTCTTCTAAATATTTGACTTATCGTATGCAGAAACTAAATAGCAAAGCTCAAAACTCGTACTAAAAATTTAAATTTGCATTCGGCGCTTGTAAACAACGTAAGAAATTAACCACTGCAGGAATTAGTTTCAAAACTTCAAAATATATCCAGGATTAAAGTATCTTCCATTTATTATTTAAATAATTGACCTATCACATGCAGAAAGTACATAGCAACGTTCAAAACTCGTACTTGAAAAAATAAATATGCGTTCGGCATTTGTAAACAATATAAAAAATTAACCACAGCAGGAATTAATTTAAAATCTTCAGAATATATCCAAAATTATAGTACCTTTCACATTTCATTTAAATAATTCGGCTGTCATATAGAAAAGCACAAAACTCGTGCTTAAAAATTAAATTTGCGTTCGGTGCTTGTAAACAGTGTAAAAAATTAACTACAGCAGAAATTAACCTGAAAACTTCAGAATACATCTAGAATTGAAGTATCTTCCATATTTAATTGAAATAATTGACGGATCATATGTAGATTCTAAAAATTAACGCTCAAAACTCGTACTGAAAATTTTAATTTGCATTCGGCGCTAGTCAACAATGCAAAAAATTAACCACAGGAATTATCTTCAAAACTTCAGAATATCGTAAGAAGAAACTAAATAGCAATGCTAAAATCTCCTAATGAAAATTCAAATTTGCATTCAGCGCTTGTAAACAATGTAAAAAATTAACCACAACAGGAATTAACTTCAAAACTTCAGAATAGTGAAATTTGTAGAGTTGGTGGGTGGCCACAATCCTACCCTCCAGTTTCAAATTATAAGCGAAAGAGAATTAAAAAAGATAAAAGTTTACATGTCAAATCTGTTTATGAACAAAATATGTAGGGTAGGTGAAATTTTAAGCAATGGTTTCCGTTTAAAAAAAAATATATTAGAGACGTTTACATTCTTAATTTAGTATAAATATGCTTGTGATTAAAATAATATTCAAACGTGTATTATCTATGGATTGGAGGGTGCGATAGTGGCCACCCACCCACCCTAGATATACATAGAAACTTTAACCACTGTAAGTGTTTTAATTCTCTTAAACAAAACCATACATTATATCGATGATGTTTAGGATTTTATAAGCACTGTTGTAATTTAAGTATAATCAAATATGTAGGGTGGGTGGGTGGCCACTATCCCACCCTTCAATCTTAAATTATAAGCAAAACATTACAAAAAATTTAAAAAGATAGTAATAAATAAATTTAAATCTTGTATAAATATGCGTGTGTTAAAAAAATATTCAGTTAAATACTCGTGTATTATCTATAGATTGGAGGGTGGGAGAGATGCTACCCACTCACTCTACATATTTATTTAAAATCTTTACCACTGTAACCATTTAAATTGACTAAAACAAAAACTGAGATTTAAATCTAATCTCTTTAAAGATTTCTTAAATGATTTGGTAAATAAATCATAATTATAATTTCATAATATCTATTATCTTAAAATTTACTCTAAATATAACATACTTGTTTACATTGTACTTATCTTTAAAATTTGAAGTATCAGGTTAAAAAAATAAACTTTTTCCTGATTATATTTATCTTCAATATCAATTCATTATTTTTTGTTTCTTTTTGACTAATTGTATTTATTTACATTCCGCTCCGAGAATTCACAGCGTTCGGACGTGCCGAATTATCCTCCGAGCAATTAGGAAAGTTTAAAGTGAAAATCGAAGTTATAAACAACGTGTGTGTTAATAACAAGAGTATATATCTACAACACACTTCCGGACCCGTCCTTCATAGGACGTCTTCCTGGAAAAAATGAGTGGAGAAGAAGAAGACGACAGCGAATACATCGAAATGGAAACAGACACAGAATACAATCCACGCTCACAGCCAACGACCTCGGGATATCAAACCGCTGGTAAGAAAAGAGGTCGGCCGAAAAAATCGGTTAGTTTTAACACAAAAAAATCTAACATAAACAATACGAACGTAGCAAATATCGCGACTACAAACCGTACACTACAAAATATACTTAAAAAAATCCACGCTACGAATTCACAAAATATTGAAGACGACACTTTCATAATTACTACACGATCACAACAACAATTAAATCCAACTAAAATAAATCAACCAACACAACCAAACACAATTAAAACACCACAAACAACACAACATACAATTATAAATCATAACCCACAAGTAAAACCGATAACTTCACAGTATAAATATACATATACATTTAAAACAATTAAAGAATTATCAAGAATCCAAATAGCAACATTGTGGGCAGAATTAAACTTCAGTACAGACTTGGAAATTATCAAAACAAAATTCGGATTTCTGATTAAGTCTAACATAGATAAGAAAACTCTTGAAGGCTATTTAAACCATTTAAAAACTATCAACATTATTGCGACATATTCTGAAAGTCAAAATACTCCACGCCAAAAAACGTATCCGGCTCCCACGTATTGTTGTGTTATAAGAAGTGTAGAGCCAGAAATAGAAGATGCCTTAATTAGCGCCCAATTAACAAAAAATCAAATCGAACATCGTTATTGTAAGAGAATTATTTCCAAAGCTACAAACGAAAAAACACGCATCATCCGTATAATCACAGGATCACATGAATCATATACAAAACTCTTACACGACGGTTTCAAATATATGTTTAAATCATACCCGGTTGAAGAAAGTTTTGCTCCAAATCCAATCCCCCTACCATGTAATAAATGCTCGAAATACGACCACAAAACAGCCGACTGCAAGGAAATCACTACATGTGCAAAATGTTCCGGAAATCACCACACGAGTTCCTGCCAGACCACCCTACCAGAGAAATGCAAGGCCTGCGGAGACACTACACATGGTGCGTGGTCTACAAAATGCCCTAAACGTCCAATGCAGCCTATAGATGGTATCCCTAACATCAAAATCCACAACACAAACAAGAAGACAACAGAAATGGACCAGACATTGACAAAGACATCTCGCGTTCATCAACCACTCACAATTCATGACTTCATACTGGACTGTTATACCACAGAAATAAATTCACCTAACAACAATAACCGACAGGACTTATTAAAAAAACTTCGAGAACGATTTATACGATCATTTAATATAGACACTCACGCATCATTTTCAGGCAATAGAATGTTCATCGTAATGTTCGACATAGAACAACCGCACCTCATCCCTCCAGTCGCCCCAAAGGATGGAGTCCACATAGGTAATACTATCGTAACTAAAAATGGCTAGTGTACGCTTCTTATACTCCAACATTAATTCCCTAACGAACAAATCCCATCTACTCTCCCATTACCTGTCCAACAATCCTATTCATATAAACTTAATGGTAGAAACCAAACACAAAACACCATACACCTTTAAAAACTGGTCCACAATTCAGAATCTATCTTCCATCCACAATGATAACCATAGGGGAGGATCTGTGATAGCAGTACATCCTTCTTTAAACCTCGGCAAAGCAAATTCCCCAAAAATAAACAATCCGTTAAATGAATGTATTCACTGTACCTTAGTGTTCCCTTCTTATACTATCCACCTATTTCTTATATATATCCATCCACACTCCCAGATAGAAGATAGCATATTCACCAAAGCATCGCTGTATGATAATGTAATTATTGTAGGTGATTTTAATATCAATAAAACCAAAGCTCGCCACCTATCTTCCTTCCTATCCCAATCTAATTTTACTCAAATTAAAACACCTCCCACCTTCATTATGAACAATAATCCACCATCAACTCCCGATATCTTATTATGTACAAAAAACCTAAGTCACTTAATAACACCCGTATCCCTCATTCCTGATTTGTGTTCCGACCATCTTTCAATCCAATTTGACCTAAATATTCAACAACATATCCCATTGCCCACTCCTGTTAGTATCTATAATTTTCAAAAATGCAATACAGATAAGGTTAATGATGATATGGAGACGTTTATTAAGAACAATCCTTCCCCAAATCCCGATGTTATAACCAAATTTAATAACCTGCTTTCATCCACAATCCTTAAACACACTCCTAAACAAACTAAGCAAACATACAAATATCCTCTACCTAACTATATCCTAAGACTTATTAAATTCAAAAGACAATTATATCGTGATATTAAAATAACAGACACAATAGAACTTAGACAAAAATTTAACAAACTGAACAAAGACATACACCGACTAATAGACGAATACAAGAAAGAGACATGGATAAACGCTTGTGAAAACATAAATAGCATGAAAGGCAAGACTTACTGGACGGAAATTAAGAAGTTAACAAAATATAGAAAGAGTGACAAGATTCAATACATTCTCGATCCAACCACGAATACTTTAACTAACGATTCCGAAAAAATCGCAGACATATTTAAGAATTATTTCAAAGACACCTTCTTATTTTCGCAAGACGACTCATTTGACAACACACTACTTGAGACAGTTAATTCCTGGTACGACACATTTCCCATTCACCCCTCACTTCCACCAGACGATGATATTTTAGACGAGACGGACTATTATGACATCCTAAATAAAGGAAAAAACACAGCTCCAGGACATGACAATATCCATCGACGTATAATAAAATCCCTTAATGACAATATCCACCAATATATCCTTAAAATATTTAACCATAATTACCGCCACCAATATTTCCCTACAGAATGGAAACATGGTATTATAACATGTATTCCAAAACCAAATCTAGATCCTTCCTTAACTTCCAGCTACCGCCCCATCACACTTCTCCCTGTTCTTGGTAAGCTCTTCGAATCTCTTATTAAACGCAAACTTATGTCAACCATTAGCCAATATATCCCAACATACCAATTTGGTTTCTTACCCAATCGTTCCACAACCCTTCCCCTCACAATTCTTACATCAAACTGCGAGACAGCCCATCTGGAGGGTAGAAAATCATCTATGCTTTTTTTAGATATTAAAAAAGCCTTTGACTCCGTATGGCATCGAGGGCTTTTATATAAATGCTACATTCTTAATCTACCCAAGCACCTCATTATCCTAATAGCCAACTTCCTACAAAATAGATCCTTACAAATTAGAATACATAACAATCTTTCCACTACCTTTACTCCAGAGCAAGGTGTCCCTCAAGGATCCCCTCTCTCCCCCATCCTATATAACTTATACTGCCACGATATTTACCACCCAAACCCTGACCACTTTAATCCTTTAGCATACCCTCTCCAATTTGCAGATGATACTGTTCTCATTGTCCACTCTAATAACATACAAAATTCCATTTCCTCCCTCCAGCAATTTTCCAACAAAATTGAATCATGGTTTAACAAATGGAGAATCAAAATAAATCCATTAAAATCCAAACTTATAATACCTTTCCATCACATTCCACCTACTCCTCATGCAATTACCATCAACAATACCCGCATTACATCATCCCCAACCTGCAAATATCTCGGCGTATTATTTGACCCAAAATTTAATTTCAAGAAGCATACACTGGCCATTAAAAACAAAATCCGTGCTAGAGCAAAACACTTTAGATGCCTCACTTATAGAGGAAAAGGTATAAATATAAACACCGCCACACATATTTATAAAATGATATGTAGACCTATGCTGGACTATGGAGCCGTTCTTCTATCCCAATCCCGCCCCTCCGTATTAAAACATATCCAAATTGCTGAACGATCATCCCTCCGCATTTTAACTAAAATACGACATCCACATAACCCCTTATATAATCCATCGAACGTCCTACTCTACAATAGCACCGGAATTACACCTATCCAAGACCGCCTATTAGCCCTCTCCCAAAAATTCTCCACGAATCCTAAAAATCTAGAGCTCCTAAATAAACTATGTATTTCCAGAAATCCCGAAATCCCTCCCAAATACAAACACCCATCTGAAACCACATATGAATTCATCAAACATTTCACCTCGTTAGACAATGACAGTTAACAATCATGACGAAAACTAAAGATACGACAAACCAGGGTAGAAAGACCTACGGTCGATAACCCTTTGGTCATTTTATAAAGTTAAGAATATATATATATTATGTAATATTATTTTATACAACCAATAAAGATTTATTTATTATTATTATTATGTATTTATTTAAATATTTGATTGATATTCAATAATAAATTTTGTAAAGTGTACATTAAAATATGGACTTTCTTTTACTAAAAGGCAATCCAACAAATGCTTATATGTATGACAAAAAACAATTTAAAGAATAAAAATGTATATATTTAATTTTTAGCATCCTTTAAATATTAGTTAACAAATTAAAAGCTAATCAAACAATATAAAATTTATTTGTCCTTTATGTTACCTCAGAACTAACAAAACCGCAAATTTCTTATAAACCTTAATTTGGTAACCACTTTTAATCATGCATGAAATTACCTAAAATTTAATTTTAAGCACCGCTTATTTAGCAATCAAATGCGTTCATGAAACTAATAGCCTTTTAATAAATAAGATTATATAATTAGGTAATTGTATATCACGTACCATATACTGCTCTAAAATTAACTGCTTTCACTTTAAAAACATCAAAACATCTGCAAATTATTTATAATTATAGTAATTACGTGTCAGATTAACAGAAATGTAATTTATTAAAAAAAGAGATTTTAAAACTTAAAAAAATACATGTATTATATCTAATTAATAATACTAAGTACCTTGTCAATCAGTTAATTATATGTATTGTACATCCTACACTACAAATAGAAATATACGGCCGTGTAATATCATAAAATGCAGTTTTATCAAGTCATTGCATAAAAGGCGAATGTGTGTTTGTGGGTCGTACAGCTTCGTTACACGGCATTAATTTTAAACGTGTATATCCTTGAACAGTAGTAGTTCAACGCTGGAAGGTATGAATAATTGAAAATTGTCTCCAATAGTCGAATGCCCAGACAAGGAATCGACCGCCTGGTAATTACGCAATTGCGATTTTATATTGGTCACTTTCATACTAGCTGGGACTCGCCGGTAATGAACTTGAAATATTATTATATACGGAGTAGAACAAAAATATTGTTTAGTATACAGTAGTATTAGATACAAAAGAGACATTTTCTTACACATAATACCTTCTTTTCATTCGTACTATTATCAATAAAATGGTTTACACTTTTTCATGCATATGTACAACAAAATAATTTCGTTGATTGATTTGATTTACAAACCTTTAGATTTTAATCTATATCAGGAGTTGGGTAAATTAAAGCACTTGTTATGTTCCATAATTTTATTTTCAGTTACCTGACACGTGTTTCGATCTTTTACGATCATTCTTAAAGTGAAAACTTTCGTTCCATCAAGAGAGTAGCGCAAAATGTATTGACTATATCAGGAGTCTGGTAAAAATTATTCTGAAAAAAATATCAAAACATAATGGTCGAAGAAAAAAGATGATAACATTAAGGTCCATCTATTGACAAAAGCGTTACACTAACATTCTTTAGTTGAAAGAAGCAAGCCTTTAACTACGCTACGGCGATGAGATCTAAACTGATTCGTGGCTGTTGTTGACAAGGAAATAATAATTTAAAGATAACAATCCAAACAAAAACCTTATTTGAATAAATAAATCTAATCTAATACAATATATAATTATTAAATTTACATATTTTCTTTTTATAACATACAATTACGTGTAGTTATTTTTTTTCATTTAAAAAAGGACCCTTTTTTTCTATCAATTTTCACAATTTAGACTTTACGCTAATTATAAAGTGCACTATCACCAACGATCGACTGTTTCTCAATGTCATGGCATATTTTTAGTGGGTGACGATAAGGAAATAAGGACAATTCTGGGATGGGCAATGGGCTAGGCTAAATAACTTCTGCAGGCTGGGCCCGGACCGAAAAGTAAATAAAAACAATTTTTTGGATGTAATTATACGCCCGGCAATAATTTAAGGCGTGAAGCAAGTGGCATTAACAAGAAAATAACACGAACTAAATTAAGTTATTCTTTTTTTACGTGTACATTGTATTCTAATTATTTTCTTTTCAACACCATGATGTATAATTATTACGGTGGCTATAACAGATTTAACTTAATGAAATTATTAGTATAAAAAATCAAGGCCCTATTTTTTGTGATGTCCTTTAGATAAATTAATATTAAATAATTGTTAACGAAATTTTGTTCTGAACATCAGCAATTTAAAAATAAATGACGGAAAATTCTGAAAGACTATAATTGATAAAAAAACATTTAAACTACAAATTTTTGAGAAAGTAATCTAAAAATCTAGAGAAGTCAATGTTGAAAAATACTAGAAAGATCCCTTAAAACCTAGGTTTCAACATATTATTATTACGATGAATGATGAACCAACCGTCAAAACTAATCGGAGAAGTATAAAAATAGTGAAACAAAACTAAGCGTGTAATTAACCTACTAATTAACATTATTTTTAAATGTCTTACGACGTATGCTAATGTAATTGCCTCAAATTGCCTAGGAGAATTTGTCCACGAATTTTTACTACCAAATTTAGTTGGCTGCAATTTTATTTAATGTAAATAATGAGCACCTGTATTATTTTATCTTTTTTCATACCTTTATTTGTGTTTTTTTTTATTGTCATTAGTAGATAAGATTTCTCATGTTATTTAGATTTTTTCAAAATCTTTTTTATCATTCATTATTTTATCATTATTTTCTTCCAAATGTTTAACATTTGCTTCGACGATTTTAGAATTATACAGTCCTTTCTCCTATAAAATTCCAGATTTTTTATTAATTTTTATAATTTGCTTTGTGTTTTAGAATTTTTCTCTAGAATTTTTCATCAATTTTTAGAATTTGGCAATAATTTGTCTAATATTTTATTTTCCAAGGTTTTAGAATTGGTTTCGAGAATTTTTAGGAATTTATCTAGAATATTTGAGGAAATATTTTCAAGAATTTAATTTTCTAAAGATTTAGAATTCGCTCTGAGAATTTTTTAATTTTTTTAAAATTTTTCTTGAATGTTTGAGGAACTGCTTTAGATTTATAATTGTCTTTCTCTACAAAAATTCTACCATCTTTCAACACTTTCTTCTCTAGATTTTTAGATAACTCTCTCAAAAAATTTTACTTTTTTTACTTAGTTCTTTTTTATCAATTAGAGTCTTTCATAATTTTCCGTCAATTATTCTTAAACTGCTGCTAATTTCGTACTTTTTCTGAGCTAGTGCAGAAAATGGTTGCGACCTTTACTATTTGGTAATCCATACTTACAATGAATTGAAAAATGCACTATGTTTAAACTACAAATTTGAAACGTTAAAACATAGTGATTTTTTCAGTTTTTTTTTTTCAAAAATCTAATTATTTCCAGTTAATCCTTTTTAATTTTCTGGCATTATTTTTCCGAGGTTTTTGATTTGATTTGATAATGCCTTAAAAAGTGATACTGGTGGAGTAAATTGAGAAAAATTGTGAAACCAACTAAGTTTAATTTAATTTAAACCTTCGTCAATAATAATTTGATTTAGTATTTTAAATTTCTAAAATTTTTAAGCATTTTTTATCCCATTTTGATAATTTTTGAGGAACTGTTGAATTAATTTTCCGCATTTTTCCATATTTTAAGAATTTCTGAGCACCTGCTTTATACCCTCACAATGTTGTAGAAGATAAAATATTAATTTCCTCGGAGCGTTTAAAAATTGCAACATTTTTCAGCAATGTCTTTCCCAGATTTCTATATATATTTTTTTAACATTTAGAGGATTTTAGATTTTTGCTTAAATTTCTCTTACAGAATTTTGTATAATATTTTCTTCAATGTTTCGAGTATATTTGGGATGAGATTTTTTATGCTTTTAGATTTTTTTAGAATTGTTTTCTTGAATTTTACCCAAATTTTGAAGGTTAATACAATTTTATAAAAATATCTCAATGATTTCTACAATGTTCTGGCTATTACCTTTCTAACTTGATTTATCCTCACAAAATTTTATAGTTTTTTCTATGGCAGGCAAGTCAGTTTTTCCGATTTTTTTATTCTTCGAAATTTTTAGAATTTTCTGGGGGGTAATTTTAAAAATTTGCCAACATTTTATTTTTTAAGGTCATTAATTTTGCTCTGAGATTATAGACTTCTAGAAATTTCCAGTATTTTCTTTTCCATATTTCGGAAATTTTTAAGCATCTGCTTGATCATACCGGTTTTTTCTTTGTAGGTGATAAGATTTCAAATTTTCTCCAAATTTTTAAAATTTGCTTTTTGCTTTAGAATTTTCCATCAATTTATCTTGGAAATCTCTAGAATTTTTCATCATTTTTTAGAATTTAGCAGTAATTTGCCTTATAGATATCTAATATTTTAATTTCCAAAGTTTTAGAATTGGCTCCGAGAATTTTTACGGAATTATCTAGAATATTTGAGGAAATATTTTCAAGAATTTAAATTTCTAAAGATTTAGAATTAATATTTAGATTTTTTTCATTTTTCTAGAACGTTTGAGGAACTGCTTCACATTTTCGTTTTTATTTTTGTAGATTATAAGATTTATAATTTTTCGGATCTTTCTTATATTCCATATTTCGGAAATTTTTGAGCATCTGCTTCATCATATCGGTTTTTTCTTGTAGGTGATAAGTTTTCTAATTTTTTCTGAACTCACAGCAAACAAATAATCTATTTTTTTTAAACTCCAATTTTTTTTCAATATTCTGAAATTATTTTCCTAAATTTTAAGGAGTTTTAAAAATTGTTCGTATTTTTTGGACCCGCTACGATTTTCTTACTTTTTTCTAAGTTTGTCAGAGATGTGAGTATTTTCTTCTTCAAAAGTTTTAGAATTCTTTTTCAGTAGATTCAACAAAATTAAGAATTATACATTTGTATTAATTTTCAGCATTTTTCAATGATTTAAGATATTCCGAGATTCTCACAATGTTGTGAAAGATAAAATTATAAATTATCTCGGAGCTTTTAAAAATTCTTGTACTTTTTCAGTCTAGAATGTATTTCTTCGGGGTTTTAAATTTTTTTCAAATTTATCTTGGACTTTTAGAATTTTGTATGATATTTTCTTCAATTTCCAAGAATATTTGGAATGATGTTTCTTATAATAGGTTTGTTTCATTGATTTCTTATGCTCTTACACCTTTTTGGAATTTTTTAGTAATTTTACCCAAATTTTTAGAGTAATTAATTATTTTTTTCTTAAGGAACAGAATGGTAGTGACTGGTACGAAAAGTAACCATAGAAAATCGTATTTTATATCATCCTACATTTAAAAATGAAATACCACATATCATTTTCAAATGTAGGATAAAATAAAACACGGTTTTCTATGTTTTTTTCTTTATTCTTTATATTTTTATTATTCTTGGTTATAATTGGTTTACAAAGGAATGCATAAATTATTTAAACACTAGTTTTCTTTTTAATTTTTATAATTTTGCTTAGTTTTTTCCATAATTTTTCAGACGTAACCAGTAAATTCTCTTATATGGATTTCTAAAAGTTTCAAGAATTTAATTTTCGAAAGCTTAAGAATGGGCTCTGAAAATTTCAGGAATTTTTAAGTTTTTCTAGAATTTTTGAGGAATGAAGCAGTTTCTCAAAATTTTTTATTATCTTGAAGATTATAATATTTAAAAATGTCTCTAGAATTTTAACAATTTCTTCTCTAGATATCTAGATTTTTTTCTCAAAAATTGTTGCTTAAAAATTTTTATAATTTTTCATCAATTCCTGTTAGACATTCAGAATTTTCCAAAATTTATTCTTACACTGGCCTTTTTAAATATTTAGCATTTTTTACTCTATTATTTTAAAAATTTTAAGTATTTTGAATTCTCTTGCAATTTTATGGATAGTTTTTTTTCGGAGTTTCTCAACAACTTTTCGGTGATTTTGAGTTAATTTTCAGTAATTTCCAAAATTTTCCAACATTTTATTTTCCAAGGTCTTAAAATTTGCTCTTAGATTATAGATTTGTAGAAATTTCCAGTATTTTCTTTTCTATATTTCGGAAAGTTTTGAGCATCTTTCTTAGAAATTCTGATATTTTTCAGAAATTTCTCTTCCAGGTTTCTATAAATTTTTTGTCTAAATTTTTAAGATATGTTTTGATATTATTATTATTATTATTATTATTATTATTATAAGTTAAAAACAAATCTGATAGATTTATTATATTTTGTGATTTTCTAAGATTTTTTTCTTGAATTTTCTAGTAATAAGTTTATTAGAATTTTATAAAAATGCCTCTTACAGATTCCTAGAATTTTCTGGTATTTTCTCTGATTTGATTCACTATTGAATAATTTTATAGTATTTTCTAGGACATATAAGATTTTCAGTTTTTCGGAAAAAAAATTAGGTTGGATTTTTGCTAAAATTACAACAAATTTCCAATTTTATTTTCTACAAAATTTTTAGAATTTTCTTATGTCATTTTGAAATTTTCCAGTAATATCTCTTATAGATTTTTAGAATTTTCTTAACATTTTATATTTAAAACTTTCTCTTAGAATTTTCGGCAGATTCTAAAATTACAGGTTTTTAGAAATTTCTAGTATATAAAAAAATATTTTTCTACAGTTTTAAGTAAATCTCATCACTTATAAGAAAAAGTATGAAGTAGGTGCTCAAACTTTCTCGGCAAATGGAAAGGAGGAATATTAGAAATATTAAAGAAAACCTTGAAAAATGAAAAGTGTAATCTGGTCAAACAAAAACTAGAAAATTCTATAATGGTAATTGCTAATAAATCTAAAAAAATTTAACGTAATGAGGAAAAATAGGAAAAGAAACCTTCGTTCCATTTGCCGAAAAGGTTTGTGCACCTACTTCATACTTTTTCTTATAAGTGATAAGGTTTTTATTTTACTTGAAACTGTAGAAAATTATATTTTTCTCTCCATATTCATTCACAAACTGTGTACTCATAAAAAGTCTGGAATTTGTTCAACAATTGTAATTTTGTTTGCCAGATTTCTGGATTTTTTTTTCCGAAATTTATTTTGAATAATCAGAGATTTTTAGAATTTTCCTTCATTTATTTCTAAACTTTTTGAATTTTTGGGACCTGATGCAAACTTTAATGATTGTTCAGATACGTGAAGATGTACCGTACTATAAATGAAAGATTGAGTCTCCTTTCTTCACAAAATTTATTGATCGCAAATGTACATTTTGGACACATCGTCACATCAATAAATTTTGTGAAGAAAGGAGACTCAATCTTTCATTTATAGTACCTGATGCAAACTTTTTATTTTTTTTCAGAAATTTGAGTGTTTTTTGGTAATTTTGTTTTTAAGCATTATTTTCCCAAAATTTTTGCATTTGTTTTAAGGGTTTTATTCTCACAATTTTGTGGATGGTAAAATTATTAATTTTTTAAAAATGTCGGCATTTTTCAGCAATTTCTCGTCCAGATTTCTATAATTTTTACTTCAAATTTTTAGAGAATTTTAGATTTTTGCATATTTATCTAACAGACCATTCCAATGTTCTTCCACTTATGCCCACATCCATCTACTGTCCAGTAAGACATACTGACAGCTTCTGAATTCTACATTTGGAATATATTTAAGCAAATATGCTATTTTTGTCTTTTGTTGGGAAATGGATTTGACGTTAGCCTATCATTATGGATTATAATTTATATATTACGTCAAAGGTTTTACATTTTTTTAGCAATTGACCTTATAGAATTTTACAGTCTTTTCTCGACCAGATTAAACTTCTCTTTTTATTAGTTTTTCTTTAATATTTCTTATTTGTCAGCAATTTTTCTTCAAAATTTTTAAATCACAATTTTTCTAGAATGTTCTAGGAAAAATTTTAGAATTGTCCAGTAATTTCTCTTATAGATTTTTTTCTTTAATAATTCTCATTTTTCAGCAATTTTCTGTCAAAATTTTTAAAAGATTTCTAGGATAATTTTAGTAATTTCGGTAATTTTTTTTAATAGATTTTTTCGGTGGTTTTCAAGTTCTAGAATTCCAAATTTCTAACATTTTTTCCTCATTTTTCTAGATTTTATAGAGACCTGTTTTGTACTCTCAAAATGTTGTAGTTAATAAGAGTTTAATAACAACTCTTCAGACATTGTTATTTTTTTTGGCAATTGATTGATTTTTTTAGAATGTTTCAATTGTTAAATTTGTATTAAAAATTTAAAATTTTTGATCAATTTCTAATTCTATTTTCTTCGGAGAATTTCAGATTCCTCCTATAGATTTTTACAATTTCCGGAATAATTTTTTTCATGTTTTTTAATTTTTGGCAGTTGTTTTTCTTTTCAAATATTTTATACTCTTTAGTTATTTATTTATTTATACTCTGGTGTACTTACATACTTAATTTTCTAGAAAGTTAATTACAAGAATTTGAGAAATATCGTATATATGATATAATTTCAGTTAAGAATTCTTTGGAAAGTTCATGCTTTTTTGCAATGAACTTTCGCTCGGTACCCACGAGTTTTAGAGTTTTTTTAAATCAAATTCTCTTACAGGTTTCTAGCTTGATTTTTTCTCATATTTTTATATTTCATTCTCAAACATTTTATTGATTAGATGAAATTTTTTATTTTGTCTGAAAATTTCCGAAACGTCTCGTCAAAAATTCGATTCTCCCCCTTATACATACATACATGGATCTGCTGAAGTACATCGCCATCAGTTTCTCTAAGAAAATTTTCCAGTGGCTTGTTTAAACGACATTACATTTTTTGATGAACATCTCAGGTTGCATCATATAGACTTCATCGTGCAGACATAAGTCAAAAAGACGTCTATCTGAACTTACAGTTCTTCATTTGCCACAGCAGCAAATAACGCACGAATGGTTTCAGAACGTACCACTGGTGCAAAAACTTCGTCCTAGTCTCTCCCGTGTTTTTATACGTGTCCACAAGCAAGAAACCTTACTTTGTATTTTTCAGTCCTGTCCTTTTGATTGACTTTAAGTCTTAAATATCCAGCGTTTTATTGACATCTCCTTATCATGTGGTCTATCAACCAGTATGGATGTTCACTTTTGCGAATTGTGTTGTACTCCTGCTCCATGGCGGTTAGCTCTAACTGTTCGTCGTCCTTGTTGATCGCTTCATTGACTGTTTGAACATTTGGCGATTGCTGCTTATTGGTCAGATATAATTTTCATGGCCTTGCTGGTTTGCCTGTCTTATTTGTTTTGTTGTGAACTCTACCTCTGCTTGAATGGTTAATTTCTTCAAGGTCATCGATCGACTCCTCTTTCAATGAATTTTCTGATTTCTCAACAGCAGATTCCTTCTCTTCAGAATTTTGTTGGAAAACAGGAAGTGTTGCTGTCGATAATATCTCCGGAAGGTCTACACTTTCGATGAATCTAATATCGGGATCTTGATCACCGTCTTTGTTGTTGGCTTCCAAAGTATGTATGCCTTTAATTTGCTTGAGTATCCTACTAGCACGCATTTCTCACCATTTTGGTTGAATCTTCTCTTTAGCTCGACGGCTTTGCTGCCAATAGTTCTCAGATAGTTTTCGATTTGTTAACGTTTAGAAACTTGGCCTACAACATCAGCCATTGAGCTATTTCAACGAGAGTTGAACTCCATTCTTCTAGATGTGATGTCCAGTTTGTTTTTCATCTTTTTTCTTGTAACTTCTGAATGCCTCCAGGACTCGATGGTTTCTTCAGCATAATTACCTCTATAAAGTGGTAAAATATTTTGCTACACCGAGAGATTCTGTACTCATTGATCCGCAAATGTCTAAATGAACTAATATTTCAGATTCGCGTTTTCTAGAACGTTTGAACATTTTATAGGAGGGTGATAAAGGGTAGCAGGAATGCAAATTGATAGTTATGAATAAGATTAGAAATAAGAGGTAGGATTTTAGCTGATTTCTTGTTGTTAATATTTTTTACAACATTCACAGTTTTAAAGCTTTGTATTTCACATTTTTACTGTCACAAATCACATAAATACTTTACATTCCTGCAAATTTCTTCTGCACCCACCACGGGCGATCACGATGAGCGGCAATTGTCTCGCCGCTTAACATTCTAGGCGAGTTCTTCGGCGCGACCTATTGACATTAAGACTTACGGACCGAAACTATTGTTATCATCGACCAGTACTAACTTATCAGCCTGGGCAGCCTCGGAAACCTTAACATTCTCCAGCAGAACAACGTCTCTCATGTTTGCCCAACACGTGAATTCCTCCGCGCACTAAATGCCAGTCAGATAAATCTGCGCGATTGTTGTTAACGATCATAATCCAAGATGATCAAATATCGTGTTTGCGACAAGCGGGAGATTATATGCAGATTTATTCCTTTCGTTGTTGTTCAAACGGTGATTCATGCAGTCTTTCGTTCTTGTGAAATTGCAATTTCCTCCAAGGTCGACGGCGAATTAACATAGGAATGGGATTTAGTGTTAGTTATTTGAATGCGCGTGAAAATAATTTATTTTTATTAGTTTTTATTAATCTATAAGAAATAATTTATTGATAAATGTATGTGAATACAGAATGATAATAGCAATTGTAAAATTATATAGAATGAAGACTCTAATACATTTAAAAACAAATCAATTACAAAAAACATACATAAAATACAATATTTGGCAAAAATATATCGTAACAAAATATATTAAAATCCTTCAGTTCGTTGTAGTAATAATGTTTTAAAAAGATTTAAAATGTTATACGTTGGATAATGATTATAATATTAAATGACGTGTCCAGAAACTAAAAATTAAAACGTATTTTTTTAATGAACATAACTGATAAAATCAAAGTAATAATAATTTTTCAACGCATGACTTTTAATATTTTAAAAACGTGAGCAGTCATCACGATTTCATCTTCATTTAATTAATTACAACAGACAAATTAAATTCGTGACTGGAAACTGAAAATTATTGTAATGAAGAAATAAAATTCGTGTACGAATCAATGTTCTTGACCGTTCCTCTTCGCCTAGGATATCTATTGGCGATGGTAAAATCATAAATTTTCCCGTTTGGTCGCAGGAGGAAAAAAAACGACGACAAATCGCCTATTTCTTTTCAATGCTAACGAGCCGTTTGACTGCGGATCAGATTCCATCCAATTAACCCAGATTCTCTATTTGTGCAGAGATGGTTACTGTATTGCCGAGGAATGCAATGAACGGTGATTGATGGGCAGAGGATGGTCATTGTCTTGATTTGATCGTGATGTGGGATAATGCGCGATTGTGAGTGAAGTGAATGTGTCTTTGTTTTAGAAAAAAAGGGTTAAGAATTAATCGTAATCAATACGTTAATTGTAATTAGGATCAGTTTGAAGTGAGAAAGAACATATTTACAAGAGCAATATTGAAAATAAACCATAAATTTTTGTTTTGCAATTGTATTTAAGTAATGTTAATTAACCCTTTAAGTTAGATTTATTTCGAGCCAAAAAACTAAAGAAAAATATGAATTAAAAATCATATTTTTATTATATATTATTATATAATGATATAATAAAATATTACTTGAATTTTTAAAACTAAATTACTATTTTATCTACGTACATTATACCAGAAACAAGATAATATCAAACTCGGATAGATGTGTTTAATGCCGTACAGTTATTATTAAGTCACCGCCTGGAAAGGACGTTTATAAAAAATCTAAATTTAGATATATGCGCGGCACACGTACTTTCTAATCGTGAAAGCCCACAGATACGATCTTATCAAATTTAGAACCGGAACAATCATTAAAAACTGTGAACACGACCCATTAGACACTATTAATGCATTGACATGTAATTCAATATGTGTTTCAGACGTGCCACAATCAATAACAATATAAATAGATATTCGTACGAATATTATTCTTACATGACATATTAGATACACAAAGAGTTTTTATTATCATCATTTACACTTACTTAAATAGGTATTGAGTTATGTCATTAAATCACAAAGAGTTTCTATTAGCATCAGTTACAATTACTTAAATAGGTATTGTCATGTCTGAATGCATGAATTTCAAGTTATGAATTGTTGATACAAAGTGCAAATAAAATGTGGCTGAGAAATATTTACCTAATCTGTTTTTGCTAGTATTGACGCAATGTGATTTCTTCCTAGTGCTCTAAATGTCAACGTGAAGAAATGTAAGCACGCGCTGGTAAATGGCAGGGATAATTAATGACGACTCTCTTAGGTATAAAATAGTTGCTTATCTACACCAACGGGCCAAATCGGTTCGAACAACCTGGATGCTAGTGCGTAGGGACGTTGAAGCCCAACGTATAACGTTTAAGACAAGTTAACCTTTATGAAATGTTTAAGGAAATGCATATCCGTTTTTAATTTCCACATTCTATTTCAAAAGTATAACAAGCGGGTAGGACCCATGATACTCTTCGCCAAATACAGACCCATAATGTAAGTAAGTATTTCTAGGGACCAGTAAAATGCTTTAGATACCATCGGACAGGGACCAAAACCAACAATCTTTTATAGTGCGTCCGCAGAACCTGGTCTCATTGTGAAAGTATAGGGTGAGCTGAGAGGGTGAGGCAAGATCACTGGACAAAGCCAGGCTCGAATGACCCTGCCTGCTGCATTTAAAAGTTCATCAGCTTCGAATAGGGCATACTTGGTTTGTTGAATCCAGAGATAAACCGTAAAGTAATATTTTTATAATTCTTATTACCTCCTTTCTGACTGCCAAAGGTGGAAGAATAAGATGTGAGACTAGGCAATGTCCATTGTCACAAGCTGGGGCTTGAACGATACCCGGCAAGCATAAAGTACTTCTAAAGGTCGATGATAGAAGTGCCAACTGCTCTAGATACCATCAAGATGAAGCCAAGACCAACAATGTTCTATAGTGCATTCGCAAATCCCGCAGTTATAAGGTGAGCTGGGAGAGTGAAGCAAGATCGTTGGACCAAATCAGGATCAAACAACTCTGCCTGCTTCATTTAAAAGCCCATCATAGGTAACTAGCATCTCTGGACTTGTTGATTTAAGAGAAAAGTCAAAAAGTATTTTTTTATAATTCTTATCTTCTATAATTCCCTTCTTGAGTCATGAACCAAGTGTCAAGGCCAGCTATTTTCTGATGTGGAGAGGCTGCATATTAGTTATCAAACCTCTTTCTCGATGGAGATTGGAATAAGCAGGTATCTCCAGTGGATAGACGAACTGTATAAGATCAGCTTCGGAAACAATGTGGATGATAGAAAGGGATAATGGAGAAGAAACACGTAGAAGCACAGGCTATACTCGATATTTCTAGGTTCTAAATAGAAGCCGTTTCTAAGATCATAATGAAGGAGAAAGGGATATTAATAACAGAAGAGCTGGAGAGAAGAAGAGTTTTTTTTAAAGTTAATAATAAATGCCACAAAATATTCTTAATATAGACCTTTGAGTTAGAAATTTCAGTATTATAAATGAGTCTCTGCATAGAACACCTGCTAGAATTAAGGGTATCAAGGCCAAAAGGAGTTGAGCCAAGGGGTGAGTGTTACTCTAATCTGTAATCATTGTCGAATGGGAACGAAATGGCTCGACAACACATTTTACGCAGCTTGATCTTTATAAAAATTTAGTTTAATAGGGACAAAAGAAAGATAAATTCAAAGATGAAGAGATATTAATGCCTACTTTCTTAAACGATATCCTGAAAAATATCCTATTCAAAAGATTTAAACGGTTGCTGGTCCGAACGTGCTCAAAATTTAAAATGCAATAGGCAGAGATAATTAAATTTGGATAAGATACTAAGATTATTCCACATGATATTGGCGACTGAACACATGCCCAGAACATACGGAAGACAAGAAAGTTAGTAGAAATCAGTGATTAAGTTTTGTGTCGTGTGTCAAGACCAATCGCTAGCTATTTCTTGATGTGGAAAGGGTGCAACCTCATTAGCAAATCTCTCTTTCTTGATGGAGAGTGGATAAAAACAGGCATCTCCGGTGGATAGGCGAACTGTAAAAATTCAGCCACGAATCCGGTTGCAATCGATTTCCTTGCTGTTGGAATGGGTTTGGAGATGAGAAAGTGATTATAGAGGAGGGTGACGTAGAAGCGCAGGTTGGATTCGATATTTCTAGAGTCTAACTAAAAACGGTTTCAAAGATCACAGTAAACAAAGCAGGTACATCAACTTCAACTTAAAGTGGACTCTTTCCGAAGGAATAAATGTAACAAAAGTAACAACCACGATCTTTAAAGACGCCTTAAAGTTATAAATCTCAAATGGAGAGATGATTTTTTACATGTAACACCTGCTGAATTAACTCTTAAAGGCGCCAAGCAAAGGTGCGAGTATGCGTCGGCTTAAAATCAGGCGAAATGTAATAGATCAGCTTTGGATCCGACCTTGCTGTTAGAAATGATATGAATATGAGAAAGATGTAATAGAGGGAAAACATGCAGGAACGCAATCCGATTTCGATATCTCTAGGATCTAACTAGAGCTGTCTTAAAGTTTGCTCTTTCCGAAACAATAGACGCTTGAAAAAAAACATTAACTTAAGATATGCCTTGAAGTTGAAAATTACAAAAGGATACATGAAACTTACTGCTATATTAATTCTTAAAGTCAATAAAACTAAGGAAAGTTCCCCCAAGAGTAGAGTGTGAGGTAAAAATAAGAATGCCTACAGATGGTATGCATACTCATACGCGCATCTAAACTCTAAACCCTGGTGAGGAGACTTCACTGGTGAGTTTTTATAGAGTCACTGCCGAGGTTGGACAATCTATTTTTCACAGCTTCACAAAACCAGCATCCGCGGTATGTATGAAAAAGTAGAGTAAGAATTGGAGGGCTAAAAACTTGAAGAGGTTTAAACGTCTATTACTTTAAACAATATTCCGGAAAGAATAAAACTCCTACTGGTTAAAACGAGCTACAAAACAAAGAACAATAGACAGAGCCAATTTAATTTGGATGCTAGTGTCATTCAATTTGATATTGGCTGATGTAAATCAATGAGAGCAAGTTCCTGGGACATTAAATTCTGCTCGTTTCGAAACAATTAACACAATAAAAAATAACCATTATCTTAGGAGTGGTGTTGAAGTTAAAAAATTCAAAAGGTGGAAAGGTCTCTATAAAGGCTACCTGTTACATCAACTCCTAAGGGCGTCAAGGCCAAGGAGAGTTCAGTCAAGAGAAGAATAAGAATGTCTACAGAAGGTATGAGTATGCCCCTACCCAAACTCTAAACCATGATGAGAAGGAGATAAAGAGAATGGTCGATGTCGTTACTACGTGGTAATCCATAATTATACTGAATTGAAAAATTCATGATGAGGAGGCTTCACTGTCGAGTAACTGTCGAAAGAGAACAAACTGCATTCGCGGTTTTTATGAAGATCTATGGAGACAAAGGGAATGCAGATTCCCAGAAGTAGAGCAAGGAATCGAGCTGTAAAAACTCTAAGAGATTTTAACGCCTATTACCTGAAACGATATTCTTGGAAGGGTAAAACTGCTGCTGATCTAAACGAGTTTACCAAACAAAATATAATAGGCAGAAAGAATTTAATTTAGATAACATGCTGCTATTATTCAACTTGATATTGTTTACTAGTTGCATTTCTAGAGGCTGCTTGAAGCACTAAAACACCCTTTCTCTGATTGTGTTGATCAGAAGGTAAGATCAAGTCAAGAGAGGGAGAACATATTTATTTAGCAATAAAATACACAGTAGATTACAATTTTTATATAGATATATACAATTCATATATTAATGGGCTATGAATAGCGCGTTCGGCTATGTGTAGATGTTTTAGAGCAGATTTCGATGCTAAGGTAAATAGGATTGATCCGTAATCCATCATTGGCCTGCATATTGGTTTATATATTTTAGTTGAGACTTTCCTATTTATTCCTTCTTCTCCATAAGTGAGGGATATAAAGGCCTTCGCTCTAATTTTGGCTTTTTGCTTATTTTTTTTTTGTATGCTCTGCAAATTTAAGTTTATTATCTAGGGTGATGCCAAGATATTCGACAGAGTTTTGCGCAGCTACCAGCTCATTATGGAGTATGATAGATGGAGAGATTTGTCAACATTTATTTTATTTGGAAAATACACAAACATTAAATAATAATAAAAGAAGACAACTTAAAAACTATCAGACGATTGCTCTTTCCATGCTAAAATAAAAGCCACCATTAATAGTGAAATAAAGAGAAAACAGTGTGTGTATTAATAAATATGATATAATTTAAATAAACCTAAACAAAAACTTAAAATAAACCAAGTAGTTTCTTCTTCTAAACTCTTTGCGATAAAAGTAATTCTGCTAGAGCTATCTACAGAATAATAAACGGTGGTTATTAATGAAGACATCCTGAGTGTCTATGGCAGCAGATTGTAAGTCTAGTTATTTCTTCATTTCCTTTCATTCTATTTCATGTATTTCATATATACCATAATATACAAACTATACAATACATTTATTTACATATAATTTGGTGCGGATGTGTTGTGTCAGTATATGAATAAAGGTCAATAAATGAATATTACACTTTCAAACTTCTTTTGTCGAAAAGTTTCAACGGTGGGATTTCCTGGAATGATACAACACGCATCGGCTTCGAAGGAACCAAGTTCACAATGGCTGCATCTCCAGACTTAATGGATTTAGGGTTAATTCGGCAGTTCCTCTTGGAGGACTAGCCTTAGAATCATCGGCTAATGGAGACGTTTTTAACGTTCAAACTAAAATTGCCCGAAGGCGCAGCTTTGTGAAGAGCTTCGTGATGCATTTCTACTGACTTGACTTCAGTCACAAAACGGGAAAACGCACAGGCTTCTCAGTTGAAAAAGAAGGTGGCCAAATAGCTCGAGGGCGTCGATGAGGGTCATGCCATCAGCTTTTCTTTCTTTGCCTTCAACATTCCATCTTTCGAACCAAGGCATCTTGTCAGAAGCTACCATCATGTTGTCTCCATGCCAGTCAGAAATTGGCACAAAAGCAACCGCAGCAGGATTGTAACCAATCTTCCTGATGTAGGAAGGGACTTCCTTTTTGATTTTCTCAAAACGCGTTTCTCTGTATGGTAGTTTAGTTGACATCCAAGGTAAAGGTAAGAAGGGCGTGTTCTTTAGTTTGTCTATTCTTGGATATACCCTCTTCAAACTCTCCAGTAACAGCAGCAATGATCAGTACAGTATAATCAGAGGTAGCCGCAATCATGTTCTTAATGAAATCTCTGTGTTCGGGGGCATCAATTTTTTGTTATTTTGTAAGAAGGGGGCTTATAGTAACCAGATTTTTGATGAGACTATTCGTTTTGTGAATGTTAAGCAAGGAGACATATTTTCATAGAACTAGCACTATGTCGAAGGGACTTCCAGACCACACAGCGAGGGTGGTGAAGGGGAAGGGAGTCGTATGAGAGTGTAACAACGAAAGTACGTCAGGGGAGGACAGAGGTAGGGCTGTAAATCAGGGCGACTTTCTCTCGCCTCTGATTTAAATGATTATAGAGTGAAGTTATGAGGTGCATTAAATAGCGATATGTTTGCGCGTAATGGTGCACAAATATTTGTCCAGACGGAATAGCACCGAGTGCAATCATTGAAATTATTATGACAACCATTGTACCAATTGTACTGAAACTCTGCCTGTTACCCATCGAATAATTGATTACAGAGCGAAGTAGTGAAGTGGATAAAATAGCGGTACGTTTGTGCCTAGCGTTCAGCGAATAAAAAACATTTTAAATACTCTATACTCTGGTTACGTTTATCTCGATTATCTTCTTTATTTCCATTCCCATCCTCAAAATTTAACTTGAATTTTATACCTTCAATCTTTTAAGTAAGGTGGTTAATCTTTTATACTATCTACTGTAAAGTTTTGATCCTTGTTTATTGCAATATGATAATCGTTACCTTTAAATTATTTGATGTCATCAGTATTGATTGGTAACTGTTGTCAACAACTTCGTACTGATGGTTGTTAACTGTCAATTGCCAATTTTCAGCTTTCAATTGTGAATTTTTACTTCGCAACTTTCAATTTTTAATATATAATTACTAAATGATAACAGCTAACTGAACCTTCTAGAAAACTTTTGCTCACTGCTAAATGCTAAAAATTAACTATCAGTAATTTTTCTGTAATTAACTCTCAACTAGCAATATCTCTTTGTGAACTACTAACCGTTACATGTCGACTAGTAATTCCTTATTATCAAATATTAACTATAAAATTTCGATAATCAACTAGACGACGTTAATTATCAATTCTCGACTAATAACTATTCGTTAGCAGCTATCAAAAGTTATTGTTTAGTTTAGTTTAATTTATTTACTTCACAAGATCTATTTAAAAAAGTACACGAAAATACATACATAAATATAATTAATCACTTTGAAATTTGGAGCATACATCTTGAAGGCGTAGTTCACAGTTTCTTTTGTTCTTCCACATGCATTACACTTGTTAGCTGCTGATGAAGCTTATATGGTGAATGTAGCCACTGAGGTAATATTTTGGCCATTTCTGGTATATTTTGTTCTAATTATTTAACTTATATTCATTTTCGACAATGAGGTAACACATTGTCGAAAATGAATGTAAATTAACTAGTTTCTAACTGCCAACCCCTGTTTTTACTTCTTCTTTTCTTCTTTCTTCATCTACCATCATTTGTGAAGTTTACAAAAAAGATTCTTCTTTGTGAATGTCAACTATTAATTATTAACTGTTTATTGTCAGCTGCCAATTGTTTACTGTCAACTGTTAACTGAAATATGTTCTTTGTAAACTGCTAACTGTTATTTGTTAACAATCAATTACCAACCGTTCATTATCATCTGTGGACTTAAGGTGACTGTCCCAAGTTTGCTTAAAAAATGGGCGCAAGTGGAAGAACACAAGAAGTGAACTCAAGCCTTTTTGTGTGTGATCAAAATCTCTGTAGAATTGAAAACTTAAAATTTGAATATGTTATGCAAGCACATTGAATAAACAAAAAAATACATACATACATACATTTTACAACGAGCTGCTCTTTGTCTATTGCACATAATTGTTAACTTTTCAAAATGAACTCATATTTATCAATATTAATCATTAATTGTTTAATTGTTACCTGTCAGTTATCAAGTGTCAACTGTCGACTAATAACTTCTCTTCATCAATTGCCAACTATTCGATTTTTAGTAACGACTGCCAACTGTTCATCGTCGACTGTTACATGTAATCTTTTATCAAAGCAATTATTTTATTAAAGTATATGTCGCTAATTTCTAACTCTCTACTAAAAATTGTCATGAACTTTCATCAATCAACTATTCTTTGCCAAATGTCGATTATTCAATTGTCGACTGTCAGAAATCAAAAAACTGTTGTTATTTCCAAACATTAATTATTATTAATTATTATTATCATCTGTTGACTGGCAACTGTTATTTATCAACTGATAAGTATTAATTATTTGTTATCGATTATTAACTGTATATTGTCAACTATAAACTGTGAAACTTTATAAAAAAGTGCACTTTATTGTTAATTTTTAACCTTTTATTGACATTTGTCTCAATATCAACTGGCTAATGTATTTAACTGCTTTTTATTAAGTCACTTTTCCAAAACCAACTAACCTTTGTAAATATAACCTTAGTACAAAATCTACTGTATAAATCAACTGTTTCTTTTTGTCATATACTGTCAACTCTCAGCTCACTAGTGTCAAATGTCAACTTTTAAATGTTGATAGACAACTGAATTTCTTTCAATTGCTCATCGTTAATTGTTAATTCTCTATTATTAGCTGATATTGATATTGAAGATAAGCATTTGCTTTTTATCAACTGGCAATAATTCATTTGTTAAATGTTTATTGTAAATTTTTCAAAATCATCTCTTCTTTATCAATATTAACTGTTAACTCTCAACAAATAAGTTATTTTCGTGGTTAGTTAACTAATAATTGTTTATTATAGCTGACAGTCGAGTTTATTGTCTATTATTAACTGTAACTTTTATCCAAAAAAAACGTTTATTAATTATAATATCGCTAAACCCGTTAATAATAATAATAATAAACTAAACTAAATTTTAACTCTCTACTGATAATTGGCTAACTTTATTCTGGTAGCTGTCACTGTTATTTTTCAAATGTGAGCCCTTATTTTTTAACTGTTGACTGTTAACTGTCAGCTTTCCAAAAATTAATTATGAATTATCAGATACCAACTCTCAGCTGTCGACTGGCATCTATGACTTGACTGTTCTTTATCAAATGCCTTATTTTTTAACTGTTGACTGTCAAATAACAGCTTTCCAAAATATTTTGTCAATTACTTGTCAATTGTCAGATATCAAGTTTCAGCTGTCGACTGGAAACAATTATTTGTTAACTGCTAAATATTAATTGTTCATGATTGACTATTAACTATTTATTGTCAACTGTCAACTGTGAACCTGCGTGGAAAATGCACTTTGTCAACTGAATATAGTTGATTTTTAATTCTTGATTGACAATTGTCACTTTTTCAACTACACATCGTGAAATCGTCTATAACTCTTGACTGACAATATATGTCTACTGTCTAATGTACTAACCTGCCTTTAACTGGCTTAATTTTATGGCTGTTAACCATCAACTCGCAGCTTTTTAAAACCGAGTGACCTTTGTCAAAGTTTTTTATAAATGGCTTTTCTACAACTTTTCACAGCGGATTTTGCTATTGTTTTATGATAATTTTTAAAACACCTGTTTGCTGTTTCCTTTTCAAATTTTTTATCATCACTTCATCATAATGATTGTTAAGGTTTTAACTACTATTTTTCAATTGTAAATTGTTTTTCAAAATTGGCTTGCAATTTTAATTATTTTTTATGTTTCAATTAATTTCTTTTCGTATTTTTTGCCAAATAATTTCTATCTATTTTAGAACGATAATTTTCTTTGAGTTTTTTCTTGATTTTTTTATTGTTGTTTAGATGTAAATTCAGTATTTTAATTTTTATGATTTTCTATGCTTTAATGGTACAAATAGTGTAGGCACAATTAAATATTTTGTTTTTTTGTAATTTTTACTTATTTTCTTAGATAACTACTTACACTACATATTTATTGTTAAGTTTAATTATCGATCTTTAGGTTTGCAAATTTACAAATAACATAATTTAAAACTATTAATTTATTTCTTTTGTCTTTTGAATCTTATAACATCCAACAATTTTCTGTCTAAATATTTTGTGCATAATTAATTTTATAAATTATTTAAAAAATCATTTACATTTTTATATAATTGATACAAAAATGATTTCATTAGCTAATTAAATTTTTTATTTGCTTTTTATCGACTGTATTTTTCATCATGATAATTGCTGCGACCGTTACTACGTAATCCATGTTTTATTTATTGCCTATATATATTTCATATTTCTTTTGAATTCAACTAGCGTACTCTTGACCTACCCCAATAAACAATATATTGATCCACCATAAAAGTGTCCTATGCTAACGTGCGGTTTATTATCGTAGGTCAGGGTAACGCTAGGTCAATAATCTTAGTATTATGGTAGGTCGGGAGTACGCAGAGTCAATGCATTATTAACTCATGTATATCAGGGTTAATTTGGAATTAATTGGGTTAGGTCAAGGGTATATACGCTAGTTCAACACAAATGAAGTTGAGGTAGGTCAAGAGTACGCTAGGTTTATATAAAATTTATAAAACTAAATGGTTGACTGTGGAGGCTTTCAGTTTGTTGAAACCATAAGAATCTGGCTTAATTAACAAAATATTTTGTTTCACTCGATAAAAATATGAAGTAAAGAAATATGAATATACAGCATCGACTTAATTATGATTTTAAAGGACCAATATAGTATTTATTTATTTATTTGTTTACATCTTACAACCTCAATCAGTTAAAAACAAATTAATACAAAAATATATAAAAAAAAGCTTTTCAAAGTAATTTAATTAACACAAGGAGGAAATATTTATAATTATAACGTATTTAATTATAAAAATTACATAAATTACTTATTGTATTACATTGATTATTATAATTTATTTATATAGCCATTATAATGCGTGAGCAGAGCCATTATTTGAAGTGATTTATATTTTTTTATACGGCGAAAACAAACAGTGAAATGTAATTGCGAGGAAAGTGTAAATTGTAATTGTAATTTCCAACTCGAGAAATGGGAAACTAATTACGGTGTATAGTAAAGAGGTAAAGTGCAAACAAAAGAAAACTGTCGAAGAAAGTAGAATGTACGTTCATATATATATATATATATATATATATATATATATATATATATATATATATACGAAAATTACTTAAAAAGAAGTAAAACTGAGTGAAAGCCGACAGTTATTGTATTGAAAAAATATCATAAAAAGCATAATTTTGTATGTGACGTTGATTTTTTCGTTATGTATATAGAATTATAATAGTTTTATTCACGTACTTTCTTATGTATAATTTCTTTGTCGTAATGTTCTTATAATATTATAAGTTAGATAAAGATAAACCTTTCCAAGCTGTGTTTATGAATTTTTAATTACTAAACGTATATTTTAAACAATATTTATGTTTATTGTTAATAGCTAATAGTCGTATAAATTGAAGTTGTTTCTAAATTTGGTTATTAAAAAATCATAATTATGTCAGGGCAAAAAATTTACTTAAATTTTAGTTTACAGTTAAATTGCTTGATTGAGTTACGTGAAGATCAAATTAATTTGACGAATAAAGCACTAATATAATAACCTTTCTTCACAATTTTATTTGATTGACCAAATGTACAATGCTAATGCATTAATAATGGTCACTTTGTGCCCCAAATGTACATTTGGTAAATCAAATAAAATTGCGAAGAAAGGATTTTCAATGAAGCTAGTTTAATATTTAATTAACATATTTCTTGAATGACTATTTCACCCCGTCAACGACAACGAAGAGATTTTAAATTCCCCAATCTTAAAATCCCTTATTTATATGAAGTTGTCAGTTTCTTTTGTGGAAAGATCCGATCTTAAAATCCCTTATTACTTGATTATATATAAACTTGTCAGTTTCTTCTATAACTCACTCTTGATAAAAGCGAAACTAGTAGAGTAAATAGAAAAAAAATGAAATAAACCCACTGTAAATTAATTTAAACTTTCATCGGTATTAATTAATACTATTAATTAACTATTGGTAATCTGTATTCAATTACTTTTGAAATAATAAAATGAAGTAAGAAATATAACTGCTTTAATTATCAATTAACTCCATTTTATCATTTTAATTATTGTACACATTTAATCAACTATTAATTAATATATTACTGTCAGATAAAATTTAAAAACAAATATTTACTATTCCTTTTTTTGAATAGAACGCAGATAACTTTTTTATTTAAAGATTTTGATATAAAACTTTCAGCACATTAAAAAAATAATCATTTACCATTCCTTTTTGAAATATTGAACAGATTGAACAGATTAAACAGAATGCAGATTTTTTTGTTTGTTTGCGTTCTGCATACGGTAAAATCTCAGAGAAAGTGTTCGAACAGCTCGTTTGAATAAATTAACCATAATTTGCGAATGTGAGTGTGCGCGTATTAATAGAATGGTGAAATGCAACGAGATTAACCTTGACTTTATAAAATTCAGTTGGTAAATCAATTAGAAATAAATGATTAGTATCTATAAACAAAGCGATTCGACGTGCATCCGCGGAATGCAGCGAATTGATTGAAAATATTGTGAAATGATTGCAACGCAAAACATAAATCGTGAAATTGTATTTTATATATTAAGTTTAATAATATTTCTATACTCAAAATATACAATAGATAATATTTTGAAATTAAATTTCAATTTAATGGGTTTGGATAATATTAATAGTTGTGTCTCAATTACAAGTCATTCAAGATGTACCACGAAGTAAACGCCTCTACCATCAAATATCAATAGTTTAAAAAAATATATTAAGTACATTTATTTACATATTATCTTCTACAATAAATACATGATAAAACTAAATAAAACACGTCATTCAAATGAATGTATTTATTTGAGCAATCAATGAAAATCATGAAAATGTATAATTATATATTTAATATTAAATAATTTGTTTCTTTGTTTCAGGTACGTACACCATCCCAATCAATGTCGTAGAGTATAAGGTAACAAAAAGTTGTCTCTTACAAGATTTCAATTGGTTTTAATTTATATTTATTTAACAATTTCAACATTTCTAAAGATCTAACAAGAAAATTAGGAAAAATACAACAAAAGTAATAGAAGCTAATAAAAAAGGGAAGTCTTGGTATGGATCACACTATACCCAAAGCCATAAGGATAATAATAAGATATATAATGTAAATTTTCCAGTCTTCTCTGTATCTAAAATAACATCAATTGTAAGAAATTCCAACAATGCATGGAAAACAATATCTTACATGATCGAAAAGAGAGGACAAGTACAACAGAATTCAAATCCTATATATTATAAAACAACCAATATTGATGATATTCATTGTAATTACTTAATACACTAATGCCTTATTTATTGCGTTCAACTAATAAATTACTTCCTATAAGGTTTGCAAGCAATTAACAATTGTGAGTGAAAGTAATCTCCTCTTTACGCTATTTCACAAACTAGATGGAAGCCTCCGTTGGCTCCGGGTGTTATTAAAATATAATTAAAACGAAACGTTAAATCGTTTTATTGCTTGTGTCGAAATAATTCGAGAGTTATGGAAGTGAATCGTGTGCTTTTAATTGCGTACTGAGTTTAATTCATGTCTTTTATCATCAGTTTTCAAGTTTTCAACCGTTAAAAATTATTTGATACAACAATCAGGCTTAAAGATTTTATATAAAAATTCTCAACTTTGATTTACTTATTTGATTTATATAAAGTTTGACAATTTTGGTTTTACAATTAATACGTGGTGAAATAATTTGCTGTTAATTAGAAGGTTAATTAAACACTTGTTTTTTTTACTATTTTTATATTTCTTCGACTAGTTTCGACCGTTGGAAAAATATGAAAATAGTGAAACAAAACCAAATATTTATTTAACCTAATTAATTTTGGTTTTGTTGTTGAATTACATATTTCTAAAATAATCTATAAACTTTACATTTTAAACTAATATGAAAGATCCTTTTGTCTAGAGATACCTAATTGATTAAAAAATTCTACAAACTACATTTTAAATTAATCTGAAAAATCTTTTTGTCTAGAGATACCTATTTCATGAATGATTTTCTCATTTACCTCGGGGTAAAACAAACCAAGTGTTTTTAATCAATTACCTATTAAATTAATTGATTAATGACTTATTTTTTTTCAAACTTAACTTTCTGGATAAACTCCTTAGTTGAAACGAATTATAAAACTTAATTTATGTTTGTCTAGACGAGTCTACGAATAATTTTTGGAAACCATACTTTCTCCTTTTAGATTTACGACATCTTTTGTAATAAGAAGTAAAGTTCTGAAGCAAATTCCAATATTTATATCTCCTCATTATAAAAATCCGTAATTAGATAATTCCCATTTGCATAACACTGATTTCCTTATTGTCGTTTTCTCGAAACCTGCCGAAACCGTAATTGGGCTTTGTTGAAAAGCAGTTGCAAAATCCGCGGCGTGTACACTGCATTTGTTTACCTTTCGTCACAAACGTTTGTTTTTGTGGTGAACTTAAAGGTCACGATAGACATTTGGATGGAAAGCGCTTGTGATGAACAATAGGAACGAATTGGGCAAGGTTTCCAGAAACTTTGTAATAATTGATAAAGAAAGCTATCAATCGGTACCGTTGTTGTACAATTGTAGAATTATACTGACCCACATTTTTCGCAACAATATGGTCGGCAATTGCACGTACGTACACGGCCATTGCATAAGGAAAACGCATCACCTACTTTTCAAGAAGAAGAAACTACGCCATCTCTGCGGGCAATTAAAACGTTCCGCCGTATTGACAAATATATTAATTTTCTACGCATGAAGAGTTGATTATATAGCGAAGAAGTCTTCCGCATCACAAAACAGCATGATTATTGTTGAATAATATTTTGATTATTGGTCGATGGTGAATCGTAATTGTTGGCATATGTTGAGGTGTTTCAAACTTTCGCATTTGATATATAGTGATGATTTAATCCTTTTAGAAATTATTATCTTCAATATGTCTGTATTGTTTATATCAATTTCAAGAAACATTTTCTTAAATACTAATTGCTTTAAATTTTTGATCAAATATTTATTTGTGTAAAAAAAACCGATATATTTTTATTATATAATCGCTCGTAAACTGTGTTTACTAACAACACAAGCCACAAAAAAAATTCGAAAGCTCGCACTGAATTAACATAAATCGCCAATATCTGTCCGTATAAACAATAATGTTCTCTCCCTTAGACGGAGCACGATTTCAATTCTCACAATTCAAAAACAACGCCCACACAATCGGCACAGAAGTCAGAAATCGAAGTTTCGTAATCGGAAACGGTCCTTTAATTAACTGGTCCGGGCAACAAAGCGCGGAATTTAAGAAAGTCACGGAGAAATTTCGGATGATTCATAATCGCGCGTCGGATTTAATCGATATTCGTTGCAAACCGATTGAGAAATTTCACCTACGTGCGAGGAGGACTTGATGTAATCGACGTGTTTACGTTTGGTAATTATATGTGTAGTTGGTCGGTTTACATGTTAATTTTTTTAACTTTAATCAAATGATGACATTTCTTAAATATTTTATATTTTTCCATGTAATTCCTTTCTAATACATCAATTATATCATATCTCAAAGCTTGAAACATTATTATTAATTTATTATGAGAGGCCCTAATATAGTTACTTGAGGAACACCTGCATGAATGATACAATCCGTTATTAATTCGATTTTGCGTCTAATGTTTAAATCAATTATTATGATTAATGAATACTGTTTTGATATACTGATCAAAACAATTTTTTTCCTCGTCGTATTTTTATTCTTAGAGAAAAACGCTTCCTAATTGGTAAATAATCAATCACAGTTTGGTCGGTTATTTCTATCGATAAATTCCTGAGCGATTGAAAAATTGCAGACTGGTGAGTAAGTGCTAAGTATCCGAGACGTTATCCTTGAGACTATCCTTGCGGATCTGTATCATGATCGGTGCTGACTGATTATCGCATCCAGAGTTAGGTTAACAGGAAGTTGTGTGCAGAGGAGGACGTTTCCTGACATTTAATATTCGCACGTGTATTATTACAATATGATGCAGTCGGAAGTAAATTGATAGATTATATCACATGTAATTAATTACCTATACAAAAATTTTCAACAAACAAAAAAAACTAGTATCTTTAAGTACATTTTAAAAACTGTCTTTTTACTAAAATTTATTACTGTTTTCTTAAACTATTTGAAAAATTAAAAATATTTTCTTATGCTAATTTAAAAAAAAAATGCTTTTTTCCTTTTTGAAAATTAATCAAAATTTCCATTGCTTCATATGACACACTTTTGAAAATGTAATTAAAAATTTTCAGACAATTTTGACAATGAAATTGAAATAATTCGAATATAAATGTTTCAAATTGTATATTATTTATTTATTTAATATTCGTATGTTTACAAATACGTTTTACACAAGTCAAAATACAAACAAAGAATATTAGTTCTTAGAAATAAAGTAATGTATTATTATTAGTAAACTGAATGTTTTTATTTTTATCGCATTTGGTTTTTATTTTAACAATAAAGAACGATTTGAATAAAAAATGTTCTTATATTTTATCTTAGATGTTTTAAAGCAAACATTTTGCTCTGATTTTAACATTTAGTTTTTAATAAAGAAGGAGACACTCTGTTTTACCACTAAAAGTATTATATTTACGTTAATGTTTTTAGCTGTATAAAAATTCTAATTATTTTATAGAAGAAAAATCTACTTATTTTAAACAAATTTTATTATGTGTACTTAAAAAGGTAACAATTGTTGTTTGGAATAAGATTTAGTTGTTTATTTAATTTTAAAAAATATTTTCTTTTCTCTTTTTAAGAAATACTAAACTATTTCTTACAGACTTAAAGGGTTTTTCTTAAATTAATTTTAACAAGTAACTTTTATTCTTATTTTTTCATTTTTTTAAAAATCAATAATTTATTTCTTTTATTTTTTGCAATAAATTCTACTGTTTGAATTGAATATATTTTTTTCTTTTTGTAATATTTTAATTTTTTCTCCTTTATACAGAAAAAACACATTACATTACATATGAGATTATTTTTTTTATATAAATAGCTTTTATCTCTTCTTGGAAAAGTTTTAACTATATTTTAGGATTTTTAATTGTTTATTTTAATGGTAACAATTCAACGATTTTTACAATAAGTTCGAATGTTTTAAACTAATTTTAAAATGAGTTTAGAATTTGTATTGTATTTTTATCTTCCAATGTTTTTATTTGTTTTGTTTTTAATCATGTGTTACTTTGAGCATTTTTTTTAGTTTTTATAGTTTTAAATTTTCAAGTTTAAAAATATTTTCTCCTAAATGTTTATCAACATTTTCTTAATAAACGTGAATTGATTTTGTCTCTTTCCTGAAAATTTTTAATTGGTTTTTGCCTTAAATGAATTTAGAATGTTTTAAACCATTTTTAAAATTAATTTGTAATTTTAATTGTTTTTTATCTTTTTTAATCAATTTATTTATTTATTAGATCATTGCACTTCTTTCTAACAAAATATTACAAAATAAGAAAATATAGGTCGATAGCCATTTAACAGAAATTTTCTCTTTTTTTCAATTGTTTCTTTATAATGTTGCTTCACTTAATAATATATAAAATTGTCTGCAATAAAGATGTTTGTACATATAAGAAAATATACTCAAACTTTTTGTCTGAGATTTTTTTACTGTTATTTTATAATTAAAAAGTTTAATTGTTTTTAAGTAACTTGAAAAATGTTTTCTATTAAATTTTTGAAGAAAATTTTAATTGTTTCTTTTTCTGAAAGTTTTTATTTATTTTTTCTAGTTAAATTTGATTGTTACTTTTTGTAAATTCTTTCTAGACTGCTTCTATCTGCTTTTTTCTTTTCTTACGAAATTTGATTAAAAAAAATCTAAAAAGTGTAATATTTATAATGTTTTTTTTTACAAAAGTTCATTGCTTACTTTAATAAATTTTTTGAAATAGTGATGTGGAAAAAATTCATAATCTGGAAGAAAAAACACGTAAAAAGTTTCAAATCCCTCAGAAAAATTCTTACGATTTAGAAAACCTAGATGAAAGTAAGAAAAGGATGTTAGAAAGTTGGAAGAAAATTAATGAAAAATCTTAAAACTTTTCAAGGAAATTATGGGAATCTAGAAGAAACAAGTGCTGAAAAAAAATATATGTGCAATTTGAAAGATAATTTCATGGAAATGTTTTCACACCCACAAAAAAATTTACAAGTCTGAAAGAAAAATTTTGAAAAGGTCTTTAAGTTTGGAAGAAAACTGAATTAAAATTTTTGAATTTGAATACTGAAAAACTGCAAGAAAAGTTGAAGAAAAAATTTAGATAAAATAATTTCTTAGAATTTAAAAAAATAAAAATTGTAGGAAAAAAAAATTTGGGAAGAAAACCGAATGACAAATTTTGAATCTAAATGAAAAATTACTGAGAAAAGTTGGTGATAAACTAAATTAAGATAAGGTAATTTCTTAGAATTTAGAAGTTCGGAAAGAAAACTGAATGAAAAATTTTGATTCTGAAAGAAAAATTACTGAAAAACTGCGAGAAAAGTTGTTGCAAAATGTTAGATGATAATTTCTCAGAACTTTTTTCAAAAAATTAATTGTAGAAAAATAAAGTTCGGGAAAATTTTTGAAACTCGAAAACTAGAAAAAAAAATAAGAATCTAGAAAAAGAAATGTTAGAAAATAAGAAATATCTGAAGAAAAAAAAAACAGAATAAGCACATGCTCATAATTTGGAAGATAAAAAATAATCCCAAAGGTCTGGTAGAAATTTGCTTCAGTTGTTTAAGAAATTTCGAAACAACATAATGGATAAAAATTCTGAAACTCTAAAAAGAAAATAATAAGAATCTGAAGAAAGTAGTGCTAGAAAATAAAGTCATTAGTTAACATTTCTCCAGTTGAAAGAAAGTATTTAAGTAAAGTCATTAATTTACGCTACTCTAGTTAAAAAAAATCAGATAATTGCTCATGGTAAAACAATAAGAAATGATCCATGTGTTTTTGAAAGTGTTCGACGGTCAATGAGGAGAAGATTGGTTTATTTCATCCTAGTTGGAGGTAATCGTTTTCAAAAATTCTAAAACCCACAAAAGAATCTACAAGTGTGAAAGGAAAATTCCGAAAAGGTCTTGAAATTTGGAAGAAAACTGAATGAAACATTTTGAATCTGAAGGAAAAACTGTGAGAAAAATTTTAGAATTGGAAGACAATTTCTTAGAATTTTTCCAAAAAAATTAAAACTGCAAGGAAAAATCTTGAAACTCTAGAAAACATTGTAAGAATCTAGAAAAAAAATGTTCTAAATAATAAAATTCTGAAAAAATTTTCAGGATAAACAAAACCTTATAATTTAAAAGATAAAAAATAATTCCAAAAGTCTGGTGAAAATTTACTTCAGTTGTTTAAGAAATTTCGAAACTAAAAAATTGATGGAAAATTCTAAAACTCCAAAGAGAAAATAATGGGAATCTGAAAAAAGTATTGCTAGAAAATAAAATCTTTAGTTTACATTTCTCCAGTTGAAAGAAAATAAAGTCATTAGTATACACTACTCTAGTTAAACAGTGGAAGAAAATTGCTGGGGATAAAATAATAAGATGTTTTTGAAAGTATTCGACAGTCAATGAGGAAAAGATTGGATTATTGCATCCTAGCTGGAGGTAATCATCTTCAACAGTTGGATTAAGAAACTTAATTTACATGTAATTTCATTTCACCATTCTGGAAGAAAAAAACACATGAAAAGTTTCAAATTCTTCAGAAAAATTAGAAAACCTGGATGAAACTAAGAAAAAGATGTTAGAAATTTGGAAGAAAATTAATGAAAAATCTTTCCAAGGAAACTTTGCTGAAAAATATTAAAAAACTGAAAACTCGATGAAATATTGCTTAAATTGTTGGTAAAATTATATATTTTTTTATGTAATGCATGATAGGTAAATATTAAATAAATAAATAAATAAATATATGCCATTTAAAAGATAATTTACTGGAAGGTTTTCAAAAATTCTGAACCCACAAAAATATTTACAAGTCTGAAGGGAAAATTGCGAAAATGTCTTGTAATTTGGAAGAAAACTGAATGAAAAATTTTGAGTTGAAAAGAAAAATTATTAAAAAAAGTTGTTGAAAAATTATAGAATTAGATAATCTTTTTAATTTTTTCAAAAAATTTAAATTGTATGGAAATATTTTGAAACTCTAGAAAACATTATAAGAATATACAAAAAGAAATGCTAGAAAATAATGAAAATCTGAAGAAAATCAGGATAAAAAAATGTTTGATAAATAACAAATAATTCCTAAAGTCTGGTGGAAATTTGCTTCAGATGTTTAAGAAATTTTGATACAAAATAATGGATGGAAAATTCAGAAACTGTACAAAGAAAATAATAAGAATCTGAAGAAAGTATTGCTAGAAAATAAAGTCATAAGTTTACATTTCTCCAGTTGAAAGAATATAAAGTCATTAGTTTACACTATTCCAGTTGAAAAGTGGAAGACAGATAGATAGATAATTGGTGATGGCAAAACAATAAGAAATGACCCTGGTGTTTTTGAAAATGTTCGACGGTTAATTTGGAGAAGATGGGTTTATTGCATCCTAGCTGGAGGTAATCATTTTCAAAAATTCTAAAACCCACGAAAGAATCTACAAGTCTGAAGGGAAAATTACGAAAAGGTCTTGAAATTTAGAAGCAAACTGAACGAAAAATTTTGAATTTAAAAAAATATTAAATTGCCATAATGACAGACTATTGTCAAATGTATCTTCCAAAAAGGGACCAAAATAGCATATTTGCTCCAATATATTCCAAAGAAGAAGTCAGAAGCTGTCAGCATGTCTTACTGCTCAGTGGATGGATGTGGAAGAACAAGGAAAAGTTACTGAAAAACTGTGAGAAAAATTTTAGAATTGGAACATAATTTCTTAGATTTTTTTCAAAAGTGCAGGGAAATATTTTGAAACTCTAGAAAAAATTGTAAGAACCTAGAAAAAAAAAATGTTCTAAGTAATAAAATTCTAAGATAAACAAAACCTCATAATTTGAAAGGTAAAAAATAATTCCTAAAGTCTGGTGGAAATTTACTTCAATTTTGAAACTAAAAAATAGATGGAAAATTCTGAAACTCTAAAAAGAAAATAATATTAATTTGAAGAAATTATTGCTAGAAAATAAAGTCATTAGTTTTAATTTCTCCAGTTGATAGAAAATAAAGTCATTAGTTAACACTAATCCAGCTGAAAAGTGGAAGACTTGCAAAATCGGATAATTGCTGCATGTAAAACAATAAGAAAAGCAATAAATTTGAAAGTGTTCGATGGTCAATAAGGAGAAGATTGGATTATTGCATTCTAGCTGGAGGTAATCATCTTCAACAGTTGGATTAAGAAACTTAACTTACAAGTGATGAGAAGTTTCAAATCCTTCTGACAAATTCTTACGATTCAGAAAATCTGGATAAAACTAAGAAAAAGATGTTAGAAATTTGGAAGAAAATTAATGAAAAATCTTAAAACTTTTCAAAGAAACTTTGCTGAAAAATATTAAAAATCTGAAAACTCGATTAAATATTGCTTACGTTGCTAGTAAAATTATATATTTTTTATGTAATACATGATAGATAAAGATTAAATAAATAGATAAATAAATATATGCAATTTAAAAGATAATTTCTTGCGAAAGTTTTCAAACATTCTGAACCCACAAAAATATTTACAAGTCTGAAGGGAAAATTTCAAAAAGGTCTTGAAATTTTGAAGAAAACTGAATGAAAAATTTTTAATTCGAAAGAAAAATTACTGAAAAATTGTGAGAAAATTTTAGAAATAGATAATTTCTTAAAATTTTTTCAAAAAAATTAAATTGTAAGGAAATATTTTGAAACTCTAGAAAACATTGTAAGAATCTAGAAAAAGAAATGCTGGAAAATAATGAAAATCTGAAAAAAAAATCAGGATAAACAAAATCTTTGATAAATAACAAATAATTCCTAAAGTCTGATGGAAATTTGCTTTAGTTGTTTAAGAAACTTTGAAACAAAATTGAGAATGGAAAATTCTGACACTCTAAAAAGAAAATAATAGGAATTTAAAAAAAATATATTGCTAGAAAATACATAAAAATAGTTTACATTTCACCAGTTGACAGAAAATAAAGTAATTAATTTACTGTAGGTTTTAGATTAAATTAAATTCACTTGGCTTGTTTCACAGATTAATAATTTATTCAACTAGTTTCGGCTCAAGGCGATAATTAATTTACACTACTCTAGTTGAAAAGTGGAAGACCTGCAAAATCGGATAATTGTTGGGGGTAAAACAATAAGAAATTAAACTAGTGTTTTTGAAAGTGTTCGACAGTCAATGAGGAGAAGATTGTATTATTGCATCCTAGCTGGAAAAAATCATTTTCAACAGTTAGATTAAGAAACTTAACTTACAAGTAATTTTTGGGTAATGAAATGGTTCGGTCAAAAATTTTGATCGCCCTATATTTTCGAAACAAAGAATGTTTTCAAAAATCATCAGAGGATAACATATTTATAATAAAATCCAGTGGAATTTATGCTTGTATATTATAGTAAGATAAATTTTTTTTATTTAACTATGCTTTATAAAACTTCCTATACGAAAAATTAAATTCTCACAAACATTTTTATGTTAATTAGAAGATTAATTATTAACGTAGAATTTTTTTATGCACTTTTAAGCAATTGGTCTTTATCATTATATAATATAGCCCCGTAAGCATTTTATATAATATATTCGCTTTATTCATAATCTTCTAAATTACTATTTAATTTAAATTATAGAGTAAAAGAGTACAATTATTTCAACCTAATAATTAATATCTAAATCAGTTGTATAATTCAAATTTCCGTTATTTTGTACCTATGTATAAAACTTGGAAATTTTTCGTCAATCTTCCGTGAAGTACCTAAAAGCTATTAACGTAATTTCATTCAATTAGCTCATAATAAAAAAAGCACACCGCACGCACATTTAAATGTGGTTGAACGCTTAATTTCGGCGGTGGTAAAATTGCATAATTCTTTGGATTAGACTTACATCATGCGAGGTGAAAACAAAACGGCTAATCACCGCGAATTTCGTATCGATCGCAGGCGGTGATTGCAATTTGACGGATTTGCGCAACGGATTTTTGTTTTCCATTTCGCGAGGGGGGTGGGACGGCGATCGTCCGTGGGGGTGATTACCGGTAATTAAATCGGTTGATTAAACGAGCGCCGGGATGTGGGTCGTACAGCGTACGGTCGTGTTTTTGAAATTTTAATTCGACCGCCCACGCGTTAATAATGTTTTTTGATTTTGCGGGAATTAATTGTTATTAATCAGCGTGTTGTTTTGGGAACGGATTACGGATTTAATTGGAATTGAAAATGTTTATTAATAAGCATTTGAAATATGCTCATACCATTTCGCATTAATTAATATTCTGTGGTATTCATACACAATAATTAAACGCATAAAAAGGAAGAGATAAAATATGATAATAAATATATAGTTTAGTTTATTGCTTTACAAGATCCATTTAAACAATACATGAAATACATACAATATTACATTAAATCCTTTAGTTTAGTTTAGTTTATTCACTTTACAAGATCTATTTAAAAAATAAGACAAAAATACATACATAAATATAATTAATCAGTTTAAAATTTGGAACATAAATCTTGAAGGCGGAGTTCACGACTTCTGGTGGTCTTCCACTCGACCCATTATACTATTCTTCTGGTGATAATATCCTTTAGGCATCTGCAACCATTGAAGTAAAAAAAAAACTTACAAATTGAAGAAAGATGGTTTGTAGATGTCAGGAGAAGGATACAAGAACGACAAACATATTATTTAAAGCATGTGTAAAAGAAAACAAGTATGCAGAAATATCTAAAATATTTGGATAGATACAGAAAATAAACTCATTAAAGTAAGACTATATATTGTAGAAAATTGTACAGTAAAAATAAATACTAGTAATTTCCTCGATATAATTAAAACATTTTCCAAGAAAACCACCACCATCTCAAAAGCGCCTACAACCAATTACGGATTGTCTCCAGATCGATCTATAATTACTATAATTAATCAGCACCCAATTCGTCCTAGAACGATTAGAAACACGCAATCTATTTTTTTTTTTTCAATACTCGTCACATATTTACAAGTGGCGCGTGCAGAATGTGGAAGCAACGCCGCTTTTGTATAAACCGACAGTTTCTAAATTACAAAAAAAAATAAATACTTCACGTGACAGGTCATAATTACGCGCAATTATATAAGGATGCGGTTATAAAAATTTCGTTAAAGTCTTCTTCGTGCCATCATCTGGGAAAGGAAAATCAGGAAGTACCGTCTGATGAGATGCATAACATCCGGATTGGAGAAACTAACAATACAATCGGTGATAAATTGTGTTGACGAACTTTAATGTGGTAATTTAACATTAAACAAGTAGGCTGCGCAGAAAATTTTGTATGATTTTCGTTTCTCACATCATTTGCATAAGTGAAAACAAAGGCGTTACATGTGTATAAGTTTTTTTTATATAAAGAAAACCACAATTTTATCCTTGACTTGTCGATACAGATGCGGAAATTATAAAAGTTGTATACGCGCACTTAGTAACAATAAGCATGTGGGATTTTATAACGTGGGTGATACTTTATCCCGCAATGTCTGTATTATTTATCCAATTACAAATAAATCATTACTTCTAAAGTTTCTAAAATACCATCAACTTCCGCAGCACGTTCCTTACGTGTCTGGAATGTTCGACGGACATTTAAATGCACTCGGAATCACTAAACGCGGGGTTAATGTACAAAATGACAATTGCACTTCTCCTCCTGCAACCGTTAAAACTACTATCCCGTAAATATTCATAACAAGAAAGTTATCGGAAAGGTCGAAGCGTCTACTTCCTGCAGACTGAAGATCACAGGTCGTTGCGTGAATTTTCCTCATTTCTTATTGCCCCTCCTTGCGTAACATTACGACGCTACCATTAACATATTAATTCGTTTGGGAAAGGAAGAGATTTGCATGTCGGTTCAATTAATTCCCGGCAATTTCACGCTCCGATCGATTTTTTTGCAAACTATGCGGGCGGACTGTGACCGTTACAAAATTTTTGTGGAAACAGCCGGTTACCAAATTTGCGGCTTTTGCGCGCTGAAACGTGCAGTGTGTCCAGTGAGAATTAGAGAGAGATAAAGAAGGAAAAAACTAGTGGCCGCAACTGGTGCAGCAATAGAGCGGTTGCATTGCAAAAACCCGGCCGAAAACTTTCAAAAATTTCCTAACGCGATTGTTTCGCTTTTAATTTTAATTATAATAAAACCTATATAGTTCAACATAAAAATAACTTAAGAATTCAATAACAGTATGAAATTTAATAAGGATAGTGTAAACACGATCGTTTTGAGCTAAACATTTTGTAGATACTGCCACAATTGTTTCACCAGACAGCTTCATCAGCCTTCACCAGGACGTAATTTTCTTATCAAAAACTCTTCACAGTTCAGCAATTAAAGGAGCCTTTATGTATTTTTTTATTTTTTATTTTAGCAAATGTTTTAATCTCATATCTCTTGAAACTTTGCACAATTGATAAATTAGAGATCATAATGAAGCTCTAAATCTTCTCTAAATCCCTTAAAAACTGTCTGGAGTTGAGAAATAAGAAATGACTTCAGAGATTTTCCTAAAAAAATTAAACTTCTATCTCTTAGAATTCAGGAATTATAGAAAATTTAAAATTTTGAGTATATATAATTATTTTGTAATGAATTTTTTGTGATATTTATTTTATAAGAATGGAGTACAAAAATATAATAAAGATATAAAGATTTAAAAGGTTTTAAAAAAATTATTTCAAAACTTTTTGATAAACCTTCTGAGTTAAAGAATCAGAATAGATTTAAGATATTGTGTTAAAAACTTTGTAACTCTTTAATTTTTCAAACTCTAGATTATTGAGAAGTTAGAAAAGATTTATTGGATTTTGCTAAAATAAACTCTATTGGGGATTTAAAGTGAAAAATCTTACCAGTTAGAGAATATTTGATAAATTTTATTAAAAATGTATTTACCTTCTCATATTTTGCAAACTCATAAAAAATAAAACTCTTATCTCTTAGAAACTTCTTAAAATTCAGGAATTATAAAAGATATAAAAGGTTTTAAAGAAACTCCAATCCTTTTCCAAATTTTGCACCATTGTTGAATAACTAAAAACTTTAAATCTTTTATTTTTTGCAAACTATTTATTATTAATGAGTTTGAGAGAAGATTTGAGTGATTTTGTTAAACACTTAAAATCTTTCATCTTTTCAAATCCCATCCGAGTTAAAGAATGAGAATAGATTTAAGAAATTGTGTTAAAAACTTTTCATCTCCTATATTTTCCAAACTCTACAATAAAGAGAAATTTGAGAAGATTTATTGAATTTTGCTAAAAAAAACTCTATTGGGAATTTAGAGTGAAAAATCTTACCAGTTAGAAAAGATTTGATAAATTTTATTAAAAATTAATTAACTTCTCATATTTTGCAAACTCATAAAAAATAAAACCCTTGTCTCTTAGAAACTCTTTAAAATTCAGAAATTATAGAAGATTTTAAGGGTTTAGAAAAATCTTTAATCCTTTCAAAACGTTGCACCTTTGTAGAGTAACTAAAACCTTTAAATATCTTATCTTTTACAAACTTTATGTTATTAAGGAATTTGAGAAGATTTTACTGATTTTATTAAACATTTTAAATCTTTAATCTTGAAAACCCTTCTGAGTTAAAGTATTAGAATTGATTTAAGAAATTGTGATAAAAACCTTTAATCGCTTACATTTTCCTCTACGTTATTGAGAAATTAGAGAAGATTTATTGGATTTTGCTAAAAAAAATCTCTATTGGCGATTTAAAGTGAAAAATCTTACCAGTTAAAGAAGATTATTGCAAACTCATAAAAAATAAAACTCTTATCTCTTAAAAACTCCTTAAAATTCATGAACTATAGGAGATTTAAAACGTTTTAAATAAACTGAAATCCTTTTAAAATTCTGCACCATTGTAGAATAATTAAAAACTTTAAATCTTCTATCTTTTACAAACTTTTTATTATTAATGAATTTGAGAAGATTTGAGTGATTTCGTTAAACACTTTAAATTAATAAATTGAAAACCCTTCTGAGTTAAAAATAGGTTTATGAAATGTTGATAAAAACTTTTAATCTTTTACTTTTACCAAACTCTATATTACTGAGAAATTAGAGAAGATTTATTGAATTTTGCTAAGAAAAAACTCTATTGGGGATTTAGAGTGAAAAATCTCACCAGTTAAAGACGATTTGATAAATTTTATTAAAAATTTATTAACTTCTCATATTTTGCAAACTCTTAAAAAAATAAAACTCTTATCTCTTAGAAACTCCTTAAAATTCATGAATTATAGAAGATTTAAAATGTCGTTTTTTGCAAATTTTATATTATTAAAGAATTTGAGAAGATTTGAGTGATTTTGTTAAACACTTTAAATCTTTAATCTTTTGAAATCCCTTCTGACTTAAATAATTCGAATAGATTTAAGAAATTGTGTTAAAAACTTTTAATATCTTATATTTTCCTAACTCTACATTATTGACAAGTTAGAGAAGATTTATTGTATTTTGCTAAAAAAATCTCTATTGGGGATTTAAAGTGAAAAATCTTACCAGTTAGAGAAGATTATTGCAAACTCATATAAAAATAAATCTCTTATCTCTTAGAAACTTCTTAAAATCTTAAAAGATTTAAAAGATTTTAAATAAACTCTAATTCTTTCAAAATTCTGCACCATTGTAGAATAACTAAAATCTTTAAATCTCTTATAGTTTTGCAAACTTTATATTATTAAGGAATTTGAGAAGTTTTGAGTGATTTTGTTAAACACTTTAAATCTTTAATCTTTTGAAATCCCTTCTGAGTTAAAGAATTAAAATGGATATAAGAAATTGTGTTAAAAACTTTTAATTTCTTACATTGTCCAAACTGTACATTATTGAGAAATTAGAGAATAAAAAAACTCTATTGGAGATTTAGAATGAAAAATCTTACCACTTAAATAGAAAATTTTTATAAAAGACTTACTTAGCTTCTCATATTTCACAAACTACATTATTAAGAAATTAGAGAATATTTGATAGGTTTTAAAAGCTCAAAATAATCAATTTCTTGAAATTTCTTCCTAGTCGAGGAACCAGAAAAGATTTGAGAGATTCTGTTAAAAAGTAAAAACTTCATTCTCTTTAAAATTTAAGAATTAGATTTTGTTGAAAATTTAATTTAAAAACCTTGAAAAAATAAGGGAAAAAGTATGCAATTTAAAATCTCAAAAATCTCTTCCGCATTGAGAAATTTTTAAGAAAATTCATAAAAATTTTAAGAATTTGATTCTGTTGAAAATGTATTTCTTTTATTTCTTTATAACGTTGAAGAAATTAGGGATATTTTTTAATTTAAAATCTTTAAAATCCCCTTTGAGAAATTATACCGGATTTGCAAGAAAAATCATTACAATCCTTTACAGTTCAGAAACTAAAACATAATAATTAGAAAAAAACACGAAAATATTTCGTAAATTTACAACAAATTAAGACTACAAAAACTACAAAAAGAATTTCGAAATATTTTAGTGTTTTCTTTTAATTGTATATTCTACAGCGTAAAGGACTTTAATACATTTTTATTAACTGAAACATATTTTAGGAATTCTGTTAAAAACTTTTAATCTATTATATCTTCCAACTCTTCAAGATTGAAATGTTTTATCATTTATTTCTTGGAAACACTACGAAAGTGAGGTTTTTTGCTAAAAGTTCTAAATCTTTAATCACTTGACAATTTTTTCTATTTCTCTTTAAAGTATGAAATAATTTGAGGAATCATGGTAAAAAAATCTCCTTTCTCTTGAAAACTCTGCACAATTGAGCAATAATGAAATATTTAAAGAAAAACACGTATTTTTTAAAACCTTTCCCAATTTAGGATTAAGACTAAGTTTAATGAATATTGTCAAAACATTTTAATCTCTTATGTCTTTACAGTTCGAAAACTAGAGAAAATTTTGTGGACACTGTTTAATTGTTTTGTCTCTCATATCTTAATAGATACGTGTTTTTATCAAAACCTTTTAATCTCTTAGTTTTGATTGATGAGTTACGTGAAGATGTTGCAATTTAAAATAACTTCACTTTCTCCACAGTTTATTTTTATTTCGCTAAATGTAAATTAATCTCTTATCTCTATAAAAGCTGCCCCATTTTGAAATTAGAGAAGATTTGATAAATTTAAACCTTTTAATCTCTTATCTCTATAAAAGTTGTCCCACATAAGGTAATAGAGAAGATTTGATAAATTTGGTAACTTTTTGTAAACTTAAACACAAAATTACAAAATATTTTTAATTCCTCAATAATATGACTATTTAGATAACAAAACTATTAGATTTTCAAATTGGTTTTGTTGTAAAAACTACATATGTTTCGCCACACTGTGGCTTCTTTGGGTGAAGAAAATATACAATATTCACCTGAAGAAGCCACAGTGTGGTGAAACATATCTAGTGTTTACAATAAAACCAATTTGAAAATCTAACAGTTTTGTTATCTAAATAGTGAATATGGATTTTTAACACTTAAGTATCTCAACAATCAATCAATCAATAATATGAATTAGAGAAGATTTTCACTACACACTAAATCTCTAATCTCTTGAAATCCATTTAGAGTCGACGAATTAGATCAAAATCAATTAATTATTAACTCCTTGTCTCATGAAAACTCTTCACAGTTGAAGAATTTTGTTAAAATCTTATAATTCTTAATCTCTTTAAACTTTACACAATTTGGGGAATTAAAAAGGGATTTTGGTGAAAAAATCAAAATATCTATTCTCCTAAAAACTGTTTACAGTTGAGAAGTTAAAATAATTTGATGGATTTTATTAAAAATTAAAAATATTATATCTGTACAATTCAGACTTAATGGATTTTATTAAAAACTTTTAAATCTAATATCCTTTGAAACCTCTGCACCATTATAGAATTAGAGAGGGTAGGATAGTGACCACCCACCCAACCTACATGTATATTTAAATCTAAACTAAAACATTGCTTTTAAATTATTTAACATCAACAGAAACACTGAATTAGTTCCAGGGAACCAAGGGTGTGATAATGATTGAAGTTTAAAATGTATATGTAGGGTAGGTGGGTGTCCACTATCATATCCTCCAAGCAGAAAAATCTACGCCAAAATATTTCATAATAAATACTTAATTATAATAAATCTATAATTTACAAGTTTTACTTTTTCTCTCTATTGTATATTACTAAAAATAAATTGTAAATATTATTATAATTTAAGGTTGAAATAGTGCCAACCCCCAAACAAATCTTTTCTACAGTTATAATTATAAAAATCTAAACATAATTTTTGTAGTAAGACAAATATTTATTACGATTTATTCATAGTATAAATAATGTCGCATTGAAAAGCTTCTTTTAGTTAAAACCCTGACTTGAGTTTTAGTGATTGGAGGATAGGATAGTGGCCTCCCACCCACCCTACATATAAAATTTAAACTTCAGTCACTGTCACATCCTCGGTTTACTGGAAAACAAAAATAGGTGCTTCGGTTTATGTTAAATAATTTAAAAGCAGTGTTTTAGTTTAGATTCAAATGCACATGTAGGGTGGGTGGGTGGCCACTATTCTACCCTCCAATTACCAAAATTTACGTCAGAGTTTCACCTAAGAAAAGGTTTTCCATGCGACGTTATTTATGATAGTAATAACTAGGAAATCGTAATAAATAATAATTATTTTTATGACTTACTTCAAACAATATCTTTAGTTTCTTTAAGTGTAGAAGTGGATGGGTGGCCACTATCACACCCCCCAAGAATCTACGCCAAAATTTTTTAAAATAAGTAATTTATTATTAATATATATATAAAATTTCCAAATAAATTCATTAGTAGTCTTTTTTTGAAATTTTTAAATCAATAAAAAAATTTTTTTCATAATAACAAATACAAGTTAATAGTGTGGTCATTTTTTTATTAGCAAGACGACATCAAAAAATTCTGATATAACAAAAACGTATTTATTTTGTGCACATTTACTAATTTTAAAGAAAATCCATTGAGTAGTTTATTAAAAAAAAAATTAAATCGAGAAATGCAATTTTTCATAAACCATAATCTCAACTTTTCAGTGTCACCATTTTGACAATCATCAAATAACATCGATTAATTTTTAAAAATAAAAAAAAACATTCATTTTGTATATATTTACAAATTTCTAGACCAATTCTTTGTCTAGTTAATTTTTAAAATATTTTCAAAAGCAGAATTGCGATTTTTTATAGACCCTAATCTCAATTTCTGAGTATCGCTATTTTTTAAATGACAGAATCACATCAATTATTAAACAAAATAACAAAAATACATTCAATTGGTTTATATTTGCAAATTTCTAGATCGATTCTTTAAGTAGATAATATTTAAAATATTTTCAAAAGCAGAAATGCGATTTTTCATAAATCATAATCTCAACTTCTGATTGTCGCCATTTTGTTAAACAATTAATCACAATAATTATTTTTAAGTATGACCAAACTACATTCATTTTGTATATATTTGCAAATTTCTAGATCAATTCCTTAAGTACTTAAATTTTAAGAAATTTTCAAAACAAGAAATACGATTTTTCATAAACCATAACCTCAACTTCTGTTTGTCGCCATTTTGTTACTCAATTAATCACAATAATTATTTTTAAGTATGACCAAACTACATTCATTTTGTATATATTTGCAAATTTCTAGATCAATTCCTTAAGTACTTAAATTTTAAGAAATTTTCAAAACAAGAATTGCGATTTTTCATAATCGCGAATCTCAAGTTCAGACTGTCGCCATTTTATTAATCATTGAATTATATCAATTATTTTTAAAAATAACAAACATACATTTATTTTGTATATATTTACAAATTTCTAGATCAATTCTTTTGGTATTTAAATTTTAAGAATTTTTCAAAAAAAGAATTGCGATTTTTCATAAACTTGAATCTCAACTTCAGACTGTCGCTATTTTATTAATCACTGAATTACATCAAGTATTTTTAAGAATGACAAAAATGCATTTATTTTGTATATATTTACAAATTTTTAGATCAATTTTTCTGGTATTTAAATTTTAACAAATTTTCAAAAATGGAATTGCGATTTTACATAAACTCGAATCTCAAATTCAGACTGTCGCCATTTTATTAATCACTGAATTACATCAATTATTTTTAAGAATAATAAAACTAAACTTATTTTGTATATACTTACAAATTTCTTGATCAATTATTTTGGTATTTAAATTTTAACAAATTTTCAAAAAAGGAATTGCGATTTTTCATAAACTCGAATCTCAATTTCAGACTGTCGCCATTTTATTAATCACTGAAATTCATCAAATATTTTTAAAAATAGCAAAAACACAATTATTTTGTATATATTTACAAATTTTTAGATCAATTCTTTAGCTATTTAAATTTTAAGAAATTTTCAAAAATGGAATTGCGATTTTTCATAAACTCGAATCTCAACTTCAGACTGTCGCCATTTTATTAATCACTGAATTGTATCAATTATTTTTAAGAATAACAAAAATACATTTATTTTGTATATATTTACAAATTTTTAGGTCAATTCTTTCGGTATTTAAATTTTAATAAATTTACAAAAATGGAATTGCATTTTTTCATAAACTTGACTCTCAATTTCAGACTGTCGCTAATTTATTAAGCGCTAAATTAAATCAATTATTTTTAAGAATAACAAAAATACATTTATTTTGTATATATTCACAAATTTCTAGATCAATTCTTTCGGTATTTAAATTTTAAGAAATTTTCAAACAAGGAATTGCGATTTTTCATTAACTCGAATTTCAATTTCAGTCTGTCGCCATTTTATTAAGCACTGAATTACATCAATTAATTTTAAGAATAACAAAAATACATTTATTTTGTATGTATATACAATTTCTAAATTAATTCTTTGGGTAGTTTTACAACAACAATTAACATTTCAATAAATATATCGAGCGAAAACCTAAGAAACAGATTTTATTCAAAAACATGAAATAGTTTCTCGAAGAGGAAAACATTGAATTTCATTGGGTAAAACTCTGACGTAGGTTTTGGTGATTGGAGGGTAGGATAGTGGCCACCCACCTACCCTACATGTACATTTAAATCCACACTAAAACACTGCTTTTAAATTATTGAACATCAACAGAAACACTAAATTTGTTTTCCAGGAAACCAAGCGTGTGACAATGACTGAAGTTTAAATTTTATATGTAGGGTGGGTGGGTGGCCACTATCCTACCCTCCAATTACCAAAACATACCCCAGAGTTTCACCTAATGAAAGCTTTTCCATACGACATTATTTATGACTTTAATAATTAGGAAACCGTAATAAATCCCACCCTCCTACCACCAAAATCTGCTCCAATTTTTGATAATAAATACTTAATGACAATTAAACTATAAATGATTAATAGCGTTTTAATTCTTTCCCTCTTTGGCATATTTGAAAAAAAATCGTAGTTAATACTAATAAAATAAGATGTTGAGATAATGTTAATCAACCCACCAGATATATAATTTTTACCTCAATCTTTTCTTCAGTTATAACTTTTAAGTAAATTGTATTAAAAAAGATGTTTTTTATTTTCGACAATATCTTAACTATTTACATTATAAATAACGTAATATAATAAAGATTTCATTGTGTTAAACTCGTAGATTTTGATGGAGCGAATAATGGCCATCTATCTGCCATACATTTAAATATTAACTATAACACTGTTTTTGAAATAAATCAAATCAAATTAAATTAATATTTATTTATTATTAAATAAATTATTTCAATCATTCAACGTGTTACTGCTTTACTTGTTTTCTAGGATACCAAGGGTGTGACGGTGACTAAAGTATAACTTTTATACGTAGGGAATGGAAGAGCAAAATGTATTTGTTAATTCATCACCAAATGATTGATTACCGCGTAATTTATGCAATTATAAATATAATTAAAACATTACGGTTATGCTATTAATTAAGGTCTAATTAATTTACGGTCGACACCCCTTCGCATGTTAATTTATCAGAGATGTAATTATCCGCATTTTTATGCCGGCATTAACATGTCGGCGTAATTTACATCTTTATTGATGTAATACTTAATGTATAAACAATTTTCCTCGATATACAGTACCAGCATATTTTCCTGTCCTTGATGAAGTAGGGTAAAGATTTCGAATCATACATTTCAACATTTGATAATTTTATAAATGTGCCTATGACTGTATCTACAACAATCGATTATTTTCATTAAAAATATATATTCATTAATAATTTGATCTATTTAATCTTCCTCTTTTAAAAATGTTTTATTTTTACTTTGATAATTGAATGGATAGAATAAATCTGTTCATTTTGTGTATAATTAAGGAGTAAATTGAAATATAATTCTGGAGTTACGTGAAGTTTATTGTAGTAAAATTGTATTGAAAACATTAACACTTCCTTGACAAATTTATCTTTATTTACCATATGTACATTTCAAGTACAATGTACTCATTTTTATGAAGAAGTGAAGAAAGTGAAATGAAATTATTTATTTGAATCATAAATATAGTTAATTACTATATAGTTATTTATAAAAAAATATTAGGCTTATAGCAGCAAAATTTCAATAAAAATTTAGTATTTATATGTCGAATTAACATACAGAAGCAATCATCTTTATGATTATTGAAATTATAGTTGAAAATAATCTGCACTGACACGAATTAATCGAATTTTTACTAATAGATACAAACAGTGTTCAACCTTAACACAATGAACTAATTTCATTGCATTTACTCACCTGATCTCTAATTGCTCAGCGTTAATTCATCATGCAAATTGTAACAGAATTAATGACCAATGTATTCATGTTATTACACGTATGACATAACGATAAAATGCCGGACAAATAGCAGTATTCTGTTACTTAATTAAACGCAATTAACCTTTTTGAATAATAATTTCAAATTGTGTTGCGCAATTGCCAGCCAGTTTGAACGACATTACGAGATCAATTGCGACAAATAAACATGAAATGCCAATCATGAGACTCTTCAAATAAATAACTTAAGCAATAAATTACTTTAGTCACTGCATAGATTTTCGATCTTAATCATTAAATCACGTCCTTTTATTGCCGAGGCTGTTGCAATTTACAAATTTGTTCATTTCCTCTCTTACACACGTTTCAATTAATTAGAGGCCGCAAATTGCAATTATCTAATTGCACTCGAAGGATTAGTTTTTGTTTCGTTTTTGCGTTAATTATTTTGTATCCCGAAATCGCAACTAATTCGCTAATTATAGCGGAAGTTGATTCGTAACAGGATATTATTGTAATAGTTTTGTAGGAAGATATGCAATTAAATATCTTCGGGTTTAAATCAAAAGTTTTCGCGAACGCTTAATATTTAAAACCATTACTAAATGAATAATATGAGTTTTTTTTAGATTATTTCATCATTATGAAACGTAAATATCAAAACAGCGCGATTAAGTAATGGCAGTCGCGTAATTTAAATGTACATTTTTAACTTGCGGGGAATTGTTGCAACGATTCACTAAAATACTCGATTTAGCAATGAAGATAATGTTTGGCAAAGAAACAATTTGCATAATTTCTCAAATTCTCCGCGGGCTGATAATTTCTGAGCTAAGGTTAAAACATTTATTATTGCATACTACTCTGGAACAAAGCCAAAAATTCGACTTAAATTTTTGCTATAATTTTTCACAAAGCTTGAATTTTAAATAAAAACAATAACAATGTTTCTGCATTACCCTGTCCCACATATTTACTTCTATAAATACCTAAAGAAATGGAAGATAACAAAAGTTTGACTAATTTGATTGTATTTGATTGATTGTATTATATTTAAGTTTTACTTCTCTCAATTTGAAAATTTGACTCCATCAAGACAGTAGCAAAACAAGTATTGATTATATGTGTTTGAAAATGATATTTTTAACTAGTAGTAATTATTGAGTATTGATATCTTCAAAATAAATAAAATAATTAACTTTGTTATTTACACTTATAACTATAGTTTCGACAACTTCAGCTATTCATTATCAAACAATAATGTATTGATTACCTCACCCCTCCATTATATTGTATTTACAGAAGTAAACATGTGGGGTAAGATAATGCATATACATATATTTATTAAAGTAATTAAAGTCATCTGGATTAAGTAACAATGTAAATCAACACTGATTTAAACACGTACTCGTAATATATACATTTGAGGAAACGTTATAAGATGTAATACTGTTAGTTCTATGTAAATAGATCGCGGAATCTGCGCTTGAGAAGTGAATTGAGTCATGCCCGTACTTGCACAATCCTTTCGTCGGATGATTTGCCATCGCCGACAAGAACTAGATACATAAATTCTGGTCGGCAATCGATTTTATGGTATTGCTGTGACATCCTAAAGAGGCGATCCTTGTGCAATAATCGAGACCGATCGCGCGGCGTTTTTACCTAACTGCAGGAATTTTCGTGTTTGCGAAAGTTTTCGTACAGAGGAGCTGATAATTCTGGTCATAAATTACCAACCAAGCGAACGGAGTTTATTGACTCATAAATTATTAATACACACCATCAGAAAAATACAACTTATAACTATTGAACTGTGGACACAAGTACGCAGTTATTTTATAGATTTTTCTAATCTTTACTTATTATTAATTAAATTTGTGTTCTTTATTTGTATCAAGATTTGAATGATTTTACCTTCAATCAAGATATTCTAATTGAAGGATTGTAAATTTTTCTTTATAGTAAAAACCCTAAAGAAGGTTGTTAATTAGAAATTAGAACAGATAAAAATTACAATTAGGTGTTTTCAAGAAACCTCAAAGTATTGTCTTCGTGAATATTTAAAATTGAAATCATTAAAACAATGTTAAGAAGCCTAAAAAGGCTGTTAGTAAGAAAATAAAATAGTGAAGATGTTAAGGTCTAAAGAATTTCCCAGGAAAAGAAATAGGATGAAGGTAAGTCTAGAGAATAAATAAAGCCTTACAAAAATTACCTTGGACAAGAAGTAAAAAGAAATTAAAGGAATTCTATGAAGTTTTTAAAGGTACAATTATATTAATCTTGCTATATAATTAAGAACTTAGATTTCACCTTTAAAAAACTTCATAGAATTCATTTAATTTATTTTTGGACAAACCTTAAGAAAGGTCATTAATAAGAAATAAAAGCAGATGGTAATATCAGCCAGGTAATTTCAAAAAAGAAGACAAAAATAAATATATTGAAAGACCTAGGCTGAATCGTTTAAAAACCTATAGAATTTCTTTTTATTGAGAAGCCTAAGAATGATTGTTATTCAGAAATGAAAACAGAGAAAAGTGAAAAATCTGAGCTTAGAAAACTATGGAGACTTTTCAAAGGAATAGAAAAAGAATATACAAGTCTAGATATTTCAACCAGAACTACAGAAACCATCCTTAAAAGAAAAATAGAAAGAAGAAGGAGATGAGCCAAGGAATCTAAACAAAAAATACAGGCTAGTATTTTCAGCAAATTACAAAAAAGGAGAAGATCAACAAAAATATTTTAAGTCCTTATATTAAACCTTAAAAATTCAAAGGATAAAAAATGGCGAGCGTCTCAATGATGGCCGCTAGAATGTTTGAAAAAACAAGACCCAGACTGAATCTTTAAGAAAATATCTTTACTTTTTGTGTAGAGAAGCTTAAAGATGGTTGTTAGTCAGGAATGAAAACAGAGAAAAGTGAAGAATCGGAGCTTGATGAACTATGGACAGAGACTTTTACAAAAAATAGAGAATAGACGAATAAGAGCCTAGATTATTCAGCTAAAACCTGATATCTTCAGAAAATTTTATAATAGAAGAAGATATAGAAGGCGAAAACGAAGCTTAGAAAAATGAAAACAGAGAAAAGTGAAGAACCAGACTTTAATGAACTATGGAGAGAGACTTTTTAAAAGAATAGAGACAAGATGAATTAGAGTCTAGATAATATCTTCCGAAAATTTTATAATAGAAGAATGTATAGAAGGCAAAGACGAAGCTTAGAAAAATGAAAACAGAGAAAAGTAAATAATAAAAGCTTAATGAACTATGGAAACTTTTCAAAGGAATAGAGAAAAGACAAATTAGAGTTTAGATAATTCAACTAAAACATGGTATCTTCAGAAAATTTTATAATAGGAGAATATATAGAAAGCGAAGACGAAGCCTAGAAAAATGAAATCAGAGAAAAGTGAAGAATCAGAGCTTAATAAACTAGAGAGACTTCTCAAAAAAATAGAGAAAGGACAAATTATAGCCTAGATAATTCAACTAAAACCTGGTATCTTCAAAAAATTTTATAATAGAAGAATATATAGAAGGCGAAGACGAAGCCTAGAAAAATGAAAAGAGAGAAAATCAGAGCTTAATGAACTATAGAGACTTTTCAAAGGAATAGAGAAATGACAAATTGGAGCCTAGATAATTCAGCTAAAACCTGATATCTTCAGAAAATTTTATAATAGAAGAAGACGAAGCTTAGAAAAATAAAAACAGAGAAAAGTAAAGAATCAAAGCTTAATGAACTATGAAGACTTTTCAAAGGAATAGAGAAAGGACAAATTGAAGCCTAGGTAATTCAATTTATTTTTATTTTAAACAAATTACAAACAAATGCTTTATTTTATTAAAATTCCACAGAATAAAGTATAGCAAATGCCTTCAAGAAAGTCTGAACAGATATGAGAACAGTAAAGAAAATAAATACGCTTGAAAAACGTTTTCTGTTACATGAAAAAAGACTAAAACTAGCATAGAGAATCCAAAGTATACAACCAGGTACTCTCACGTGGTTTCAGGCAAATCCACAAAAGGAACGAGACGAGAAGAAAGAAAAGAAAAAAGGGGATTCAAATACAAAATACAGTTAATATTTTCAGAAAACCTTAAATAAAAAGAAGATCTAAACCAATATATTTAAAAACCTAAATTTATTCCTAAAAATGATTATAAGAAAATAATGGTGAAAGCTTTAAAGAATCAAAAATGAAAACAGTGAAGAAAAATGTATCAAATATCAGGTAACTGACACGTGTTTCGGTCCTTACAGATCATTCTCAAAGTTAAAACTTTATTTCTCCCAATATGAAAATTTGGTTCCATCAAGAATGTAGCAAAACAAGTATAGAATTTATTAAAAAGTATCAAAGCCTGTTTTAATGAATAGAAAAACCACAAAAGCTGACTGTTAGAATTTGATGTAAAATACAGCCAACTATTTTGAGGTAACCCTACAGAAGATTAAGATAGATATCTTAAAGGGCCGAGACGGAATCTTAAAGAAGATCATTATTCAGAAATTAAAACAACGAAGAAAACGAAGAGAAAACTTAAGATCAGAAACTGGCCAAAAATACAGCATTTTAAGAAAAGTTCTGAATGTAAAAAGATTCAGACGAGTGTATTGAAGGTCCTTCAGAAAAACAAAAATAGATTCATTTGAAAACATGTTTGGTAAATTTTCTTCGCCTGAAGAAGACACAGTGTGTCGAAACAATTGCCGCGAACAGCAAAATAAATATTTGAAAGTGTTATCGTATTTTATTTACGAAAATTTACCAAAGTGATATTTGGTAAAATTACAATTGGGTGTTTTTAAGAAACCTCAAAATATTTTTTTTTTTTAATATTGAAGATTGAAATCATTTAAAAAAATGTTAAGAAGCTTAAAACAGACTGTTAACAAGAATCGAAAATAGTGATGATGTTAAGGTCTGAAGAATTTCCAAGGAAAAGAAATATGATATTTCGTTTTGAACAAGAAGATCAAGACCAATATAATTAAGAACCTAGATTGTACCTTTAAACACTTCATAGAATACGTTTATTTTTTTTGAGAACCCTAAGAAATGTCGCTAATAAGAAATAAAAGCAGATCGTAATATCAGCCAAGTAATTTCAAGAAATCTCAAAAAAGAAGATCAAAACAAATATTTTGAAGAAGCTAGACTGCATCTTTTAAATCGAAGAAAAATCACAATCAAAAAACAAAAATAAAACAGCGAATCAAAATAAAATTTATTCAAAGAATAATATACAGCAAAAACTATCCCAGAATGTAATTAGAGATTAATTAAACTCTTGATGTTGTTTCACAACTTTTATATATTTTGTCCGACCAATTACGACCGTTGGAAATTCTCCTTGAGATGAGTTTAATTTACCTCTAAGTAATATAAAAATGTTTCACCACGGGTTAAGCGAGAATTTATTTCATCGTAGCCCAGAAAGCATAATCAAAATTATAGAAAGTTCGTTGCCACAAAATAAAAACAGCGAAGGAAAATAAAAGCTGAAATCATGAAGATTGCGCCAGGTGTTCTTTAGATTAGAAAATGATAATTACTATACTATACAGTTTGACCAATTTTTAGCTGCGTCGTAACTTCAGAAAACTCCAATAAATAGGTTTGTCTTGAAAAGTTTATAGAAGATCTTTAAAAATATTTACTAGAATCTTGAAAGTAATTCCAATTTGATATAAAAATAACAAACCAGAACAAGATGCTAAAAGGAATATTTAGATTATTTCTAGCAATAAAGAAATAGAACAAGAGGCTGAAATCCCAAATATTATGCAAACTGGTCCAGAAAACGAAAATTAGAATATTTTGGGCATATCATGCGGGGGGAAAGATACTGTATTCTACAATTGATCATGCAAGGAACCTTCAGAGGATTATAAGATTACTTCTAGAAATAGAAAACGAACAAAGTTTAGCTTATAGAATTTGATAAAACAATTGCAGACAAGTAAAAGTCTGGAAAAGAAGGCCAAGATAAAATTCTTGAAGAACTTAAAAAGAGGCTTAAAAATTTATAAATCATTTGACTTTTTTTAAATAATAAGAAGCAACAATTACTAGGCCAAAAAGTTGTTAACAAAAAACTCTTTATCAAATTTTCATAACACAAACAAAAGCGATTGTTTAATCAACCAGCTACTTTCTAGGAAGATCATGACGGATACATTTATGAACCTCTAGAAGAATCTTTAGCAATCGAAAAAAAAAGTGGTAAGAGGCAAGAATATCTTAAAAAGTTCGTTATTCAGGAAATAATAAAAAGAAAAGAAAATAACCGACTTTAAAACTAAAGCATTAAGTTGACCCTGTTTTTTAAAATTAAAAGCTAGAAATTTAATGTAAATCAAGATGAATGCATTGTAACTTGAAGCATTCATTTTGATCTACATAAAATTTGACTAAACCTATAAAAGTCTAAAAAAAATCATTTAAATACAAATTGGTTAATATCAGACGAACATCATCAGCTAGAGAAGAAGATTATGACCAATATTTTAAAGATCTAAGGATCTAGATTGAATCTTAAAAATTTCATATTGATACCTTATTCAAACCTTAAGGAATATCGTTAACAGACGAAAATTTCAGTCTGATATTTTTTCAAGGACCTGGACTGAAGCTTCTAATAAATCCATAGAAATCATTTGAAAACAAACATATTAAGAAGCCTAGAAATCTTTTTTTTTATTGCAAAAACCTTAAGGAAGATCGATAATTAAAAATCAAAATAGACGAAAATTGCGGCCTGGTATTTTTAAGAAAGCTTAGAGTGGGTCATTAAAAATAGGATCTTAACTGAAGAAATAAAAGTAGTGAAAAAGCTGAAATCGAAATAATTATGCAGGTTATTTAGAGGTATTGGAAGAGAACGATGGCCAGCTTAAAGGATTTTACCAAAAATCGAGCCTGTTTTTTGAACAAACTCCAAGAAAGAAGAAGATTAATAACAATATTTTAAATATCTAAAGACCTAGATTGAACTTAGAAATTCATAGGAATTGTTATTCGCCATTCCTCTTTATAGAAATTGTCTGAATGTGGTTTTTGGAATACTAAAAAAAGTCATTATTACAAAATTGAAATAGAGGAAAATTACAAAAAATCAAAACAAATATAGGAAAGAACTTTAGAGAAATAGTTGAAAAATATGTTGAGAAGCCTAAAGAAATAAAAACAGTGAAGAAGTTGAGATCTAAAATTATAGACAAGAAGATGATGGCCAATATTTATATTAAACCTTAACAAAATTCATAGGAATCGTTTTATTTCGTTGTTGTAAGAACCCTAAGAAAGATCGTTAATTAAAAATCAAAACAGGCGAAAATTGCAGCCTATCATTTTCAAGAAAGCTCAGAGTAGGTCATAACAATTAGGACCTGGACTGAAGAATCTAGTAAATCCATAGAAATTGTTTGAAAAAAAATGTTAAGAAGCCTAAAAAAGGTTCTTAAATTAAATGTTGAAATCGAAATAATTATGCAGGTTATTTGAAGTTACTGGAAGAGGACGATGGTCAGTATAAAATATTATCTGATTTTGAAATAAGGCACTTGTTTCGTTTCATATTGATATATTCAGTTTCCTGAGACGTGTTTCGGTCAAAGACGACCATTCTCAAAGGAATTAAGAAATTAACCAAGTCCTTTGAGAATGGTCTTCATTAAACTGAAACTGAATATATCAATATGAAACCAAACAAGTGTCTTATTTCAAAATCAGATAATATTCTATTTTCGTTTCATCAAGAGTGCAGTGAACAAAGTATTTACCATATTAAAAGACCAGTCTAAAGAATTTTACCAAAAATCTGCCCTCTCTCTTCTTCGAGTTTGTTGGTTAGTTTCAAAAACAGAAGATCAATACCAACATTCTAAGGATCTAAGAACTTGATTATCTAAATTTCCCCTAAGGAAAATCGTTATTACAAAATTAAAATAGACGAAAATTACAGAAAATCAAAACAAATATTAATATTTAGAGAAATCGTTGAAAAATATGCTGGAACAGTCTAGAGAAATAAAGACAGTGAAGAAACTGAGGTCTAAAATTATGTAAAAGATGATGACCAATATTTTAAGTATCTAAGGATTTAAATTAAACCTTGACAAAATTCATAGGAATCGTTATATTTTGTTGTTGTAAGAACCCTAAAAAATCCTTAATTAAAAATCAAAAAAGGTGAAAATTACGGCCTAGTCTTTTCAAAAGAAACTCTGAGAAACAGATGAAAATTGCAACTTAGTATTTTCAAGAAAACTCGGAGAATGGTCATTGAAAATAAGACTTCGATTGCAGCTTCTAATAAATCTATAAAAATCATTTGAAAAAATAATTGCTTGGAAAAGGTTGTAAGGCAGAAATAAAAAAAAATAGTGAAGAAACTGAAGTCGAAATGATTATGCAGACTATGCAGATGTGTTGGAAGAGGATAGTGATCAGCCTAGAGAATGCAACCAAAAATCTGGCCTGTTATTTTCAACAAACTCCAGAAAAAAGAAGGGCAAGATCAATATTTTGAAGATTTAAAAAAATTTAAATCCTTAAAATATTCATCTTGATCTTCTTGCTTTTTCTGGAGTTTATTGAAAATAACAGGCCAGATTTTTGGCTGAATTCTCTAGGCTTGAATGTCGTTTTTGGTATGAATCCTAAGGAAGGTTATTCAAAAATTAAAAGAGACAAAATTTATTTATTTATGGCATTTTAAAGAATACAAATTAAATATAAGAAAGCAATTTGATCGAATCTTACAAACATCTAGAGAAATCATTTAGTTTTAAAATGACAAGGTGAAGTTGTCCAAACTATAGTCACTAAATAAAGTCTCAGTTACAGAAAACAAAGTGTTTTATTTGTGAATTATGATTTCTGAAGATTTTATAAAGAAGTAGAATCCTTCATCATTAAAAAAAATATTGAAAAACCTAAAGAAACGAAAACAGTGAAGAAGGTGAGGTCTAAAAAGATATATAGACTTTTCCAACGAATAAAAAAATGCAAAGAACCATTTAGATTTGAACTAAGGGTACAGAAATGTATTTTCAGAATAAACCAGAAAAGATCAAGAGTAGGATATTTAAGAACCTAGTTTAAACCATAAAAAAATCCAGAGGAAAGTTAAAGGAAACAATTTTGGTAAGAATACTGTAGAAGAACAATATTTAGAAAGAAGAGAAAACCTTAGAGAATATGATAAAACAAATATTTTGAAAGACGTAGATTGAACCTTCTGAGGAATTTATAGAAGATGTTTTAAAATGTTTTTGTTGAGAAACCTATGAAAAGTTTTTGTTCCGATGAAAACAAGTCTATTTACTTACTTATTCGTACTTAATTAGTCTTGCTTTATAAGTATAATTCAAAATCCATAAAGCATTAAAAAAACTACACAAATAATTTCATCAGCAAACTGAAAGGCTTGACTTGAGGAATATTTTTCCACTCTAACCTATAGGTCCTCTCCTTCACCGTGTCATCATAAATAAACTTTGCTTTAGATACCTTCATTAAAGCGACAAATACTTAATTATTCTAATAAAGGTGTACATTTAGTTTAGTTTATTTGCTCTACAAGTCTTACTAAAAAATGATATAAAATAAAATACATTCACAATAACTTTAAAATTTAAATCGTAAGACTTGAAGGCCGAGTTCACAGTGCAGTGCTTTTCCACTCCATTGTCACATAGACATTGTAATTTTTTTAAAGAATTCAAAAGGAAAATTTTGATTCTTTCAAGCAATATACAAAGGCGAAAAAGCATATAAAAGAAGGAAGTTAAAAGGCATGTGCTAAAAATCCTAGACTTATAGAATCTTTGCATTGTTCTTGATTGATTTCCTCATTAAAGTCTTTGTGAAATTTTGTGGAATAATAGATAATTAAATTAAAAGACTCTATGCGAATATATGAGAAGTTTACTCTAGAATATTCCAGAAAAGAAGAACGCCAACAAGAATATAGTCAGGTATTTCAAATGGCAAGACAAATACCTACATATTAGAGGATCTAGACGTAACCTTTAAAAAATCCAGAATTAAATAAAGGGAATAAAAATGAGAAAAATTCTAGAATTAAAGAATTGCAGTCTTGATCATATTATACGAAAAACGATTGATTGTAGAGGCTTTTACTTCATGATACATTGTTTAACAATTCAAAGATACGAATTTAGCGATCAAAAGACTGAAGAAACAAGACTGAAGCATTTAAAAAGAAATATATTTTAAATTTCAACACCTTCTATATTTTTGCTGTTTTGTTTTGATTGTTTAGAGATTTTACTATATTTTTAAACATAATTACATATTTGTGAAACAAACCAAGTGATTTTAATTATAAAACCTATATATTAACATAATATTTCATCAAGTGATTAATGAGAAACAAGTATATGATATAATTACAGTGATTACAGCTTTTAATAATCAAAATTATACAAGGAAGAAATACAAGAGGGCAGAATTAAAAATGTACTGTAGACTTCTTCTAGTAGTGGTGTTAAATCTATCCAAGATAAATTAGTAATTGTGAAGGATTTTATCATCATGATTCATTTTGATGATTCAAAATAAAACATGAAACTTTTTTGGTATGACTTATTTACGAGAATATAGTAACAAGAAGTGGTATTAAAAAAAGTCGTTATAGATTGAAAGTAAACACCAAATATATGAAAAGGTGGTTAGTATATCAAACAAATTATTCCATATTTTTTTTATAATCATTTTATCACCGGATTATCGTGGTGTATTTAAATTTACATTCGCCGAGCGTTAATTGCCTTTTTTTCCCAATCAACACGCCTCCACCTCCTAATGACAATTTTACGGCCCGCGTCCTCCACCTCCGAGCCGAACTGCAAAAATTCAATTCCCGGACAACGGCCATTACACCCTTTCGGCATCGACGCCCCCGTTGATTTTTTCAGGAGGGCGCATAACGATAAAAATAAAAATTAATTGGTCACGGCGAATTTGATTGTCCACGTGCCACAAACCAAACGACCCATAAAGATAATCACGCACACAAAAAAAAAAAAACGATTGAAAAGATGATTCGAAAATAAGGTCTATCAAAACGAAAATACAAATGAGAACAAAAAATACCTTAAACTTACTAGTAATTACTTTCCCTATATAGAATATATAGGAGAAGTATTGTTTTAAGGTGAAACTTTATACTTAAAGTTTTATCGTTAAAAACTGTAACTGAAAAGCTTCTGGTAAACATTCATAAACCGGAAGTGGATGTTTACTCGAAGCGTTTTTTTAATTTTTCTTGATATTTTTCTAAATTTGAAAAGTATTACATAACTTTTCAAATAGAAGTTAAAGGAAACAAGAAAGTGAAAAAGATTTATTTAAACATGTTTTTCGTAAATTTCTTAATTTGTGAGAAGAAAATTAAAAATTAAATATTTTAATATTGTTTGCCCATTGCTAATAAACTATAGGAGTCACATAAAAATTTTATAACATTTGTAAAGAATCTAAAATTGAGCAAATTATTATGAATAGCCTTTTTGTGAGAAAAATGTAAGGAAATTACTGTGATCACCATTTTTTTTTTGCTTCTTCGCATTTTACAAATTTTAATTAAAATACTCGCTTATTATTTACTGATTGGAGGGTGGATTAGAGGCCACCCGTCCACTATACATATACATGATAACTTTAAGTACTAATGTTGATGCAAAAAATAGTAAAACCTGCATAATCCAAATTAAAGTTTAAATATAAATGACTTTGTATAGTTAATCACATTTAGGCTTGATTTAATGCCCTTCCACGAATCATATATATTTTTTTTATTAACTTACAATATATAATTTTTCTCAGGGGTTTGAGAATTTTCTAATTAATTATTTATAATTCCTAAAAATTTTCAAAAATGTTTTACATTATTTTTGGATATTGTTTATATTAAGTTGTAAATTTTTCCAGCAATATATTTTTAACATTTCGATAATTTTCGAATTTCTAGAATTTTCTTCAAGGGTTCTTGAAGAAAATAATTTGTTTTTATATTCATAGAATAACCAAGAATTCTTCTAATAAATTTGGAGATTTTTCTATCCGCAATTTATTTCCCAAATATTAAAAATTATTCAGCAAATTTATAGAATTTTCTTTACCAGAATTTTCAAATTATTTATTTATAGATTACTAGAATTGCCATTTTTTTAGATTTAGATTTATAGATTCATTCTGCTGAATAATTGTAAGGAAAGCTTGTGAAGACTGAAAGAAATGTTGCTGGAAAAGTCCACAGACATATTTGCATACCTTAGAGCCTGTATGTAAATATGTCTGTGGACTTTTTCAGCAACATTTCTTTCAGTCTTCACAAGCTTTCCTTACAATTATCCAGCAGAATGTTTTAATCAGATTTCCAAACTTTGCTTTAGGCTTATAAACTATTTTGGTAATTTATTTTCGAGATTTTTAAAGTTTTCCACATTTATAGAATTTTACAGCTTTTTTTTATACCAATCTTCAGGAATTTATTTGAAAAGTTTCTAAAAAATATTAAAAAGTTTTTATCAAATTCCCTTGCAAAATTTATTTTTTCTTAATTTTGCTTTTACTTTTCTGACAATTTCTTTTCTGGACTTCCAAAAATTTGCTAGATATCTAGGAATATCTCTTCCAAGAAATATATCTTCCAAATTCTTAGAACGTTCTTTAAGTATTTCAAATTGTCCAGCAATTTTTCTTCAGATTCCTAAAAATTTCCAATTTTTTTCTTCTAGATTTTCAGAATTTAAATTTAGACTTTTAGAACAGTCTACACACTTCTTTAATTTTTATCATTATAAAATCCTAATCGGTATAATTTCCTTGAAAATTCCAGAATTTTCTCTTTAACATTTTAAACTTTTAAGATTTTATTTTTCAGATTTCCAGATTTTATTATAAAAGTTGAAAACTTTTCATATGTCTAAAATTGTCCAACAATTTCTCTTACAATCTCCAATTTCTGTTTAATTTAATTTAATTTTTTGTTTTGTGGAGTATTAATTATGTTTAATTCAAAAATGCTTTCCAATATTTTTTGAATTTGTTTGGAGGTAATTGTAAATTTTTCATCAATTCATTTTCCTGGATCTTAACGGCGTTAACTTCGCGGTACCTTTCAATATTAAGAATAAAGAAAACACTTTTACTTTTTTATACCACTTTAAATATTATTTTCAGTGACTAGATTCGACTTAGTTTGATAATGTAGTCGAAACTAGTCGCTGAAAATGAAATTTAAAGTGATATAAAAGAGTAAAAGTGTTTTCTTTATTCTTAATTCATTTTCCATATTTCAAAAATTTTCGAATTTTTGAATTTTCTTTCTTATGGCTCCAGAAATTTTCCTTCCAAATTTCTAGAATTTTATTCGAGGGGCCAAAATATTTTAATATAATTTTATTTAGATTACTAGAATTACCAAAAACTTTTCTACCAAATTTCCAAGTTTGTTTTCGATGGTTTTCCAGCAATTTATTTTCAAAATTTTAAGAATTTTCTAGTCACTAAATGTCTAGAATTTTCTATGCGTTCAGAATTTTTAAATAATTTTATTTATAGATTCCCGAAATTACAAGATTATGATTAGATTTATATATTTATAGGCTCTAAGGTTTGAAAATATTTCCATCTTTCTAAATTTGTCAGATTTTAATAATATTCCAGCAACAACATTTCTTCCAGTCTCAGAAAGCTCTTCTTTCTGAATTTCTTAAAGAAAATTTATAGCTGGACCTTTTAGGTTCCTAGAACCTTTCATTTTGTTTCATCATTCCCAAATTTACTTTAGACTTATAAAACAAATGTCTATTTCATATTGAAATTCTGAAGTTACACTTACAAGAATGTGTTATACTTTAAAACTATATTTGTTATGACGAGAGTAAATATTTGTTTATAAATAAGCACAGTAAATTGTTTCGGTAATTTATTTCTAAAATTCTAGAATTTTACAACTACTTTTATTCCATTCTTCAGGAATTTCCTTGCAAATTTAAACATTTTTTCGATCATTCCTAAATTTTCCAGCAAATTCTCTTTAGAATCATTTCTTAAAGATTTTAAATATTTCCCTTTTTCCAGAAATCCAAAATTTATTCAAGAGTTTTAAATTATTTTAACAATTTCTTTTACAGATCCAAAAACTTGTTAGGAATCTAGGATTATGTCTTCTAATTTCCTACAATTTTCTTCAAGTATATCAGATTGTCCAGCAACTTTTCATCAGATTCCTAGAAATTTCCAAATTTTTTACTTCTACGCTTTCAAAATTTGCTTTATTTTATAAACTTTAATTTTCAGAACTTTCCAGTAACTTCTTTAATTTTTATCATTATAAAATCCGAATCTCTAGATTTTTCTTTTTAAAATTCAAAAACTTTCAAGAATTTATTTTCGAAATATACGTCAAAAATTGAAAAAATTTTTTGCAATTTCAGATGTCTCGAATTTTCCAGTAAATTCTTTACACTCTCCAATTTCCGTTTTAAATTGTGATTAGTTTTTGTCAAAAGTTCTAGGGATTTATAATTGAATATTTATAAATCCTAAACCTTTCAAAAATTTTTCGCTGTAACATTTTACTTTGCAAATTTTCTTTTATTCAAAATTTGTAATTAAAGTTATTGCAAAGCGCCAACTGATCGCCTCAGTAATTAAAGTTAACATTTATATGTAGGGTGGGTGGGTGGCCTCTATCCTACCCTTCAACCAGTAAAACATCATCAAAAATTATTTGAAAAATTTGGTTTAATAAATCTATTAAATTTTGTAAATGTTATATTTATTTAGGTTTTACCACTTTTAATTAAAACCCTCGCTTATGTGTTACTGATTGGAGGGTGGGTTAGGAGCTACCCATCCACCATTCTTTACTTAATAATTTTGAAATATTTGTTTGTCATTGCTAATAAACTATAGGAGTTAAATGAAATTTATATAAAAAGTTATTGGAAAGAATTCAAAATTGATCCTTTTTGCACAAACTTCATAGTCTTCGAACAAAATATAGGGAAAGTACTATCATGGCCAGATCACCATTTTTTTATTACATAATGGGCTTACATTATCAATGGTTTGAAACCAACTTCGTATACGAAATGTACATCTGGATCAAAATAAAATATTGAAGAAAGGTTCTAAGTGTTTTAATCAAAGTTATTATAATCTTCAAGTAACTCAATCAACCCAATTCTTGTGGGGTTGTTATTAAGAGTCTTAAACTTTTATCAGCACTTTTTTTAGCTTCTAAATTCATGATTAAATACAGCAATAACTTATAATTTAGGATTATTAATTTAGTCGTCTTCTTCTTCAACCTGCATCATATTTCCACGTCCTTCTCTTCTGTGCTTTATTTAACCACTTCTCCAATATCATCCACTCAACTTTTTTTTATGAATATCATACACTTTGTTTAATTTATCTTTGAGACTTTTGTGTTACACATTAACGTCTAAAAAATGTAATTAATTCCTTGTTGTAATCATGCATATTAACTACAACAAGAAAGAATAAAACGTATTACTTAAACCAGCCACATTTTTTTCTCTCTTTACAACAATTCCATCAGACGTTTTATATAAGTGATACAGTTTTACATATATAGACTGGAGGAATTTCCGTACGAAATGAAAGAAGGAAGTGAGGATCGCCGGTGCGAGTGAGAGCCGTTCTTGGTCAGAAGGGTGGTGGTGTGATTCTTGGCGTGCAGGAAGCGATGGTCGAGGTGTCTAGAGGATTATAGCACCAGTTTCTATAGAAATTAAACGGCGATATTTAAATTTTATAGGACGCACATTTACACGATTCCGGGAACCGATAGACACTTTTCATATGGGCAGAAAACATATCAATTACTTATTACCGTAACGAGATTAAATTAGTTAGTTTTTTTAACGCTTCTTATTAGCGTAAGAGACTTTCACCAAATTATCACATAAGATGATAATAGAAAAAAACTATTTAAGAATTAAAAATATAATAATAAACGTTATTGTAAATACAACGCATCAAAAATATAATAATAACGTTATTGTAAATATTATAACGTTATAACTTTTAAATTATAATTTTTACACAACCTTGCCATTTATAATTCATTATTTCTTATTTAAAGTAATGTGTAGTAAATTAATTAAAACAACTTTTCTTTTCCAGGACTTGAGGCAAAATCCTTACCATTAAACAGTAAGTTACCAATTACGTTTACCTAGAGCATGATACAATTTCCGTTATTTTTAACACGATACCTCCAGGAAGGATATATTCATTACAACACGCTATAATAGAGGAAAAAAAAAACAGGCGTTTATATTAACTGCAATTATAAAATTATAGAGCACTATGCTGCAGCAGAAATAAACTTCCTAAACTTTTAATATTATCGATAATAAAAGCAATAATAATTATTCAGAACCTTGCGGTGTGTAAGTAATTGCTTGTAAATTGTGTCCTTCCTATGACAGTGAGTAATTACATCAATTGTGCGTGACAGTAAGAATTATTATTATTGCATTCTTTGAGGTGAGAAAAGCATATTTCATTTCACATCCGGATATTTGGCGGAAGTACATTGATTCGATTAATTGAATGACCTGTTAGGTATCTAATGTCTTATAGGTGCGGGTTGTTTGAAGGTCGGTGTGGGGTCAAAGCGTATTTCGTCGGTATTTACAGGTCAGAAGTAAGTTGGGAGTGTTACTTAAGGCCAACGACGTTATTGTTATGAAATTATGTATTTCTTACTGAATGGAAATGAGAAAGTAGATTTTATTTTAAAAAATGTTAGAGGTTAAACATTGGTTTATCTAGATTATTTTAAACTACGTTTTCTTCTACTATATATACTAATGGGGTGTGTAGTTTCAACTTATCTTCCAATTCAGAAAAATATATATTTATATCCATCCAGTTATACAATTATACAAACAAAGTTACCAAGTGTTTTATTTTTATATATATTTATATTTATCGGAATATAATCAAGCAATTTTTGTATGCTAAAATTATCTTAATTGGTATTGTTATTTTCTTAAATCTAAACTTGAAGTTCTTAAGCCTAACCCTATATTTAAGACCACCAACTACAGTGTTATTACTGTGATTTATTCATTTACTAATTTCTTATATTTTCTTCCAAGATTTTAATTGTTTTAGCTGTTAAATGTCGAAAGTTCATTTTATTATTAGCTGTTAGATTTTATAACCAAAACATGAAATTTCGAAAGAGTTTTTATTTGCTTTTATTTTCACAATTGTTTCACTAGACTGTGGCCTTTTCAGGAAAAGAATATTCATGAACTTACTAGCAGTAAGTTTCTTTGATTTTTTTTTAGGAATTTTTCCTTTAATTTTTTCTAACTTTATCTAAACAAGATTTTCTTTTCAATATTTCTAAAAATTTTCAGCATTTAGTTCATTAAATATCCAATATATTTTTTTATTTGTTGAATTCTAAGCATAGAAAATAAAGTATGAAGAAAGAATACAGCAGTGTTATTTATATTGATATAGTATTCATGAAAGCTAAAATACAAACTTCGTTTTTAACATTCTGTTTGATATTTTTTTACACTATGTTTTCTTATGTTTCAATTATTTTCTAACATTTTATCTCCCAGTTTATCAGTTTTTTTTTTTATAATTCTACTCTTAAGTTTGACTATTTCTTTCAAGCCTTCTAAAATTTAGATATTTTCTATTCAATATTTCTAGAATTATTAGCATTTTAAAATTTTTATTCATTTTCTAAATTCCTTGCTTCATCGTATAGATTTTTTGTCCAATTCTAATTTTTGAAGTATTCTAAAATTATCAATTCTAGATTTACAAGCATTTTTTTCCTTAATTTCTTTATTCTATCGTTTTTTGTGAATTCAATCCTTTCTAAGTGCGATCAAAACTTTTGTAAAAAATTATTATCTACAATTTCAGAATTTTTTTATTAGCATGAATAAAATTAATAAAACCTTAAAATTTCTCCAGAAATTATCTATAATTTCTTTCTGCATCTTTTAGAATCCTTCAGAAAGCTTCTTTTCCAATCACGAGTATTTTCTTCAAGCTTTCTAGAAAGTAAACCATTCTTCTGCAATATTACTAGATTTTTTCAGGATTTTAAATGCCTTTCAAATTTTTGACTATTTTTTCCTTCACCTTATAAGATTTTCCAAAGATTTTTCTTCACAATTGTTATTTTCTTAAATATTATAAAATTCCCAATTCTAAGCTTTTTATTTCTTAATTTTTTTGGAAAATATTTCATTTCAATAATTGTACTACTTTTTTTATAGAATTTTCTTCATTTTGTTCTCTTATCTTATCAGTTCCTTTAAGAAACTTTTCTTCGCAATAGGGAGTATCTTTTTCAAGCTTACTAGAATTTTAACCATTTATCTCCAATATTTCTAGAATTTTTCAGCATATTTTAATTTTATTTACAGCCTTTTCTATTATTTGTTATGTCACCTTATAATATTTTCCAGAAGTTTCTTCTCTCAATTGCACTTTTTTGAGTATTCTAAAATTCTCAGATCTAGATTTGCAAGCAATTTTTTCTTCATTCTTTTTAAATATTTAACACATTTCTCGCTATATTCCATCCTATATTCTTAAAGAATTTACATCATTTCATTCTTTGGATTGATGAGGTAGTTACTTGTTGAAACTTCATATTATCACTTCTACACCAATTGTTTGTCATCTACCTGATGTAGCCACTGTGTAGCGAAACAATTGTTGTAGAAAAATAAAACGATTTTTTGAAACCTTACATTACGTCAGTGTTTTATTAAGTGATTTCATTCTTTGTCTTACCGGATTTTTCAAAAAACTTCTTTTTCCAATTAGGTGTATTTTCTTTATTTCTTCTAGAATTTAACCAATTTTTCTTCAATGTTCAATTTTCACCATTTAAAAAAAAATATTTTCTATTTGTTGCTTTAGCTTTTAGGATTTTTCAAAAATGTCCCTTACTAACTGCAATATTCTTAAGTGTTCTAAAATTCTCAATTTTAGATTGGCAAGCATTTTTATTTCTTTAATTTTGTGAACGATATTTCATCATTTATTTCATTATTCCATCTTATAATTTAAAAAATTCATCATTTTCTTCTTCATCTCTCTGGATTCTTCAAAAATTTTCTTCAAGCTTTAAATCTTTTTTTGTGACTTATGTAAAACATCTTGTATGTTGATAACATTAAATAAATTATTATTATTAAAATTATTATTAATCATTAATTTCTCTTTAGCAAAATCGTTTTTTTAAATTTTTGTAGATATTTGCATTTCTTGCTTTAACGTATAGTATTTTGAAAAAAAATTATTTAGCAATTTTTTTTTGAGCTTTCTAAATTTCCTTAATTTAGATTTTTTGTATCAATTTTTTCAAAAATATTTCGTTTCTTCCTTTATTCCAATCTTATATTTTCAGTAATTTTGTTTGAAATTGTTTCGTCTTATCTTGTCGAATTTTTCAAGAAACTTTTCTTTCAAACTGCAATGATTTTCATCAAAGTCTTTAAAATTCAAAAAATTCTTCTCTAATATTTAAAAAATTTTCAGCATTTGCTTACAGATTTTTCTATAATTTCTTTTTCACTTTATTGGATTTTTCAGATTTTTTTCACAATTGTATTTTTTGAGTATTCTAAAATTCTTAATTCTAGATTTGTAACCTTTTTTTATAATTTTAATTTTGTGAAAAGTATTCTTATCATGTCTTTCTCTTTTCTATCGTGGTATCCAGAATTTCTTCATATTATCAGATTCTTTAAGAAGCTTTTCTTCCCTATTCTCTATTGTTATTGTTTTTATTAAGTCTATATTTTATTTATTTATTTATTTATTTATTAACGGGAACTTCCCTTTAGATTACAAAAAAAATTACATTACATATATTATAACATTTAAAAAAATCGATTACACTGGATAAAATTACAGCGAATATAACTTATTTTTCTTTAATATTTGTAAAATTTAGAGGATTTTAAAATATTCATTCATGTTGTTTCATCGTATAGGATTTTCTAGATGTTTTTTTTACAATTCCAATTTTTTGACTATTCTAAAATTCTCAATTCTAGAATTGTAAGCAATAGAGAAAAAGGAAAAGATGTTTCTTAAAGAATCTAATAATATGAATGAAAAGATTGATAGATAGAAACTAACAAAATTTTAGAAATATCGAAAAAAATATTTCTAGAAAGTTTCCATAATTTCTTGCTTTTCGATTTTACAGAAATTTCTTCTCTAAGTTGCAAAATTTTACATGCAGAATTTTTAAATTCTTAAAATTTTCTACTAAAATGTTTCTAGAATTGTAATTTATTATTTTCGAAAATATTTCATCATTTCGTTTGTTATGGTAATAGATTTTTCTTCTAATCGCGATTAATTTTTTCAAAGATTCTAAAGTTTTAAACGAATTTCGGGCTTTCATTTCAATATTTGGAAATATTTCTTGTCATCACCTTCTTTCGAATTGTATAAGTTTTCTGGCAATTTAAAAATATGTACCTTCAATATTAGAAGTTTTGCTTGAGAAAGTTGCGAAACACGAAAAGTAGCAATACTTTTCGTGTTTTGTAAATGTTTCAACAATATTTTCTTTATTGCATTGGTTTCTCTTTGTCTTATTGGATTATTGAAGAAGCTTCTATTCACAATTGTGATTATTTCTGTCTAAAATTTAAGTCATTTCTCCTCAGTATTTATAGTCTTACATCATACTTCATCTTAAAGGATTATCTATGAATTTCCCTTCCCATTTACAATTTTTCAAATACGCAAAACATTTTAATTCTAGATTTGCAATTTTGTTGAGATTTTTGAAAATATTATAATTCTTCATTCCATCTTATTTTCTCGTAATTGTTTTATCATTTCCTTCTACATCTTTTAATATTTATCAAAAGTTTTCTCTTTCTATCTGAGAATGTTTCAAGGCTTCTAGAAATAAAAAAAATATTATTTGTAGAATTTTTAGTGTTAATTTTTTTGTAGATATTTTAATTGTCTGTTTTATCGTCTCGAAATTTCCAAAAATTTCTTTTCCTAATTGTTTGAAGTATTTTTGAATATTTAACAATTTTCTCCTACAATATTTTTGGTCTTATTATTTTCAAAAATACTAAAATAATATCATAATATCTTTCTTTGGGCTGAAAGACCTCAGGTCTATAGACTAGACGGACTAACACCAACTATTTGTATTGTGTTCATATTTATTGTTATTATGTATTTTGTATTGTCCAAATAAAGATTATATATATATATATATATATATATATATATATATATATATATATATATATATATATGTATCTTTCTCTCTGTTTAAATTATTTCTTTTAATTGCGAGTATTTTCTTGAAGAATTTTAAAGTTTTACACAATTAATTTTTCAATATTTCTAGAATTTTCAACTTCTTTTAGGATTACGAACTTTTTCTTCATCCTTTATTATGTTATATAGGTTGGAGGCTTCTACTTCGTTATACATTTTTGTAAATTGAATAAAACACGATAACTTTGTTCGTATAACTTGAAAACTTTTTTCGAAATTTGTCGAAACTAGTCACAATAAAATGTTTTCAAGTTATACAAACAAAGTTATCGTGTTTTATTCAATTTTCTTCATCCGTCACTTATGTTTCACCAAATTTAAAGATAAGGTAAATATAGCAATTATTGTCAAAACGCAATTTGATAATGATAGTGTGATCTAAACTAGTTAGGGAAGTTAAATAAATAAAAACTGTCAAACAAGTAAAACCAACTGATATCAATTGATTAATGGTTGAGGCGTTAACTTCGTGATACATCTTGGAAAATTAAACAAAAAAGTTTACTTTGTTGATATCACACTTTATATCAAGTGTGATATCAACAAAGTAAACGTTTTTGTTTAATTTTTCAAATGAATGTAAGAGTTGTAAATAACTAAGATTTAAAAAAAAATGTGTGTTTATTTTCACTACAATTGTTTCGCAAATATATTGCTTCTTTAGGAAGAAATTTAAGTTATTTACAACTTTAATATACTAATTAATCAATTACTAATTCAACGTTGCTTTAAGATTTTTCTCTCATTTATTTTTTCAAAATTTCTCTTCTCAATTACCAACTTTTTCTCGAACATTCTCTTCAATATGTCTAGATTTGCAAACATATCCTTTATCAATTTTTCAATTATTACATTGAAGATTTTTCTTCCAATTACGAGAATCCTACAATTTTAAATAATTTCCCTTCAATGTTTCTAAAATATTTTAGTTTTGTTTTTAATTTTTCAAGATATTTCAAGTGTTACTTACTTATTATTTAATTGAGTTTTCAGAAAATTTTTCTCCAAATCGCAAACTAATTTCTGATATTAAGAGAATCTCTAAATTTGTTAGTATTTTTAATTATTATTATTTTGTATCATTTTGATATTTTGTCATCAATTCTGGTTTTATCTGATCGTACTTTTAATTTCAATTTCGAAAAACTTTTGGATACATTTCTTGTCTCAGATAATTTTATTAGATTGTTCTAAAATGTTTCTTCTTAAATGCAAAATTATTCCCGGAATTAAAAAAATGTTTTAACATTTCTCTATTGAAAGATTTTCTCTATTTGCAAGTTTCTTCTTTCAGTTTTCTAGAATGTAAATAATTTCTTCTTGAATCTTCTCGGCGTTAACTTCAATTTTCAATTTTTAAAAAATTAAGAAAACTTTTATAAAAAGTGGCATAAAAAAGTTGTTTTCTTTATTTTTAAAATAATTACTCTTGGATATTTCTTTAATATTTCAGCTATCTTTTCATTTTATTTCAATTTTCAGAAATTTTCATTTTCAATCATAAAACAATTTCTGGATTAAAAAAAATCTCCTCTTGATTTGTTTTTTCTTTATACATTTTCGACAATTTTTTACAATTTCTTGTTCCATTCCATCGAAACTTCCTTTTTAATTTCGATAACTTTTTTAGAGGAATCCTTAATTTTCTTATAATACTTTTATTTTTATTAATGATTTCTTAAAGTTTTTCTACCGTTTATTTCTTCCTATTTAATGAGTTTGAAATTTTACTGCAATTTTATTCAACGATTCTAAAATATTTCAGTATTTGTTTCTTTAATTTTCCACCACCTTTTTAAATTGATTTTTGCATTTTCAGAAATTATCTTAAACAATCATTGAATCTTCCAAATTTCTTGTTGTAACATATCTTACAAAACTTACAAAAATATTTTCTATACTATTTTGGAAGATATCCTTATAATTTTAGAATTTACCAACAATTATTTTTTTAAGAAAACACTTTTATTCTTTTATACCACATTAAACTTTATTTGCTATGACTAGTTTTGACTACACTCTAATCATTATCAAACAATCAAATAAAGTTTAAAGTGGTATAAAAAAGTAAAAGTGTTTTCTTTATTTATAAGATCCAAGAATTATTTCTTTTAATTTTAGAATTTTGTACATTTTTTTATTCTTCTTGTTTTAAGATTGTAGAATTTTCCTGCAATCATTTTTCACGTATAGTATTCTAAAATTTAGATAATTTTTCTTCAATATTTCTAAAATTTTTAGCATTTCAAAATTTTTATCAGGTTTCTAATTTCCTTGTTTTATCGTATAGATAGTTTTCTCCAATTCTATTTTTTTAAGTATTCTCAAATTCTCAATTCTAATTTCTCTCTTCTATCGTATTTTGTGAATGCAACTCTTTCTAAATGCGCACAAAACTTTTGTCATAATTTATTATGTATAATATTGGATGAAATTAATAAAACCTTAAAATTTTTCCAGAAATTATCCACCATTTCTTTCTAGATCTTTTAGAATCCTTCAGGAAACCTCTCTTCCCAATCACTAGTATTTTTTTCAACCAAGAATTAAGTTTGTACACCTTTGAAAATAAGTGCAATCATTCTAAACACGTGTCAATAAACTGCCAATAAAAACATGGAACACAAATGTCATAATTTTAATAAGTAAAATAAGTATTTTATTAGGAAGTATTCTTTTCATATTTTCTTTAAGCTTTCTAGAAATTATACCATTCTACTGCACTACTTCTAGAATTTTTCAGCACTAAAAATTTTTAATTTAATTTTTTTTTGGATATATTTTGCTTCACTTTATAGAATTTTTGAGAGATTTTTCTTTCCAATTATTACTACTACTAAACATCTTTATTCACAGAAGGGAATAATACATGTAATGTATACAATAAAATAAAATAAAATAAATTCTGTTGTTGTCTTCTTCCGTGTCATGGCTATCGACCGGTGGTCTTTCAGCCCGTTCTCGTTCGTCAGTGGATGTCCTTGTCAGTCATATGAATCAAGATGAAATGATGAAATGAATTGATAAATGGTGGTGCTGGGGTGTTTGGATTTAGGAGGTATATTAGGATTACGAGGAATACATAGATGATTTAGTACGTCACGAATGTGGGGATTAGTGGCAAATTTGGCGGCTAGGTGTACGAGTCGTTGTTCTATCCAATTATTATTTTCTTAAATATTCTAAAATTCTTAATTCTAAGCATTTTATCTCTTTATATATTTTTTTGAAAATATTTAATTTTAATTATTTTACTGTATTTCTTACAGTAATTTCTTCACATCTTTCTCTTGTTTTATTAGTTTCTTCAAGAATTATTTCATCCCAATAGAAAGTATTTTCTTCAAGGTTTCTAGAATTTAAACCACTTCTATCCAATATTTCTTGAATTTTTCAGCTTATTTTAATTTTATTTACAGCCTTTTCTATTATTTGTTGTTTCACCTTATATGATTTTCCAGAAGTTTCTTTTCTCAATTGCACTGTTTTGGGTATTTTAAAATTCTTAGTTCTAGATTTGCAACCAATTTTTTCTTCAATTTTACATCAATTCTTCCCTTATTCCATCCTATATTTTTAGAAATTTTTCATGATATTATTGTTTATCTTATCGGATTTTTTAAGAAACTTCTTTGCCAATTACAAGTATTTTCTTTATTTCTTCTAGAATTTAAACAGTTTTTCTTCAAAATATATAATTAAAACATTCAGCATTTAAAAAAGAAATATTTGCAGATTTTTCTATTTGTAGCTTTACCTTTTAGGATTTGTCAAACATTTTTCTATATAACTACAACGTTTTTGATTATTCTAAAATTCTTAATTTTAGATTTGCAAACATTTTTATTTCTTTAATTTTGTCAAAATATTTTATCATTCCTTTTATTATTTCATCATATTATTTAAGAAATTTCCTATCATATACTTCTTAATCTCTTTGGATTTTTCAAGAAACTTCTCAACTTCTCTTTTCAATGGCAAGTATTTTCTTCAAGCTTTCAATCATTTATCTTTAGCATAACTATTTTTTTTATTTTTTTTGTAGATATATGTATTTTTTGCTTTATTATTTAGAATTTTTAGGAAATTTTCTTTCCAATTTTTTTTTGAGTTTTCTAAAATTCCTTAATTTAGATTTGCACGTAATTTTTTCAAAAATATTTTATTTCTTCCTTTATACCATCTTATATTTTCCGAAAATGTCTATTGTTTCTTCTTATCTTGTCGGATTTTTTAAGAAACTTTACTTTCAAACTGCAATGATTTTCATCCAGGTCTTTAAAATTCAAACAATTCTTTTTTAGTGTTTAAAGAATTTTCAGTATTTTTTTAAATTTGTTTACAGATTTTTTTCTCATCTATTGTTTCACCTTATAAGATTTTCCAAATGCTATTTTCTTGAATATGTTAAAATTCTTAATTTTAAGCTCTATATTTCTTAATTTTTTTTTGGAAAATATTTCATTTCAATTTTTTGACTGTATTTTTCTACAGAAATTTCTTCATTTCTTTCTCTTATCTCATCAGTTTCTTTAAGAAATATTTTTTCTTAATAGAGAAAATTTTCTTCAAGTTTTCTAGAATTTAAACCATTTGTCTCCAATATTTCTAAAATTTTCCAACATATTCTAATTTTAATTTTCTTGCAGATATTAATATTATTTGTTGCTTCACCTTATAAGGTTTTCCAGACAGTTCATTTCCGTATTGCACTTTTTTAAGTATTCTAAAATTCTTAGTTCTAGATTTGCAAGTAATTTTTTATTCAATTTTTTATCAATTATTCCTTTATTATTTCTATATTCCTAGAAATTCTTCAAGAATATTCTTTTTCAATTTTCCAGTATTTTCTTTATTTTTTCTAGAATTTAAACAGTTTTCCTTTTTTTGGGTTTAAGTGGAAGAACACTAGAAACCAGTGATCTCCGCCCGTGATTCTTGCTGTCTAAATTTTTGTAGGTGTTTCATTATTTTATGTATTTTTTTGTAAATGTATTATAAGCAAGAAGAACAAAGTTATAAAGAAAGAAAGAAATATATAATTAAATCTTTTAGCATTTAAAAAAGAAATATTTGCAGATGTTTCTATTTGTAGCTTTAGTTTTGGGATTTTTCACAAATTTCTCTTACTAACAATTTTCTTAAATATTCTAAAATTCTTAATTTTAGATTTGCAAGCATTCTTATATCTATAATTTTGTGGACAATATTTAATCATTTCTTCCTTTTTCCATCGTATTATGCAGAAATTTTCTATCATGTTTTTGTTCTTATTGTCAGTTTCTTTAAGAAACTTCTCTTTCCTCTTCCCTTTACCAGTGTTTTTAATTAGTAAATATTTTTCTTCTAAATTTTCGGAATTTTAGGGATTTTAAAATGTTTACTCAATTTCTCTTTTTTCATCGCAATCTAGAATTTCTTTTTCCCAATTCCAATTCTTTTGACTATTCCAAAATTCTTAGTTCTCGATTTTAAAGCAACTTTTTTTACATTTACAAGTTAATGAACACAATTACAATCGGGAAGGGAGAAAGGATGAATCCGATAACATGAAGAAAGAAGCGATGGAAAATACGATAGAGTAAACACAAAATATTGAAAAAGCTATTTCTAGAATTTTTTTATAATTTCCTGCCTTATCTTATACGATTTTACAAAAATTTCTCTTCCGAATGACAGAACTTGTTTTGAGATTTTCCGGATATTTTCTCAATTTCATTTTTCGAGCAATCTGAAATTCTTTATGTTGGATTTTCAAACATTTTTATATCTTTAATTTTGTGGAAAATATTTCATAATGTCTTCTTTTTTTCCAGATATTTTCTGAATAATAATTTCTTTTTTCCAATTATCTAATTCTATAAGAAACTTCTCTTCCCTCTTACCTATTGCAATTGTTTTTATGAAGTCTATATATCTTATTTTTCTTCCACATTTCCAGAATTTGAGCATTAAAAAATTTCTACTCAGATTTTTAAATCTCTTATTTTTTTTTCCCAAATCGAATCTTTTTACTATTCTAAAATTCTTAATTCTAGATTTGCAAATAATTTTTCTTAATACCTATGTACCTTAATTATTGCATAATTCCAGAAATTTTTCTTCTAATTACGAAAGTCCTAGAGTTTAAAAAAAAATTCTCTTCAATATTTTTAAAATATTTTAGTTTTCTTTTCATTTTTTTCAAGATATTTCAAGTGTTACTTTTCCTAATTGCAAAATAATTTCCGAAAGACAAATAATAAAGGATACGAAAGAAAATTCTAAACTACTCAAAAGAAATCCGAAAATTTTTAAAATCATTGAAAAGTGTGTTTCTTTCTGAAAATTTCAGAGTGGAAAGAAAATTGTAGTTCTTCTGAAATATTCTATAAAAATATAATACTTTATTCTATAAAAAAAACTTTGGAGGAGAACTTTGGAGCCAATTTGGAGGGGACATTTTTCGAAATTCCTAGAAAAAATGAAGAACCGCTTGAAAATTCTAATCTTAAAAAATGCAGGACATAAAAAAAATCTTTAAAATGAGACTTAAATAAACCCTAAATATTGTATAATTAGAGATATAATAATTTGACTGGAAAACTTTAGCGAATATAATATGTTTGATCATTCTTACATAATGGAAGAGAATTTGAAAAAATCTAATGATTTTGAAAAATTCTAGAAAGCTCGAAAAAAATGCTTTTAATTTGGAAATATATTCCTGACAAATTCTGTAATAATTGTTAAGAAATGCTGAATCTCAAAAAATGACTTTAAAATTAAAAAAAAAGTTTTTGAAAAATTATGGGAAACTTCAAAAAAATTGTAATATGGAAAAACATTTATGAAAAATTCTGCAAATAGTTAAGAAATTTTAGAAGTCAAAAAAAGTCTAGAAAAGTTAAAACTCACGAAGTTAATTATGGTAAATTGGAAAAACAATTGATAAATAACAAAATAAATGCAAAAAAAGTCTAAACTATTCAAAAAAATTCCAAAAATGACAAGAATGTTTCATTCTGGAAATTTCAGACTCGAAAAAAATTTTTTTAGCATCTCTGAAAAATTCTATACAAATATAATACAATTCTATAAGAGGAAACTTGCAAATTGGAGAAGATATTAATGGAAATTCCTAGAAAAATTGAAGATGAACTATTCTAATCTTTAAAAAATGGATGAAATTAAAAATAAATTAAAAGAGGTTTAAAAAATCTTAAAATCTGTATAAATCCAAATAATTACTTCAAAAATAGTTTTGAATAATTGAACAGAAATTATTGGACAATTTTAAAAATCTGAAAGAATTTGACCAGAAAACGTTATTCAAAAAATTTTGGAAAATCAAAAAAGAGTAAAAATTTGAGAAAAAAAAAATCTTGAAACATTTTTGTATATTGAAAAAGAATTTAAAGGAATCTTGTAATTTGAAAAGACATTTCTGAAAAAGTCTGTAAAAATAGATAAGAAGTTGTTAGGAAATTTTAGAAATCTATAAAATGGCTTGAAATTTTAGAACCCTCATAGTTAATTCTGGCCAAAAGGAAAAATTCTCGATAAATGGCAGGAAAACTTTTAAAAATCTTTGATATGAGATATTTTTGGAAATTTCTTTGTGGGAAACTCATGTAAATTGAATAAAATTGTTTAAAAAACTTTAGAAACAGAAATTCTTAGATAATTATTAATAAAAAAAAAATAGAAATGCTAGAAAATTCTAAAAGCTCAAAATAATGAAAATTGCTAAAATCTTCGATTCAAATTAAGACGATATTTTTCTGGGAATATCTAAAAAAAAAAAAATGGAGCAATTGTTGGAAAATCCTAAAAAATTTAATCTCTAGATTTGTCATTTCATTATTATTATTATTATTTTGATAATTTGTTACCAATTCTTGTTTCATTTGATCGGGCTTTTAATTTCAATTTCGAAAATATTTCAATATATTTCTTGTCTTAAATAATTTTATTAGATTTTTCTGAAATGTTTCTTTTCAATTACAAAAGTATTCTAGAGATTTTAAAAGGCTTTGTTTCAATATTTCTGAATCAGGTATTTGAAAATAGAAATGTATTATTTAGCATATTTGAAAATATTCTATTCTAAGTTTTTTTTTCTATTTGCGAGTTTCTTCTTTAAGGATGTTAGACTTTACATAATTTCTATACTCAATCACAAAGCAATTTCCGGAATTAAAAAATCTTTTCTACATTTATAGATTTGTTTATTCTTTATTCTTTTTCGATAATCTGTCACCATTTCTTGTTCAAATCGAAAACGGCCTAAACTGAAAACACCCAAGAAATGCGAAATTCGCTTTTTGATTTTAAAAATTCCTCAACAATTAATGACAGCGGGAACTAAAATTAATTTGCTTTTTAATTTCGAAACCTTAAATTTCTAATAATCCTTAAATAATTCCAGCATGGGTTTTAAATGTTTTTAAACCATCTCTTGCTTCACATTTAAAGATTCTGAAATTTTACAGCAATTTTACTCCAACGTTTCTAATTTTTTTTTCAGTATTTGATTCTATAAATTTGTAATAAATTTTCACCATGTTTTACTTTTTCTTATCAGATTTTTATCGTTAAATCTTCCAAATTTCCTGTTATATCTTATAATATTTTACACAAACATTTTCAATACTAATTTCAAAGATGCTCTTGGAGAATTTCAGAATTTTTCAATATTTAGTTTCTTAATTTTAGAATTTGGTACAATTTCTTGCAACGAAAATTGTTTTAAGATTGTAGAATTTTCTAGCAATAATTTTTCAAGTATAATCCTAAATAATTTTACTTTTATATTTGTAACAGTTTACAACTTTCTGTTCAATCAATGTATAATCAATTCTTCCCTTATTTCATGGGATTTTATTAGAAACTTCATTCGCGAGAAATTTTTTTCAAGGATTTAAGAATTTTAATGAGTCTCTTTAATATTACAATTTTTCAAATCTAGTTTCAATTTTTGGTGATATTTCTTGTTTTAGAGAGAAAAACGTCTTTATTAGAGACCTATAATTATAACAATTTTTGTGATTCTTTGTCTTTTTTTTTCTTATTCATCATGGCTATCGACCGTAGATCTTTCAATCTGTCCCCTTTTGACATTAGTTGTCGTTTTTAGCCTTGTGTTGTATGAAAAGATGAGTTGAATTCGTGGATTGTGGTTTCTGGATGTTTGTTATGATTGCGTTGAATATAAAAGCTTATTTTTCAAAAGTTGTATAGATCAATTGTATTACTGGCGTATTTTTTTACCACTTTAGATTATATAATTTATTATAATTATATTAAGTAACACTGTATTTTATGGAAATATCTTGAATTAACTAATTTGTTCAATTACATTTTGGACGGATTCTTTTAAAAAACGATTAATTACTTGTCGTTATTATTATTAGCTCTAGGCCATATAAATTAGCGTTCTCCATCTAATTAATCAGGCGAGAAATTTATAATTTAGTCGATTTTTCTTCGCCACGCCTAAATTCCTTTATTACCACGTGTTTATAATAAAAAAACATAATGTTTACATTTGAATGAAATATTTATGCATACATAAGTTCTATATATAGAATAGTTAAAGAATTTTTTATATATAATTGCGTCTTATATTACATATCCTTTTTTCAGTAATTAATTTAATTTTAAAACAAAATATTAATACACAATAATAACATGCATTAAAGTCCTGTACTTCGTAGAAAATTAACTAATAATTTAATTTTATAATTAATTTATATTATTTCTCTCAACCAAGTAGAGAATATTATATTATATACTTATTTCTCATTAATCACTTGGTGAAACATTATGTTAGTTTGATTTTTGTGAGTTACATGAAGGTAAACTTGATTAATTAAAAAGCACTAAAAACCTTTCTTCACAATTTTATTTAAATTAACAGATATATATTTCGGACACAAAGTGACCATTATCAATGTTTTAATAGTATTAATAGTATTAAAACATTGATAATGGTCACTTTGTGTCCGAAATATATATCTGTTAATTTAAATAAAATTGTGAAGAAAGGTTTTTAGTGCTTTTTAATTAATAAACATTATGTTAATATATAGGTTTCACAAATAATATTTGTGAACAAACGAAGTGATTTTAATTATAAAACCTATATAGAGAATGTTAATTTAATTTATGTTCTATATATAGAATAGTTGTATGTTTATGTATTACATAGTATATCATTGTTTATAGTAGTTTTAACCAATTTGGTATAATTGAGTTTTGTACAATAAATATGTATTAAAACTTTATAAATAAATTCATAATCTTCTTATTAGCTAACCATAAAGGAAACGCATGCCTAAACAATAAAATATAGAAAATCATTCGCATGTTCCGTATATCTTAATTTCTTATTGTTCAGTGACCATGGTTTCAGCATATTAATGCATTGAAGTCATGGTAACTGAATAATAAAGATTGAGATATACGAAATAACGTTTAATTTGTGTGTAATTAACGTTATATAATGAATAAAATTAATGAAGATATAATTGAATAATCCAGTAATTATTTTTATGGAACAATTAAGCTTGTACAAAATTAAATAAGTAATTTTTTAATAAAGATTTTAACTATAGTTAATAGATAATCTCAGTTTATCATTTGATAAATTAAACATACATAACTTTTTGTTTTACATGACTAGGAAACGAAGATTGAAGTTATTCCGAAATTAATTGTATTATAACATGCATAAATGATGATTATATAAAAATAAAACTATTTCTCATCTTTAATAACGACACGTGCAATATAATAAGACACTTGATATTTAAACCGCATTTCAAAACACGCTGTTAGATCATCATCATGCATGCAGCTCACCAAAAATTATTAACGCCGTCCGATAATAATTAAAGGAGAACGAATTATAATCCCATAAATCACGTTACCGGAGGCTTAATGAATCACACAATTAGCGCTCATTTCTGCATAATTGATAAGGAAACATTCGGGTTACGCAAGCGGATCGTACCGTGAAGATTTTTTTCCTCGGTGCGGAAAGTAAAAGTGCAAAAACTGAATAAAATCGTTTTTAATTTTTTTTTCATCATCTAGTTCGTATTTATTTCGCGGGTTCGAGATGCGATGGTCTTACTTTCTCCAGAGAAACTTTCTTTAGCGTTATAATTTAATTAATATTCACGAAGGTCGACGTTATGGTATCGAAGATCCCTAATCTCGCGATTTGAACTTTCAAAAATTCTTCGAGCGCTTTCCAAAAAGAACAAATTCGATACAAGGATAACGTGTGATTGTTTGATTATTTTTTTGTTGTTGTTTGGTTAACGATACGATAACCTCAGCGATTACGTGGTTGTGCAACGATCGATGCTATTAATTACTCGATCAAGGATGCGCTTTCCACTCGGGGAAGAAGAAGTAGAGCGTTTCCTTCATGTAGAGATTCTTGCGTAATAACTTTTTATAGTGAATTGATGTTATTAATTTAAAAAAGAAAACTTTTTTGTCTCGTCCAATATATGGATTACTCGAGTTTTTTCTTGGTGTAGAGAAACGGGTTTTAATTGAGCTGTCTGTACCATATATTATAACTGTGGGTGTGTTGAAATGTCTTAATTGAGTTGGCGATTAAATTTGTTACAGGAAGTAAGGTTGATGTTTTTTTTCGATTATGATGATGATCATATAAAGAAAACTATAACATCCAGTTATTAACAGTTGATTTTGCTAGTTGGATCTGGATCTGGATTGAGTTTTCCAAAGGTGATCAAATCATTGACCAAAGCACCTAGGCCTCACTAGGCCCATTGTGCCCGATTTTGCTAGTTTTATAAAGATTATTATACCTATGTCATTAATATTCTGTTTATATTGTTTTGAGTATCATAAGAAAACTCTTTTTTACGTTGAATATATCAAATTTTGTGTTAACAAAGCAGCATTTGCAAAAGGTTTTAGTTTGTTTTTTTCTTAAATGTGAAAAGTAATGGAATTGAAGCGTATTGCATGCATGCAAAGTTTATAGTGGTAATTCTTTAAGTGATAAATCATGGAGGGAATGGTTTAGGCGTTTTAGAATTGATGATTTTAAGGTTGAAGACAAGCCTCATCCCGGATAGCAAAAAAACCGAAGACAATAATTTAATCGATGAAAATACCAATCAAACACAAGACATTTACGATCTAAATCTGTTGTAAAGTTTTAAAACCAAAATAATTCGATGCTGAAAACGAGATAATTTGAAGTAAGAATTTTGTTAATCAAAATAACAATCCTAACAGAAATCTCTTTGTTCAATTTAGGTGAAGAGGATTATTTGGATGTCTAATTTTGTTAAGCGTTCGAAGTACGAATCTATATGCCACTCGGATATCCATTGTGATATTAAACAAATAAAAGAATTTTTATTTAAAAATGACATATTTAATTAATGTACTTTATTGGGGTGGTGAAGAAGATCTCAAAGAATTAAGGATTAATACAGATAAAACGGTTGATCGGTAAGAGGAATAGATAAGAATCATTAAACGTCTGTTTTGTGATAATCTAATTCATTCAATAGTAAGAAAAATGTTACATTATATTACTTCCCTGCAGTGCTTTTTCTTAATTTTATTGTTATAAAGAGACAATCGATATAAAAAAATTAAAAAGTTAAGGTTTGTTTAACTTTTTCAGCTGCTACTGTTTTATTTGTTAATTGTTTTTAAAATTATAAATAGGTTATATTTAAAAATTTTAATTATTATTTTTTGATTAATTTTATTAAGACAAAATAACATCAAAAAATGAAAATTTGCTCAATAAAGTTATCCTTTTTTTCATTTTTTAAAGTTAGTTTGTTTTAATAAATTTACAACTGTTTTTGGCAACTATTTTTCACTATATTTTAAACAAGTTTGACTAATAGTCCATTTTTTCTACTGTAAGAAAAAAACTGTTTGTTTTGAATTGCTATTAAATATATAAACAAATTGTCTCCTATTTTTTAAAATAAAGTTATTTTTATTTTTAAGTAATTTTATTTTAATAAGATTCCAACTGTTTTCAATCAAATTTGAAAATATATTTCTTAATTTTCTACTTTTTTAAAATTAAAATTTCAATTGTTTTTAGTATAATGGAAAAAAAAACTGATTGATGCATATTTTGAATTATTTTAAATTTGCAAAAATAGAGTTTCTAAATTTTCAACTCTATTAGCAAATTTAAAAAATTAAGTTTCTTAAAATAAGTATTTAAATATTTTTACAATTTTTTCCTGCATTTTTGACGATTTTGATTTATGAAAGTTTCTATCCACCTTAACTTAAAATTAAATTGTTTTCGAGAAAATTTCAATGTAATTTTCTTTTTTTATGTTACGAAGCTTCTAATTATTGGTTATTTAAAAGATTTTTTCATCGAATGCAAAACCAAATATATTTTTTTTAATTTTCGACAATTTTCTTTGAATAAATTTTAATTGTTTTTGGAAAAATAAAAAAAAACTGGTTGAGATTAATTTTGAATTGTTTTTGCATAGGCTAATTCGTAAAGCTTTTGGAAAATTTTAAACTCATTTAGCAAAATTTTGATTGTTTTTTTTTTTAAATTAAAAGGTTTCGAATATTTTTTTAAGTTTTACCATTTTTTTTTCTGTATTTTAAATGCATTAAATTTGTTTAATTTACAGAGTGGAGGGTGAGTCAGCGGTCACCCACCCATCCTACATTTACAGTTATTCATCAGGTATTGATCGCCTTTAGTTTTTCAGCTTAACAATTCCATTTACTTTGATGATATCTTTAACAAATATAAACAGTGTTTTGCCTTAAATTAAACAAAATTATGTGGGTGGGGGACATCCAAACCAGCCTCTAATTTCTTTGCTATTTATGACTGTTAATAAAAAATATTTCCATATTACGAAATAAGAAATTTATTAAATAAACACAAACTTAAATTGATTGATTGTTGAGCCACTCAAGTGTAGAAAATCCATATTCACTATTTAGATAACAAAACTGTTAGATTTTCAAATTGACCTGAAGAAGCAACAGTGTGGCGAAACATATGTAGTGTTTACAATAAAACCAATTTGAAAATCTAACAGTTTTGTTATCTAAATAACAAACTTAAATAGATTTCAGGAATGATTTATTTAATTGTTTATTGTATTTTTTTTTAAATTGGTATTTGGATCAGAGGCCAACCACCCACCCTACATATACAGTTAAACACTAGATATTTAGATATTTATCGATTTTTCTTTACAAGCGAAATAAATTCATGTACACCAATGTAAATATCAAAAAATATAAACGGACGTTTACCTTAAATTATACTAAATTATGTAGGGTGGGTGGGTGACCTCTAATGCACCCTCTATTTCCTTTGCTATTTGCCAGTATTATTTTCAACTAATTTCCAGCTAAGTTAACAATTATTGCTTGATAAACTTTAAATTCTTAAGCACATTTAAAAAAAAAATTTACATTTAGAAAACAAAATATTTATTTTATCTTATTTTAATATGTCAACAGTTTTTAGTAAATTTTAAACCAAAGATATTTTATCAAATATTTAAACTTATCAAAAAAATGTGGGATATCAACAAAGTGATTGTAAACTTTCATTCACCTGAAGAAGCAATAAATTTGCGAAACAATTGTAGTGAAAACAAACACACATTTTTGAAAATCTTAGTTATTTACAACTTTAATATACAAATCAACAAAGTGAGTTTTACTTTATTTAAATTATCAAAAAAAAATAATTGTTTTTACATTTTTTAAGAGTTGGAAACTATTATTTAAGTTCTCAAATCTATGTCTTAAAAATATTCATTAAGCATTTTCAACGGGTTTTTTAAATAAGTTTTTCATAAAATTTCAACTATACTTAGGAATATTTTAAACTGAAATAAGTCTTTTTGCTTGTTTTTTAATTTAATTTTTAATTACTTTCAACACAATTTCAAGTGTTTTTTTTTTCTTAATTCAATTTTAGTTGTCAACTATTTTATAGACAGTTTAGAGCTACTTTAAAAAAATATTCTTAGTTGTTCATAAATATATTTTGAACTAACATTTTGGAATGTTTTAAATTGTTTTCATTTTTCTTTCTAAGTAAATTTAATTCTTTTTTGTAAAGAATTTTTAAAATGTTTTTAAATGAACTTTTACTTGCTTAAACTTTATTAAATTTTTTGAAAGTCTGTTTTCACTCTTCTTACACTTTTTAACTGTTTAATTAAATTTACCAAAAGTAAACCTGTTTTTACATTTAATTATCTCAAAATTGGTTATTGAATAAATAAATAAATAAAATTTATAGCTAATAGGTTTGTAGAATTTATTACTATAATTTTAAGTATGTTTTTTAAATGTATTTAGAAATTTGCATTTTTAAGCTGCCAACAGATTTTTTTTAAACTATGTAAATGTAATATTACTAAAATTGCTATTTTAGATATGTTTTCAATAGATTTAGGAAATTTTAGGTCGATAGCAATTGTTTTTATATTATTTTTAAGCCACTAAAATATTTTTAAAATTCTCGAAAACTAAAGCTATTATCAAATTGAAATATCCCAAAGTTTACTACTAATGAAATTATAAAAAAAAATATTTTTACTATCTTAAGTGTGTTATTAATAAATATGAATAGTTTTAAATAGATAACAATTGTTTTTATATATATTTGAAGCCTATAAAATATTTTTAAAAATAAAATTTGCATTAAATTATCCCGAAATCTACAACTGGTAGAATTCTAAAATTACTGAAATTAATATTTTAAGTATGTTTTTAATAGATTTGGAAACTATTAAGTCGATGGCATTTGTTTTTATATTTATTTCAAGCCGCCTAAATAATTATGAAATTTTCTAAAAGTAAGGATCTTTTGGTATTAAATTATATCAGAAGTTAATTACTTCGAGGAATATAAAGTTACTAAAATTACTATTTCAAATGTTTTTGGTATATTTGGTATGTTTCAAGTCGATGGCAATTGTTTTTATGATTATTTTAAAGCAGTCAAAATAAATTTAAAATTCTTTAAAAGTAAGGCTATAGTTGCATTAAATTATACCGAAATTTAAACTGGTGGGATTGTAAAATTAGTAAAATTACTATTTTATGTAAGTCTTTAATAGATTTAGAAAGTTTTAAGTCGATAGCAATTATTTTTATATTTTTTCAAGCCTTCAAATTATTTCCAAAAATTACCAACAGCAAAGGTGTTTCTATAACAGATTATCTTAAAATCTATAACTTATAGTAATTTAGAATTAATATTACTATTTAATGTAAGCTTTTTAATATATTTAGAAAGTTTTATATTAACGGCAATTGTTTTTGTATTGTTTTCGAGCCGTCAAAATATTTTTAAATTTCTCTGAAAGTAAAGTTGTTAATATTTTGATATTTGATATTTATTTATTTATCCAGTTATGAATATAACTGTTTCAAGACTTAAAAAGAATTCTATAGGAACATGTATACAAAAATTTAGACTTCAAGTCTTTGTGATCTTCCTCTTTCGCTGCTTTCATGACTCTGCTACTAAAATTATTACCAACGGAATTGTAAAATTACAACAATTATTAATTATGTTCAGTACACATTCCTAAAGAAGAAGTTACTTTATAAGAAGGCATTGAATAACTCTTAGAGCCGTACCACTATTGATTTTTGGTAATGAAGTGAAATCCATCGGTTTATTTTTAACATCTAATTAAATTTCAAATGAAAAATATTGCTGAAAAATCTTTGCGGTGTGAATAGAGCAGCAATTCGTAATTTATATATGGAGTAACAATTTAAATCGCCGTAATAAAATTGTCACCATTGAAGAACGTACAGTTTTTTCTTCATATAAATTCCTCATCCAAATTCGTCCACGAAGAATGTGTGACATTTAAAATTTGAAAGTAAACCGAGTGTTCGTCGCTTATAAAGGAGGAAAAAAAAACGAACAAAATCGATCCGTCTTGACCAATTCCCAAATGATTACCGTCGCAACCGACCATCACAATTGTGAAATATTCTTCCTTCCACGCATAATTGCGACTATAAAAATAATGGTCGGCGCTCGTCTTCTAGAAATGGCGAGCATTTATAATGCAATTAATCGCAATTTCCATAACTGCCTTTTAACGCGCCTACGGGAGGATATTACAAAATGGTAAAAAGTGGCTCGAAAAGAGGTATCCTTCGGACGGAACGGATTGTCGTCGGCGAGGTCGCGGGAACGGGCGAAAATGAGACGACCGGTGTGTACCATTGTGTCTGAAATGGTATTAATTACCATATCGTTGGCACTTGGCTAGCTAATCTTTAAAAAAATCAGCGTCGTTGTTTAATTGCCGTCACTTCAAGGCAGAATAATAACGCAATTGACTTTTCGTGATATGTAATGTTTAATTTCTCTCATTTAGCAATTTGAATTTAAAAAGAACAGTGTATTCCTTTTCAAAATATTCTCCATCTAGATTAATACATTTGTGTATGAGCATGAACCAATTTTCGAAGCTCCACTCCGAACCTCCAAATCATGCATTTTGAAGCATCAGCTGCTTCTTCAGCTGTCTAAAAGCGTTGACCTCTTATTTTTCCTTTTGATTCACGGGAAGTCATTGAGTTGCTAAATCAGGGCTGTGTGATAGATGACTTACCAATTCGACTTTTGCAGATGTAAATAAATACACAACAAGTCAATTTATAATTAGAAAAACATGAAAACATTTCGTAAATTCTTAGTCTTAATTTACTCATTGTAGATTTACGAAATGTTTTCATGTTCTTAAAATTATTAGTTAATTTTCTAGAACGTAAAGGACTTTAATACACTTTTATTATTAAGTTAATTTCTTAGGTCGATAAGTAAATATGATGGTGAAACAAAATTTTTCACACAAATGTAAACGCCTTCACAATCAAATATTTATGTTTAAATATAATAATCATCAATTGAAACAATGTGTTTATTAAGCAATTAATCGAGAATGTATCCTCGTGGTTTAGCAACTAGCCAGTGAAATTGTATCTAAAGGTTAATATCTGCGAAAATCTATATTGTGTACATTTATAATTTCACGGATTAATCAATCAAGTAATTGATTTTATCTATTATATTCAAATGAGATGGGCGCTTAAGTTGTGAAATACATTTCGCAGTAAATTACTGACCTTGGCATACTCCACCTCTACGCTGTTTTTGGCATGAAATATTACAACATATAAATGAGTTTTAATGTCTTCTGTAATTTCAGACTACACTATCAAAATCTTTGAGTAAACTTTACATAATAAACTAAAACCCTTATCGAGTAGGTAATATTTTGGTGGTAAAAATGTGTTTTAGTTTAGTCTAGATTGTAGAATAAAATATTTATGAATACACAATTAAAATTAAATAACCCTATAGTCGATTCGATGTTATTTTAATCATTTATAGGAAGGAATAAAATAAACACATAGCTTAAATATATCAAAATCAATATTGTAATTCTTAATACTAGGACAGTAATTATTAAATGAGAAGACAAATACACTCAATTTTTAGAGAATAAACTTAACCATTTACCTATTCAGTGGAGGTAGAATTGAAAACAAATCTTTTAAAACAAACCCTCACTTAATTTTTAATTTATACAATAGTTTTAATCACTTTGAAAAAGTATATATTTCGTGTGTATGAATAACACATATTTTTTTTTAATTGAAACGACGAATAATAGGTTATTACAGTAAAACCTTCGACACGTGAATGATGTTAAAAACTATTAGATAAATTGGCAATTAACAATTGCAAGAGACACACGAGAGACAAATTATGCTGATTAAATTTGCCAAACTACTCTCATCGATTTGAAGTTGATAATTTTCTAATTATATTTTTTAAAATTTATCTAACACATAATTTTAGAACGTATGTAAAACATAAATTTTTTTGTACGAATAAATAAAGGAAAATTTCATCATGAGAATAAAGCTTTTACTTGAATTGATAATGAAATCCGATTGCGATTTACGGTTCTACGGTTAAAATTCCATAAACGGATGACACCGATTGTAAAATTGCCGATGTTTGAAGTCGCCCACGTACAGAAAAATTCCGTTGCACTTCAAGGCCGATAAAAGCGAATCCACGCTTGATGATGAGTGGACGTGTCTTACGTTTTGTAAATTATACCATAATTGCCTGTTGGGTAACGTATCCAATTATCTTCGACTGACAGATGTGTGAATTATATTCGGATTAATAGATTGTGCTGTAAATGTAAAATAAGATAGAATAATAGTTTCTTTAGATAGAATTTCCAATTGACTTGATTTTTTCACTTGAAAACTCATCTACCTTCTTTATAGAAACTAGATGACACATATTTCCATATTTTATACCATAATTTAATTACAATTCACAATTTACAATTAAATAAATTATACGAGTAAATTTAACAAAAAAATCAATAATTAATACTGCACTCACTTTTCAATATTTAATTTCTATATATAAAAAAATCAATGTTGCTAAAAATCTCTCGCCTGAAATTTTTAATGTGAAGAATGAAAGTAGCACAGCAAGGGAACAATTATTATGTAAATATATTTTCTTTGGATACTGTATCAATCACCAAAATTAAAATATAATTTCGAAGAAAATTACAAGAGCTTATAGATACATCTGTATAACTCGAACAGAAATTGTTCGTTGAAAATTCCGATAAGATAAAGGACAAAATGGTAGAAAATTCTCAATAAAAAAAGATTTTTATTTGTTGGACAATTCTAAAACCTTCGCAGAATTTATTTGGAATCTGAAACTTACAATTTTGGAGGACAAGAAATGGTAAAATATTCTTGAAGCAAAAGATTTTAGTAAAATTTATAAACCTTGAAGGAAATTCTAGAACTCTAAATAAGTATTTGCTGGAAAATACTATTTTTTAAGGAAAATTCAAGGTAGAATTGCAAAAGGAAGCCTACAATCCAAATAAATGTTATGTTAATAATTTCGATAGATTTTATAAGTCTCAAAAGAAAAGTTAAAAAATTCTGACCATCAGTAGAAACATTGCTGGAGAATGGTGAAGGATAAAACGGTAGTAAAACTGTGAAAACAAGAGAAATTACTTTGAAAATGCATAATCACAAAAAAAACTCTTAAAAACAACAAATATTTCTGGAAAGTTCTTCAAGAAAATTCTAGAAATCTAGTACGAAAATTGTTGAAAATCGATTTTTTAAAGAGAAAACTACAAAAGATTAGAATGCTAAAACAAAATTCTAAAGTTCACATTCTTGCAAAACACAAGCATTTTTGTACGGATATTTTTTTGGAGCGACATCGTCACAGGTTCTACATGTTTTTTTTTTTAAATTTAAAAAATAAAAGTGTTCGACTACTTCTTATTTGAAGACGGTTTCTTTGCGATAGTTTTTGTTTTTTTTTCGGTTTGGGAGTTTGGGATTGAGGACCTTTTAGGCTTTCAACGGGGATGGCGACATCACTTTCGATTTTGTTACCTTCTTCTTGGAAGCAGCGGCCACCACTTTTTGTTGCATTCTTAGATGATTTTGCCGCCTTCGTGATTTTGGAGTTCTTGGCCTTGGCTTTTGCTCCACTGGCGACGTTAACGAATCAGAAGAGAACTTCAATGATCCAAATGCGCCATTGCCCTTCGTCTGATTCAGACACTCGAATCAATTTAAGCAAGTAATAGAAATTCTTAAAATCTTTCGAGAGAATTAAAATAAAAAATAGATTTATAAAAAGAGCACTTAAAACCGTTTTTTTTAAATTCAATTTAAAAAAATCAATGTCCTAGAAGATTGGCAGAAATTGACGGGAAAAAAATGCAATCTTCAAACATAATTTTAGAAATCGGAGAAGTAAAAATTGCAGGAAAATTTTAAAATATATTTTTTATTTCATTCGATTCGAAATTTCTAATAACTTTTATTTGAGAACTTTTCCAGAATCTTTGAATCCTCCATAATATTTCTAGATATCTATTTCTCACAATTACACTTTCTGTGCCTTTTGAGAGTTTTTTTGTGAATCAACATTTTCCAGAATTTTTTCACCTCGATATCGAGAATTTTCTTGAAAGATTTTCAAAAATTTCTCTACTAGTTAGTTATATCAAATGAAAATGTATATTGATTACAATCCTTCATCTGTAGTTCAGCCTAAATTATTATCTAAAGGAAGGTTCCAAAAATTTAGATAAAAGAAAATGGTGCTTTTCGTAACCACCTAATGAAAACGCACCACCATAATTGAATAATTGGGATCAATTACCATTTGAATCAACTCGTTGACGGTGGAGGCTAGTACCTTGTTATACATGCTTAGTCGCATTATTAAATTAAACAAACTTTTTACTTTGTTTTGTATAACAGATTTTTAAATTTCATAAAGAAAACCACTTGTTATGTTCCATGATACACGTGTTTCAGTCATTACAGATCATTTTCAAAATATAAAGTAAAGTGTTTACCTTCACAAAATTTACATATCTGTTTTGATGAAGAGTGTAGCTCAACAAGTGTCAATTATAATTACTAGTAGTTAAAAATAGATATATAACAGATTTTTATTCATTTGGTGACAAATGGTTTCGATACATTAACGTACCATTTTTGTTTTTGTTTGAAAATAGTACGTTAATGTATCGAAACCAGTATTCACCAAATAAATAATAATTTGTTACCTTTTGAATAGTGAATAGATCAAGCGGATACATGATGTAACTTCATAATATGTTAAAATAAAATAACATAGTTAATAGGTTTTCACAAGCAAGAAGAGAGAAGTGCGAAAAGAGAAAAGTGAAGAACGGGCAAGCTCAAGAAGCTAACGGTGGATTAAGGTGTTAGCAGCTGTTTAAAAAGGAAGAAAAATAATACTAAGGAGAGTAATTATTCTGAGAGTGGAATAAAGTTCAAAAATCATAGGTTGTTTTCTTACCACTGTTTCCTAATATCCTGAGAAGGTAAAAATAGGTTAATTTACGTTAGAATTAGTTCAAATATAAATTGCAATACTTCTGAGAAGCAATAAATAATACTACAAAAAACACTTTGGGAAGAACTGGTATATCGACGACATATTCCGTGTGTTGAAAGGTGCTTACAACACTTGTAAGCTTGTACGTATAACTGTTTGAGTTGCTCTTTCATTTCAACATTATCGATTCATATTGGTGATAATCTAAAAATTCGATGTCTCAAGGAAAAATTTACTGAAACCCTAATTAGATTTAGCATATAATCATAGAAAATTTGACAATGAGAGAAAGAGAATTTGCTTGAAAAATTTTAAATCATAAAAGATAACTCATTGACGATGGAGGCTTCTACTTCGTTATACATATTTAATCACAAATTAAACACAATTTTCAATTTGTTTTGTTTAACAGGTACCTACGATTTGAAAATAGTACGTTAATGTTTTGAAACTATTGGTAATCATATAAATAAATACCTGTTATACAAAACAACGTGAAAATTGTGTATAATTTGTCATAAAAGATAATATTAAAACTGGAATTTTCAGCAAATTCTCTTTCTCTATTTTGTGGAATTTATTAATATTTTTTCAGATCTTTTAAAATTTTTTCTCGAAATAACTTGAATTTTCTTATTGTCGCCTATTTAAAACGAAAACCTATTTTGATTCTAACGCTCCTTTTACAGTTAGCTTGAACCTCAGCTTTTAGTATTTTCCAACAATTTCTTCTCCAGATTTCTAGAATTCATTGAACTTAAATCTAAAAAAGATTTTAAATAAAAAATATATAAGTAAAGTTCAGGAATCTTCTATTCTCAAAACTTTCTCGCAACTATTTTTCCATATTGTGAGAATTTGTTTTAAGTTTCGAGAAACTTCAATGAAATTTCAAAACAGAAATTTCTTATAGATAAGGCATACTACTCTGTTGCGGAATATTTAAATGACTCATTTATAAATGAGTATAATTGATTAAATTTTTGCTTACCTATTGTTTGCCTAAGTTGTCAAGAAATTAATCTTTTGGAAATTTATTGTATAAACTAATATGGAACAGCTCATAGTAAACAATGGAATAATTCTAGGATTCTGGAAGAAAAATTCTATAATATAATTGAAAATGGAGGAGATATTTTGAAAATTCTTGAAACTGGAAGTAAAAATTTTCAAGAGTTCTGATAATATGATGCAAAAAATTGTGTACAACGAAATATGAAAAAAGAAATGCTATAAAATTTTAAATCCCTCAGAGGAAATTCTAGTAATAAAAAAATTCTGGAATTGCTGAAAAATCCAACAACAGAAGAATGCTGAAATATTCTTGAAAATTGAAAGCAAAATATATTAAAATATATAGACACCTTAAAGACTAATAATTAGAAAACACACATAATTCTAGAATTCTGGAAGAAAAATTCGATAACATAATTGAAAGTAGAGGAGACATTTTGAAAATTCTTGATACTGGAAGTAAAAATAGTCAAAATTTCTGATAATATAAAGCAAAAGTTTGTGTATAGCGACATGTGATAGAAAAAATGCTATACAATTCTCAAACCCTCAAAGGACATTCTAGCAATAAATAAATGCTGGATTTGCTGGAATAACCCAACAAGAGATGAATGCTGAAACATTCTTGAAAATTTAAAGCAAAGTCTATTCAAAATTATAGAAACCAACAAGTGATGAATGCTGAAACTTTCTTAAAAATTGATTAAAAAAAGTCTTGAAACTTGTAGAAACCTTAAAGACTATTTTCATAAATCTGAAAGAAATATTGCTGGAAATCTGATAAAAATGAAACAGGGCGATATTTTATAAATAAATTTTGAAGAAAAAATGAAAAAAATCTTTCGAAGAAATATTGTTGGAAAGCAGGAATTCCTAGAAAATTTTCAAAACATACAGTAAATAATTATTGAAAGGCAAGAAATACTTTCCAATAACTATAGATTACAGATTTCAGATAAATTGAAATGATAATAATAAAATACGACATAGCGTAAACACTCATATCTGGTGCATATAGTTGTTTTTCGGATTTTCTGAATAAAGAAAAATAAAACCCTTAATTCGTCGAACATACATACTTGTCAATAAGAATCTTTGTGACAACTATGTTTATAGGAATTATTAATTCAATCTCTGCAATAAGCCTTAAACAAAAATAAATTCTTCTAAACTAAAATTTTATTAACTTATATTTTTAAAATTTGTCACCTAAAAAGGGTAAGAATCTTCAGATCTTCTTGATTTATGGTTTTCTGACAAAGAACAATATCCTGAATTTAGCGTTTGATTTTTAAATAAATCAAAATATTTAAAAAGAATCTTTGTAAATACTGCGTTCTTAGAAACTTTTAATTAAATAAAGTTCACACTTTCTTTGCCACACACTTGATGGAAAAGTATAATAGAAACATTTGAATTAAAACACTTGTTATTTTCCATATTAATATATTCAGTTTCCTGACACGTGTTTCGGTTAATTACAACCATTATCAAAGGATGATACAGTGAATACTAATTTTAAGTGAAGCGGTCCATTAAATATATACTGAAGACGGATTAGATGCCGGCGATTAAGATGTTGTCATTCGTTAATAACTCATTATGATTATTGAGCAGGTACTTTCCTTCCTTAATGGCTTTTTTATTCTCTAATCCCTTCATCAGGTTAAGTCGATGTCCTTTTTCCGAAAAGCGGATCCTTCTATTAATCTTAAATTTTCGATATTTTAAATTATATGAATTTTAGTAGTTTTTTACATCTGATATATTTCAAATCTTTAGACCTTGCTATTTTATAATTTTCTAACAAAGGACAAAATCTTCAATTCAAGATCTTTAAAGATAAATCAGAAGAAGAAGAACCCGCAACGAAGAAGTTCTCCACAGTATAGGCCTATGCAGACTAATATTACAGACAGTCAAACGCTTAAAACTAGAATACCTCACACACTTATGCTGAGGAACTAGATATAAATTCCTACGTCTGATTCTAAATTGTAAAAGAGAAGAAAAAATGTGGATAACACATAATAACTGCGGTGATACGGAATCTAGAAAAATGGACTGGTGTGAACGCTAATGATCTCCTTCATGAGGTAGAAGATCAAGATAGCTTTAAATCAAATACAAACATGGGAGCGGCCAACCATTCCTTAGGGCGTATGGCACTTAAAGAAGAAGAAGAGATAAATCAGACATGGTCTTTAGAAACAATGCTTAGCAAGAGTATATTCTTAGGAGTCGTTGGTAAATTATTCAAATGGCTTCGGATGAAAAATAACCTTCTTTTAAACTGAAATTTTGTTTTTATAATTTGCCTTCCTATAGTATAGACCTAACATTCCATATTTAGTAAATTCAAAATTTTAGAACTTTTTGATAATAAGAAGGTTCCTCTTTCTAGACCATGTTTTTAAGAATTATTGAATCTACTCAAGTGGTTTTAAAACCAGAATTACCTTTACTGAAACTAAAATTGTATATTTAAAATTATAAAAATTTGAACTAAATTGAATACTATATTTTTAGGCATTTTTTAATATTTAAATTTTTTTTTAGCAATTTGCAAGATAAATATTGGAAACGTTTTCAACGATTGTAGATTTTAGGTTAAATGAAACAAAAAGAAAATAAAAGGCATTGAGTACACTCCTATATAAATTATTTTAAGATTTTCTGGCAATGGACAAAACTTAAAGTTTAAAGCTTCATTTCGTCAATAAATAGTTTTTAGAAAGAATATTCGTAAACATTATGTTTTTAGTAATTATTATTGAAATCTGCTCATCTGGCCTTAAAAAAAATGCATTACCTTCACTTTTAAAATTGTCATTGTAAAAAAAGTTAACTTTCAATTTCGGATATATTTAAAATCTTTAGATCTTAACTTAAATATAAACATTTTTTGAAAACTTATTAAAAACAACTAATTTAACTAATCTCGGAAGAAGAATTTCTTCTCTTACACTGAAATTTTATTCTAAATTTGCATTTCTCAAAAGTATAACTTTCCACATACTAAAAATAATTGGATATTTTCAAGATACTTGGGAAAAGTCACTTTCTCTTCTTAGGAAATGTCTATTAAATCGGTTTAACTGGTCCTGAAAGAAAATAAAATTTCAGCCTTGAAATTTTTAAAAAAGACACAAAATAGTGAAACGATTAATTAATTAACCTTCTAATTATTAAAAGCGGTTGACTATTTATATCTAATATCCAAATATTTATAAATTTTATTCTATTGATTTAATAATTGTATTAACCAAATTGGTTGACCTTATCAAAATCTCCAAAACAAATCACAATTTTTTTTTAAATTTTAAAATCAATAACTTCTCATCGATAAACTTCCTTAACCAATTAAATCCATATCAATTATGCATATATAAAAGATTCAACACCTGGAACCGACGATTTTAATTAACTTCCAACCAATTTCCTCTTGTAAAATTATTCAAATCGCCGATCGCGTACCTAATTGGAAGATTTCTCCGCGCTATTTACATTCGGAGATTGTGAAATCATTGTTCCAGCTGATCATAATACGGCGTTATGCAACGCGACACGAAATGTTTGTTGTGAAGTACTTCGCCGCAAAAGAGAACTGGTCCGAATCCATGAATAAAACATCGGCGATCATCCGCTTGTCGTGTGTATCGAGGATTAGTAGAGTGTTACGATATTATTTATTATCGTGCATGAATTGTATGTATGTATGTGTATTGTTACAAAAATTTCCCAACCAGTTTTTGTTGTACACTTTCATAAAGTTGATGAAATTGTAGAGATTTTTATTGGACAGTTCCTGTAAAATATAAATTTTGTTACAATACGATATAAAATGAATTATCTGCCCCTCCCTACGGTTGTAGTCAATGAGGTACTCAATAGTCTTTCTTTAGAATAATTGAATAATATAAAAACTGCTTGTTCAATAAATCCCAGTGATTCTGCAAGCTCTTCTTGCTCTTAATCGAGTATGACTGTAGTCACGGTCTTCAATTTTTTTTGATTATCCAGAATTATACTTGTCTTCAACGGTGAAATCAGCAACAGCCTTTATATATAGAAGCCATCCTCTACATGATTGAATAATATGCAGGTGTTGTGCAAGCTCATCTTACTCAGATCTTAAATCTTCATCGATCTTCAGTCTTTGAATTTTCTTTTGGGTTTCCAAGTGAAATAAAATCTTAAAACATCGAAGAAATTATATCTTAAATTTTGGAGGCGTTCACTTCGCAGTACATTTTTAATGAATAACAGAAATAACGTTTTTCTGTTATCGTAGAAATTCCCTACATAATTTTACAACGCCTAAATGTCTCAACAATCAATCAACCCTACACGAATTATCAGTTGAAACTTGTCACCATTAATTTCTACAAGCATTTCATATATTTCAAGTACACATGCCTTCCAACAAAACCACCCAATTTATAACAAACTTCAGTGAAAGCTTTCTTCACATATTTAACTAATTAAATATTGGGAATACAAATTATTTCGATGGTTGAGGATGTTATGAATGAATCAAATATATCTAGACATTTTTTCTTGTTAAAATCATGTGATATTTACTTGTTGAATATTAAATATATTCGAGCATCGAGTTGAGCTCTTGTTTCGCCAGCTTAATGACCGTAAAAAAATTTACTGCACTCACTACAATCGTCATTTTAATACGTCGTAGAATGCGCAATGGTCGCGAATTTCCCAACGGCTGCCGGAAAATGTAATCGTGTAACTTTTAAAGTCTCCCCGGAATGCCGCCAACCTAATAAAAAAGTGAAATCAGTGATGCATGGTCGGTTGTACACCGCCGACTGGGTATCAATAACGTCGGGATCGATGCTAATCGAATAATTCAATCGTGTTGAATTTTCAAGTGAAACACGCCGCAATGCATATTTAATTGTAGTAAAACGTATTTTTGGATTGGTAAAAAAAGAAATTCCATATTTTATATAGCTTAAATTATAAATATATTCACTAGAAAAAATCTTTCAAATTTTTGAATCAATCTACTCTAGATAATAATAATGATAATTAGTTTTTCTGTTGTTATAATCAATAACTAAATTACTAGATTATTTCATGGAAATTATAGATACCCTAACGACAAATTTCTAGAAAAATTAAATAGACTAGATCGTATTTTTGAAGATAAATTTCAGAAATCGTGAGTAAAAATTAATGCAAAATTCTATAATTCTAGAAGGCAACATTCTAAAAATTAAAATCCTCAATTGAAAATAAAATATTTTGTAATTCCAGAAATCTAGCAGAGAAATTACTGGAAAATTGTAGATGTTCCTAGAAGAAAAATATTAGAACCTTCGAATTAAATTTTTAAAATGTAGAAACTTCTATAAATCTTTAAAAATCTAAAAGTACAATTCTGTGAAATGAGATCTCGTAAAACATATTCATAATTTGGAAGAAAAGTAATGAAAAATTTTAGAAATTTAAGATAAACATTTCGTGAATTTAGAGCCTCCAAACAAAACCGTTTCAATTAAAAAAACGTAAATTTAAAAATTCTAAAAAGTTTGAAGTATTAAAACAAACTTTTGAATTTTCTAGAAATATTAAAAAAATGTTACAGAAGAACTGTTATATTTTTTCTATGATTCTAGGATTCAATACATTAATTGTTGAGCTTGTTATTTGTTGAAAATTCATATTTTCTTTAACGTCTTAAAAGTAGTTTCAAGATTTTCCAGAAAATTTTCTTTCATATTTCTAGAATTTCCTTTCCAAGGCTTTAGAATGTTTTAGCATTTTCTCGAAGTTATCTTCTAAATCTCCGGAATTATTTTTAGATTTCTAGAAGCTTCTAGCAATATTTCTTCTACATTTTTAGATGTTTGCAACGATATTTATTCTAGAATTTTTCAGTAATTCCTCTTTCATATTTTAAAAATATTCTAGCATTTTCATTCCAGATTTATACAATCTTTTTCGAGAGTTATAGAATTTAAGAAATTATCTTTCCCACATGTTTAATATTCTCTCATTTTCTCTTTTCAATTAACAAATATTTTTTGAATTTGTAGAAATTTCATAAGTTCCATTAAAAATTACTAAAATGTTTATTTGCAGTTGTAGAATTTCGAAAAAAAACTCAAGATCCTATTTGTAAAATTACTTTTAGAAATCTGGAGTATTAATTAATGAAAAACTCTAAAAATCTAGACGAAATTCCAAAAATTACAAATCTAGAAAAGCAATTATTGGAAAATTATAGATATCTGGAAAACAATTTTAGAATCTTTGATTTGCATTTTTGCAACTTACAAGAATTCATGTAAAGTTTTAAAAATTTATTGAAGAAAAATGAATGAAAAAATCTAGAATTTATCATCAATCTAGAAAGTCTAGAATTTATCAAACAATCGAAAAAATTTTGCCACTCAAAGCTAGAGGAAAATTTACTGTAAAATTGTATTATTCTTTCTATGATTCTAAGATTGCCCTTCCACATTTCTAGCATTTTCAAGTAATTTTCTTTTTAAGATTTTAGTATGTTCTAAATTTCCAAAATTTTCCTTAAGACTTCTCTAATCTTTTAGTAATTTTTTTTCTAGAATTTTAGATCTTTGTAAGAATTTCTTCTCTAAAATGCAATAAAATTCTTTAGGTATTTCAAAATTTTCTAAGAATTTCATTTCTAGATTTATAGAAGTTTTCAGTACCTTGTTTTCAATATTTTTATAATAATCATAATGATGGTTGCGACCGTTACTAGGTGGTAATTCATAATGAACACTGAATAAAACACTTACTATGTTTTTATCCACTAAAATTTTAGTTGTTAAAAACATAGTAAGTGTTTTATTCAGTGTTCGTTTTTATAATAGTCTATTTATTTTTGTTCTAGGTTGTTAAAATCTATTTCTAATCTTTTGTTCTAGCATTTTCTAGAAGTTATCTTCTAAATTTTCAGAATTTTCTTTGGCTCTTCTAGAATCTTCTAAGATATCTACTAGATTTTTAGATGTTCTAAAATGCAACAATTTTCTTTAGGTATTGTAAAATTGACTAAGAATTTTTTATTTCTAGATTTTTAGAAGTTTCCAGTAATTTTATTTCCAATCTTCTAGTTTACTAACCATTTCTCTTTCATAATACCACCAATTTATATTATTGGAAAAATCTATAAATTTAGAACAAAAAATTGGCTAAAAGATTATAGATGAAAGATGAAAATGTTGAGATTTTGAGAGAGATATTTTGAAAACCAATTTAGTACCCTCGAATTGTATTTATGCAAATTAGAAGAGGAATTTGTGTAGAATTCTGCAAATCTAAAAGAAAATTGCTACAAAAAAACTAGAAACCTTGAAGAGTACTTTCTTCATTCAATTTGGAAAAAAATGAAGAAATATTGATAAAATTTCTAAAATTCATCGTCGACATGGAAATTAAAGAAATCAAAAATTATTTAAGTACTCAAAACCATCCTCGCAATTTGAATGAAAAAAAATCATAAAATATTCTAAAAATCTAGAGGAAAAACTGCTGAAATAGTGTTTTATTTTTGGGTTCTAGGATTATCCAGAAAATTTTCTTTCTACAAATTTTACGCAATATTTCTTTTAGATTTTTAGAAATTGTGCAACAATTATTTTACTAGAATTTTCCAGTAAATTCTCTTGCATATTTTAAGTCTATTTCAGCATTTTTCCCAAAATTGTTAAAATCTTTATCGAGGGTTATAGAATTTTTGAACAATTTCCTCTCTTATATTTATAATCTTCTAGATTTTTTCTTTAAATTGGCTGATATTTTGTAGAACTTTCCAGATATTTTACTATATTTTTTTACCTTAAGATTAATCCAGAATGTTCCAGTAATTTCTCTTTTCAGTTTCTAAAATGTTACTATTTTTTTCTTCAAATGGCCAGAATTTGCTTAGATAATAAAATAAATAATAATAAATAGTAATAAAATTACTTTAATATTCAATTGAAATTGTAGAAATCTAAATGATAACCTTCTACAAAAACCAAAATTCATTTTAGAAATCTTAATTTATAAAAATCAAGAAACATTCCAAAAATGGGAAAGGAAAGTGGTGAAAAATTTTATACACTTCAAAGAATCTAATACTCTGGGAAATTTAAATTTAAAAAAATGGATAGCTTAAAAATATGAATTCAAGAAGAAAAATCTTAGATATTTAGGATAATATTTTAGAACTCCGAATTGAATCGCTCCAATCGCTCAAAAATGTAGAAACCTTGAAGAAAAATTAATTAAATTTCTAGAATTCATTATCGATAGAGAAATTTAAAAACTCTAAAATAGTTTAGACACTCAAAGGACGTCCTCACAATTTGAATCAAAAATAGATAATATATTTTAAAAGTCTAGATGAAAAACTAGAAATACGGTTATACCTCTTCAAATAATTTTCTTTTCAGGCTTTAAAAATGTTCTAACAATTTCTCTAAGTTGCCCTCAAAATTTCTATAATTTTCTTTAATACTTATAGAATCATCCAGCAATATCAATGATATTTATATCATTGATCTTCTTTCATAAAAACTACATAACACAAAAAATACGTAAAAAAACAAATTACATAAAATTCAACAATTTTCTTCAGGTGTTTTAAATTTGTCTAAGAATTTTATCTTTAGATTTTTAGAAGTAATTTACATTATTACACTTGCAAAATATTTCTCTTCTAGAATGTTAGAATTATATATTATTGGAAAAATCTATAAACATGGATAAAAGTTTGCAAAAAAATCTAAAAGCGTTGATGAAAAATTGTCGAATTCTGAGTGAGATAATTAATAATTCTAGAACCCTCGAATTGCATTTCTGCAAAGTACAATTTATGTACAAGTCTAAAATTCTGAAAGAACTTTGCTAAAACCATTTAAATACCTTGAATAAGTAAATTCCAGAATTTATCATTAATAAGGGAATTTAAAATTGAAAAAATTTAAGCGCTCATTGGTAGAGAAATTATTTTTTTAAAGAGGCGCTCAAAACATTTCCCGCAATTTAAATGAAAAAAATCCTAAAATAGTCTACAAATCTAGTAAAAAAAATACTTGAAGTAAAACTATAATATTTTTTCAGGGTTGTTCAAGAAAATTTTCTCCATATTTTTACAAATAACTGCCTTTAAAAGCTTTTAGATTGTTCTAGAATTATCTTTATTCTTACATTTTAGAAGAGAAATTCTTGCAAATACCTAAATATATAGAAGAAATATTGCTAGAAGATTCTAGAAGTCTCTAAGATAATTCTAAAAATTTAGAAAATATTCCAAATTCTATAACCCTTGAGGAAAGGAAACAATTTGGGGAAAAATGCTAAAATAGTTTTAAAATCTAAATTTTGGGACACAATATTAGAACCCTCGAATTGAACCTCTGTAATCTAATAGAGGAATTTTTGTAGAATTTTAAAACTAAAAAGCATTGCGGAAAAAATCTAGAAACCTTTAAAAAAGTACCAGCAATTTGGAAGAAAATTTAATACAATTTCTAAGACCATTTTTGCTATATGAATGAAAAATTCATATTCTAAACCTCTAGAGGAAAAATTACTGAAATACTGTTGTATATTTTTTTGAGGGTTTTAGGATTGCCAAAAACAATGTTTACCAAGTCTCTAGCATTTTTAATTAATTTTCCTTTCAATGTTCTACATTTTTTTCTAAATTATCTTCTAAATTTCCAGAATTTTCTTTGAGACTTCTAGAAATATCTAGCAATATATCTTCTAGATTTTTAGATGTATGCAAGTATTTATCTTCCAAAATGTAACAATTTTATTTATGTACTCCAAAATTTTATTTCTAGAGTTTTAGAAGTTTCCAGTTATTTTATTGCCAACCTTCCAGTTTTTCAATATTTTCTATTCTAGAATGTCAGAATTTTACACTATTGGAAAATTCTATAAATTAAAAAAAAATTGCTTAAATATTCTAGAACCGCTGATGAAAATTTTGGGAATCCGAAAGAGATATCTGGAAAAGAATTTTAAAATCCCCTTCAAATTTGGAAGATTTAGAATTTTAAAAATTAAATGAAGATTGATAAATAATTTTAGAGACCTTGTAAAAAGTACTTGTATTATGAAACATGCTAGAATTAATAATTGATAGGGCAATCCTCCCAATTTGAAAGAAATATTGATAAAATATTATAAGTATCCAGAAAGGTATTTGAATAGAAAATTCCTAATAATTTTTTTTCTAGCTTTTAGAATGGTGTCAAATACTACCTTGATATTTTTTATTAAGTTCTAAATTTTTATTTGCCATATTCTATAACTTGTGTAAAACATTCTTTTGTTAAGTTAGCACATATACAGAATATTATTATAATATTTTATCAGTTCCTCTATTTTTTTTTTAATTTCCAGGGTTATATTTGAGACTTCTAGAATCTTTCAGCAATATTTCTATAAAAAATTAACGTTTCTAAAAAAAGATTAAAACTATAAATAAAAAAAAGAAATTTTGTCAATCAAATGGAATTTAAAAATTCAAACCAAATAAAGAAAATTCTAATAATCTGGAAGGAAAATAATGATACTTAGTAATTTTTATTTCTTTCTAGCAATATTTCTTACATATTTCTGGAATTTTCAGTTATTAATAGTCTAGCATATTCTCTTCTAAATTGCCAAAATTTTAAGAGTTACAGACTTTCTAGCAATGTTCTTTTTGCACTTATATTTTGAAAAAAAATTCTTCAATGATTCTAGAATTTTTGCTCAAGATATCTATTATTTCAGTAATTTCTCTTTTACATTTTTAGAATTTTATAGCACAGGTATAGAAGGTTGTAATTTATAGAATATTTTCTTTTAGATTTTTATATTTTTTTCATGAATTTTCTCTCCAGATTTTCAAAATTAATTTTACAATGAATTGAAAAATTCACTATGTCTTAAGTAAGTAACTAAATAAGTATGTAGTAAGTATGGATTACCACCTAGTAAGGGTCGCAACCATTCACTTTATAAAATTAATCTTGTTAAATACGAAATTTTTACTAGTTTTCTAAACTTTTCTCGCAACTTTCCTTTCAAATTCCTACATTTTGGAAATCTGCAAAACAAATATTTAATTAATTCTAAAAATCTGTAAATGTTTTGTTTCCATACATCTAAAATTATTTTTTGCATTATTATATTTTTTTTTCTACTTCTAAGGTTCTAATTTTTTAAATATTTTCCCGATTTCCTCTTAAATTTTTGCTCCAGATTTCTAAAATTTATATTATTAAATACGATATTTCTACTAGGCTTCTTGAATTTTCTAGTAATTTTATTTTAGGATTTTTACATTGTAGAATATTACAGGAAAGAAAAAAATTGATAACCTACATATCTAAATTCTAAAAATTAGAATATCGTACTTTTAAAGAAAAAATTACGACAAAAAATACTCGATTTTTTTATATACAATTTGATTATAATTTAGAAGTCAGAAAAAGGCTACAAAAATAGTTTATTTTAGTTATCTTGGTCTTATAGAAAAAGATTAAATTTAATAAAGAGAACGAAAAACTGAATATTTACTGGATCTCTACATCTTTCACAACCTTCAATTGTTTTTTCCTAAAAATGTAAATGCATTGAAATAAATTGAAATTATTTTCTTTTTCTAAAATATGTTAAACTCGCTTTTATGATTATTATAAACATTTTCGCATTAAAAAAAAAACTATATAAAATGTATTTAGCATTGCTATGTTGTTTTCGTTCTATTGTTATGCTGTGATCTATTTTAATATGTTGTTCTCAACTCTGATGTATTATCTCCTGTTCTTAAAGATAAAGGTGAATTGAACTGTTTATTTGATTTTAATTGTAAAATTTCAAAGTTTAAGAAAATTATATGCTCTGGTTTGCTATATAGTTTTATGTTTTCCTCTGCTTTGATCTGCTCTATTTTGTTGTGCTCTCCTATGATGTGTTCTATTATGCTCTGATCTGCTCTATTGTGCTTTTTTGTTTATTAATATGTATTGTTCTGCTCTGCTCTGTTTTATTGTGTTCTGTTCTACTTTATTGTAATCTCCTCGTTATTTTAAATTAGTAATAATTTAGAAATAATATAAACAAGTGCTTTAAACTGACTTTTTCAATTGTTTTCTCTTGAATTTGAATATAAAAACGTGAATTAAATTAAAATAATAAATAAAAAAATGGTGTAAATTGAATAAATAATCTTTATTCTGCCCTGCTTTCTGAATTGTATTTTAATCTGTACTGTGTTCTTATCTACTCGGCTGTGCTACTCTATTCTCTACTCTGTTTTACTCTGCTCTAGAATTTTAGTCTACAAGAATATCAAAACAATATAAAAAAGCTGCTTTAATCTAATTTCTTCTAGTAAATTTAATTTTCTAGAAAATTGCTATTCTTGTGTTATTGATTCCTAAAATGTTTTCTGCCCAATATTATTGTATTATGCTCTGTTATTTTGTGTTCAAAATTATGATCTGTTCAATACTGCTGTGCTTTAAATGATTTTAATCTATTGTACTTGAGATTTAATTAACAAACAAACAATTTTGTTTCATTCTGTAATGCTATACTTTATTTTCTTGAACAATGTTTCGCTCTGAGATGCTCTATTTTGCTCTATTGTGCTCTGCTGCGCTTTGTTTTACTCTTGTGTTTATTTCTAGTGAAATTTCAAAAATAAGTTTAAATAAAATATGTTCGGTTATGCTCTGTTGTGCTCAGTTATGCTCTGATGTGCTCGGCTGTGCTCTTTTTCTAAATTAATAATTTCAATGTAATTATTAATATTATTAGTATGTCATGCCACTAACTTATTTAACTGTGAAGTAACAATCATAAAAGATGTGTTAATTTTATCAAAGGTAAAGCAAAAAACCAATTAATTTCTTCAAATACGACACGAAATTTCTAAACGGAAACCGCCTGATTTTCCGCTCTAAAACACGCACGAACCGCGACGATCCGTGCCAATAATTCTTGCAGAATATCGCCCATAAAATATTTCAAATACTCTTTACAACATCGAACAGAAATTTCAGAAATCGACGCACTACTGAACTAATGCGTTCATATCATTTATCTGGTTTTTAATGGCGGCACGACTTGCGGTTGTGGTTTATGGTCGCGATTAAGACGTTCTCTCCCCGTTACATAACGTGGACGTTATCATTAAACTCCTTCTTTTTTAAAAGTGAGAAGTCCATTACGCTCTTAAAGACATAATGGTGGTGCTTGGGTTTATTGAATCATTTTGTGGTTAGTAGATATTGGAAACGTACTTAATGCATAGTATTTATTACGAATAGATCGTATATATTAAAATTTTTGTAGATTATTATTATGTATAATATTAGAATCTTTTGTAGTATGTTGGATAAATATATACCTAGTTGATAAATAATAGTTTTGTCTTCCTCGCCATCCTTGCTAAAAATTATTGATTCGAATATTTTCCAGCCAAATATTAGGTTTCCTTAAGTCATCAATTTGATTAGATGGAATCCTAATTTTAAGAGATGATTTACGCAATTTTAAAATCTTGAACAAAATTATTCTCTAGCTTAGTTGAAACCTCAACACAGTAGACAGAAATAGTACTATTCATCTAGTTATTTTCAAGCTTATTGTTCTGGTTCAATTGCTTCAAAGCTTCAACATACATGTATTAGAGTTTCTTGGCCTCAGTCTTTTCTCAATGGCGCCGATTTCTCAAAACACAGACTTATAGTTATTGAGAAGAAACGTGCTTTGGTTACTATTAAAACTTGTCCTTCTGTGGAACAGAATTCTTATCCACGATCTCAAAAAAGTTGTTCTATTTGCCTTTTGTATGTTCAGAACAAGCATTAAATCATCAAATTGTCAATTTATTGGGTAGATTATACAAACTTACCAAAACTGTGTAAAATAATGTCTATTTCTTCAGCATTAAAGATTTAGTAAATCTGGTTAAAATAATTGTTTAATCACAGATGAATATAAAATAATTAAAGCAGAAATAGGAATAATCGCTAATGTTTTGATTAAAATGATGTAATATTATTAAAACTTCTTACTAGAACACTTATTTTTCTTTATTAACTGGTTATATAACCAAGTGATAAATAACTAACCGCAAAATATTCATAACGCCAATATTTATACAACAAACAAGAAAATATTAAACAACGAGCTAGAAAAAAAAAACAAACACCCCGCCAAAAACTCCATTTCACGAAGATCATTTCCTCGACCTAGCCACCATGAAATGCCATTAGCGTTTATTTCCGCAAACCCAAAAAATCCTCCGTTTCTCTCTCGCTCTCTTGCGAAAAACTCAATTATAACGCCGTGAGTTACTCCGGGCGCGATCCGCTCCGGAGGGCACTGGCTTCCGGAACCGTGAGTCGTAATGAGGAACATGCCGATTACACAAGGGCCGTAAATTTCGCTCACATGCAAAGCAACATGATAAATTACTCATTAGAAGAAATTTTTCACCTAAAGAAATTATATCTACCTATTATTAAAGAAATTAATTTGCACGATTTGTTTATTGACATTTTTATATAAACAAACGCGTTGATTTGAATATGTAAATATTATCCAAGTTCAATAAATGTTACTACCGATTTAAATAAATCCGAGAAATGTCATGGAGAAAGTTGCGCCAGTCAATAATATGCTCTAGACATTCATCTGATTAACGACCCAATAAAGCCATTGCTGAATTACAATCATAAAATATATGTAGATTGGTGCACGGATCATAATAATAAACACTAAATCACTTTCTAATGAAATTGCATTTGAACGTCGATGGCGTAAGATTGATAATTTAATTATATCAAAATCATAATACAAATAATTATTATATTAATCTAGAATAGTTAAATTTTAATATTGCTTTTAAATTTTATATTAATGCATCGCATTGTCGACCTACCACAATTAAATATATGTTTATAAAGCGTAATCCTGACCTATTGCAATTGAAAATTAATTAATTAATTTACGGAAACTCCTTTTTACAGAGAAAAAAATACATTAATATGGTGTGAAAACGTATTCAATAAATATTTATTACATATGAGATTATATGTCCAAGGTGGTTTAATGAATTAAGGAATAACATCTAAGAAAAAACAAATTCAACATTTCCATTATAAACTGAGTTCAATTTTCCTTCATTTAAATATGTGTTAATAAAGCATAATCTTAACTTACTGCAATTGGAAATTAATTATACCAACATTTCAATCAATTATTTCCAACATAAATTAATGTTAAAATTTTCCACATGCGCCATTTTTTTATTAATTTTTGAATGGCAAAGATTGCTATGATGAATCAAAATAGTATTATTTCTAAACGTATTTCTAAAATTTTAATTAAATACTATGAGGAATTACGTGTGTAGAAACAGCGAAACGAAATTTATCTTATTATTTTCAAATTTCCAGTGGCGCCATTTTATTATTAACCTTTGTAAAGACAAACATGAAAAATTAAAACTGTGTAATTTTTAAAAGTATTTCTACAATTATAAATTAATACCATAAGAAACTACCCTTGTAAAAAATTTTAAACCGCAAAACGCATTTTTTTCTTTAGTTTTCAACTTTTCAGGGGCGCAATTTTGTTTTTAAGTATTGAAAAGCAGCAAATTTTATCTAAAATCAAACCTTTATTATTTGTAAATGCATTTCTAAAATATATAACTAATACAATAAAAAACTACCCTTGTAGAAGGTTTTAAACCTCTCGACGTATTCTTTCCGTTTACTTAAAAATTTTCATGAGCGCCATTTTGATTTTAGGTTTTGAATAGCAGCGATGGCTACAAAAAATTCAAACTATTTTATTTCTAAACATGTTTCAAAAATTTTAAATTATCACAATGAGAAACTACCCTTGTAAAAGTTTTTAAACTACTCAATGCAATGTTTTTACTTACTTCCAAATTTCGACTATCGCCATTTTGATTTTATATGCTGTACTGTAGCAATTTTTATCAAAAATTAAACTTACATTATTTATAAACGTATTTCTGGAATATGAAACTAAATGTGGCAGTTTCGCCCTTGTAGAAATGTTTGAAACCCTCTGCGCAATATTTCCTCTTAATTTAAGGATTTCATAGCCGCCATTTTGATTATAGGGTATTAATAGCAACGGTTTTACTTGAAGAAATTAAAGTTATTTTAGCTCGAAATATTTTTCTAAAATTTTAAATTAATAACATGAGAAACCTCCCTTAGAAAAGGTTTTAAACCGCTAAGTTCATTTTCTCATAAATTTATTAAATTTCTAGTGGCGCCATTTTGATGTTAAGTATTGAAGAGCTGCTATTGTTTTAATAAAAAATTAGGGTTATATTATATCTTAATATATTCGAAAAATATTAAACTCACGCCATTAACTACCCTTGTAGACATTTTTCAACATCTCGACGCATTTTCTCCTCTTACTTTCAAATTTCCACAGCCGCCATTTTGATTTTAGGTTCTGAATAGCAGCGGTTACTGCAAAAAATGAAAACCATTTTATTTCTAAACATATTTCTAAAATTTTAAATTATTACAATGAGAAACTACCTTTGTAGAAGTTTTTAAACAACTCAGTGCACTGTTTCCTCTTATTTCCAAATTTTGAGAGCCGCCATTTTGATTTTATGTGTTGTACTGTAGCAATTTTTACCAAAAATTAATCCTACATTATTTATAAACGTATTTCTAAAATAAAAATAACTAATATTGGCAGAAACTACCCTTGTAGAAATTTTTGAAACCCTCTGCGCATTATTTTCTTTTAATTTTAAGATTTCATTGGCGCCATTTTGATTATAGGATATTAATAGCAACGGTTACTTGAAGAATTTCAAACTATTTTATTTTGAATTATTCTCCGTAAATTTTTAATTATTACAATTAGAAACTACCCTTTTAGAAATTTTTAAACTACTCAATGCATTATTTCCTTTTATTTCCAACTTTGAAGAGGCGCCATTTTGATTTTAAGTATTGCAGAGTAGTAATTTTTACCTAAATTTAAAGCCATATTATTTATAAATGTTTTTCTAGAATATAGAACTGATGTTAGCAGAAACTACCCTTGTAGAAATGTTTGAAGCCCTCGGCGCATTCTTTCCTTTTACTTTTAAATTTTCATAGGCGCCATTTTGATTTCAGGACATGAGTACTAACGGTTGCTAAAAAATATTAAAACTATTTTATCTCTAAATACATTTCAGAAATTTTTCATTAATAACATGAGAAACTACCCTTAAGTAATTAAGTATATTAAATAGTATTTAAAACGCTTTATGCATTTTCTCATGTTCTTATCAAATTTCCAAACACGCCATTTTGATTTTAAGTAATAAAGAGCTGCGATTTTCATCAAAAATTAAAGCTTAATTATTTCTAAATACACTTTTTAAATATAAAACTAATATCATTAATAACCACCCTTGTAAAAATTTTTAAACCCCTCGGTGCATTCTCTCCTTTTACTTTCAAAGTTTTAGAGGCGCCATTTTGATGTTAGGTCTGAATAGCCGCAGTTGCTACCAACAATTAAAACTATTTTATTTTTGAACATATTTTCAAAATTTTAAATTATTACGATGAAAACTACCCTTTTAGAAGTTTTTAAACTACCCAATCCATTATTTCCTTTCATTTCCAAATTTGAGATGCGCCATTTTGATTTTAAGTATTGCAGAGTAGCAATTTTTACAAAAATTAAAAGCTATATTATTTCTAAATATTTTTCTAAAATATAGAACTGATGGTAGCAGAAACTACCCTTGTAGAAATGTTTGAATCCCTGGGTGCATTTTTTCCTATTACTTTTAAATTTTCATAGGCGCCATTTTGATTTCAGGATATGAGTAGCAACGGTTGCTAAAAGAAATTAAAACTATTTTATCTCTAAATACATTTCTGAAGTTTTTCATTATTAAGATGAGAAACTACCCTTACAAATGTATTTAAAATGCTCTATGATTTTTCTCATGTTCTTTTCAAATTTCCAAACACGCCATTTTGATTTTAAGTAATTAAGAGGTGCGACTTTAATCAAAAATTGAAGCTATATTATTTCTAAATATTTCTTAAGGATTTAAAACTAATATTAGTAGAAACTACCCTTGTAGAAATGTTTGAAACCGCTCGACGGATTTTCTCATTTTATATTCAAATTTCCGGAGTCGCCATTTTGATTTGAAGTGTTGACTAGCAACGATTTATATAAAAAATTTGAAGCTATATTATTTCTAAGTATACTTCAAAAAATTTTAATTAATACCATTAGAAATTACCCTCATAGAAATGTTTAAAGCTCTCAACGTATTTTCTACTCTTATTTTCAAATTCCAGAGTCACCATTTTGATTTTAATTGTTGAATAGCAACTATTTCTTAAAAAATTAATAGCTATATTATTTCTAATTGTATTTTTAAAATTTTGAATTAATTCTCATTTTCTCCTCTTATTTTCAAATTTCCAGAGTCGCCATTTTGATTTATAGTATTAAATAACAACGATTTTCACAGAAAATTAAACATTTATCATTTCTAAATGTATTTCCAAAATTTTAAATTAATACCATAAGAAACTACCCTTGTAGAAATTTTTAAAGCTCTGGACGCATTTTCTCCTTTTATTTTCGAATTTCTAGAGTCGCCATTTTGGTTTTAATTATTGAAAAGCAACAATTTCAAGTGTCCAATGGTGTTAATTTTAAATTTTTGAAATACATTTAGAAATAATATGGATTTAAATTTTTATTGAAATTGTTGCTTTTCAATAATTAAAACCAAAATGGCGACTCTAGAAATTCGAAAATAAAAGGAGAAAATGCGTCCAGAGCTTTAAAAATTTCTACAAGGGTAGTTTCTTATGGTATTAATTTAAAATTTTGGAAATACATTTAGAAATGATAAATGTTTAATTTTCTGTGAAAATCGTTGCTATTTAATACCTTTGGAGAAATTTTTAAACCACTCAACGCATTTTCTCCTCTTATTTTCAAATTTCCATAGTCGCCATTTTGATTTTTAATATTGAATAGCAACGATTTTCACAATAAATTTAACATCTATCATTTCTAAATGTATTTCCAAATTTTTAAATTAATACCATAAGAAACTACCCTTCTAGAAATTTTTAAAGCTCTCAACGCATTTTTTCCTTTTTTTTTCAAATTTCTATAGTTGCCATTTTGGTTTCAATTATTGAATAGCAACAATTTCAATAAAAATTTAAATCCATATTGTTTCTAAATGTATTTCAAAAATTTAAAATTAATACCATTGGAAACTACCCTTGGAGAAATTTTTAAACCACTCAACGCATTTTCTCCTCTTATTTTCAAATTTCCATAGTCGCCATTTTGATTTTTAATATTGAATAGCAACGATTTTCACAGAAAGTTTAACATTTATCATTTCTAAATGTATTTCTGAATTTTTAAATTAATACCATAACAAACTACCCTTCTAGAAATTTTTAAATCTCTCGACGCATTTTCTCCTTTTTTTTCAAATTTCTAGAGTTGCCATTTTGGTTTTAATTATTGAATAGCAACAATTTCAATAAAAATTTAAATCCATATTATTTCTAAATGTATTTCTAAAATTTTAAAATAATACCTTGAGAAACAACTCTTTTAGAAAGTTAAAACTGCTAAACGCATTTTTTCCTCTTACTTTCAAATTTCCAGACGCGCCATTTTGATTTTAAGGGTTAAATAGTAACGATTTCTAGAAAAAATTAAACTTTAGTTATTTCTAAATGTACTTTTTAAATTTTAAATTAATACCATGCGAAAAAACCCTTGTAGAAATCTTTAAACCGCTCAGCGAATTTTTTTCTCTTATTTTCAAATTTCCAGAATCGCCATTTTGATTTTAAGTATTAAATAGCAATGACTTCCATAAATATTTAAAACTATATTATTTTTAAATGTAGTTCTTAAATTTTAAATTAATATTATTAAAGGCCACTCCTGTAGAAATTTTTTAAGCGCTCAACGCATTTTCTCCTCTTATTTTCAAATTTCTAAGGCGCCATTTTGATTTTATTAGTTTACTACTAACGATTTCTATAAAAAATTAAAACTATATTATTTCTAAATGTATTTCTGAAATTTTAAATCAATACCTTGAGAAACTACCCTTGTTGAAAATTTTAAACCACTCAGCGCATTTTCTCCTCTCATTTTCAAATTTCCAGAGGCGCCATTTTGATTTTCAGTAGTGAATAGCAACAATTTTTATAAAAAATTAATCCTTTATTATTTCTAAATGTATTTCCAAAATTTTAAATTAATACCATAAGAAACTACCCTTCTAGAAAATTTTAAAACTCTCGACGGATTTTCTCCTTTTATTTTCAAATTTCCAGAGTCGCCATTTTAATTTTAAGGGTTTACTAGCAACGACCTCCATTAAAATTTAAATCTATATTATTTCTAAATGTATTTCTAAAATTTTAGATTAATACCACGAGAATCTACCTTTGTAGAATTTTTTAAACCACTCAGCGCATTTTCTCCTCTTTTTTTTCAAATTTCCAGAGGCGTCATTTTGATTTTCAGTAGTGAATAGCAACAATTTTTATAAAAAATTAATCCCTTATTATTTCTAAATGTATTTCTAAAATTTTAAATTAATACCATAAGAAACTACCCTTGTAGAAATGTTTAAAGCTCTCAACGCATTTTCTCCTTTTTATTTTCAAATTTCCAGAGTCGCCATTTTGATTTTAAGAGTTTACTAGCAACGACCTCCACTAAAATTTAAATCTATATTATTTATAAATGTATTTTTAAAATTTTAGATTAATACCACGAGAATCTACCCTAGTAGAAATTTTTTAAACCACTCAGCGCATTTTCTCATCTTTTTTTCAAATTTCCAGAGGCGCCATTTTGATTTTCAGTAGTGAATAGCAACAATCTTTATAAAAAATTAATCCTTTATCATTTTTAAATGTATTTCCAAATTTTTAAATTAATACCATAAGAAATTACCCTTCTAGAAATCTTTAAAGCTCTCGACGCATTTTCTCCTTTTATTTTCAAATTTCCAGAGTCGCCATTTTGATTTTAAGGTTTTACTAGCAACGACCTCCATTAAAATTTAAATCTATATTATTTCTAAATGTATTTCTAAAATTTTAGACTAATACCACGAGAATCTACCCTTGTAGAAATGTTTAAACCGCTCAACGCATTTTCTCCTCTTATATTCAAATTTCCAGAGTCGCCATTTTGATTTTAAGTGTTGAATAGCAACGGTTTTCATAAAAATTTAAATCTATATTATTTCTAAATGCATTTCTAAAATTTTAAATTAATACCACGAGAATCTACCCTTGTAGAAATTTTTGAACCTCTCAATGTATTTTCTCCTCTTATTTTCAAATTTCCAGAGGCGCCATTTTGATTTTAAATGTTGATTAGCAACGATTTCTATAAAAAGTTAAACCTACATTATTTATAAATGTATTTATAAAATTTTAAACGAACACCTTGAGAAACTACCCTTGTAGACATTTATTTTTTCGTAAGTAAAATTTTGTTTCTCTGTTTAAAAACCTTAAACGAAAATATGATTATTAATAATTTGTACGTTTCTAATGCTGCTGTGTAAAATTAAATGCGATTCTTGAATGAATCACGCCATGCCCAAAAGTATACCGCGCGCTTTGTAGAAATAGTAGGAGTGCTTTGCCGACGTGAAAGTAAAATACTTACCATTTTATATTTATCAATCCTGCACCCACCCACGACATTTTTGCCGCTTGAGCAACTACACGATTTACACATCTGCCCATTAACCTTTATACATGACAAGGTAATCTCATATTTTATTTACTAACTTATTTTATTCTTCTAGATGTACCATCGGAAGACCAACTGGCTGCAGCTACTGGAGACGACGAGGTGATGGAGGACGTGTACGAACAGCACGCCGAACAGTCTGCGAATGAGGAGAATTTGGAGGGTAGTCAGTCCTTTTATCCGTCATTCGCGCCGTTTCACAATCCACCCTTAGGACACTCGAGACCGTTCTTCCAGCAAGAAGGTGCCTACAGTCATCGGCCGACGGTGTACCAGCAGCACGTCGGATTCGAAAACTCGGCGCGTTTCAGCGGCTACAAGGGCGATATAGGAGGGACCGCTTCAGAAACTCAAGGCTTACTAGGATCTGGTAATTTTGGAGTTATTAGAGGCGGAACGTTCTACAACGATAACGAGGGAGAATCCGCGCATTACGATAACTTCAACTCTTATTACCAAAACGGACACGGAAGGCCTTCATACTTCTTCGGAAATCCACGCCCGCGTCAACACCAACAATTCGAAAACTTCAGAGATTTCGCTGACATCAACGTACCAACAAATCCAGCCTATTCTCAATACGTCGTCGTTTACGCCAACAAGAACGGTAGTAAGGAGGAACCCGTGCAGCAAAAGAATAGGCCGAAAAATATTATGGAGCACCTAGCTTTATTAGATTTGGAGGTCGCAACTGAGAAAGCGCCGGAGAAGAAGGGGTCGAAATCGAAGAGGAAGCTCGCCGCTACGCTGCTGGAGAAGAAGCTGAAGGAGAAGAAGACGACGTCCACGAGGGACCTGTACGAACCGCTCCTAGCGCTTAGTTGAATTTCACCCTTATAGTATCGTGTGTGTTACCAAATTGTGATTCCTATTCCGGAATGTTGTTTATCTCTTGTATAAAGAGGGTTCGAGTGTGTTGCAGGACAATCGTACCTGACTTTGTTTTAAATTGTTCGCGAGCGGCTGGTTGTGTGTGACTGAGTGATCATTAGACACTGCCATAAGTTAAATTAAATTCACTTAACATGAAATTGTCCGAATGTTGATGTAAATATATAAATAAATGATATTTTTTTTATAAAAAAACAAAAATATTTATAATATGACCTAAAATTTACAATTGTACAAAAATTGATTAACAATATTTATCATCTATAAAGATTCTATATTTAAATTAACAATATTTATCATATATAAACATTCTAAATAAGATAAATATAGAAATCTTCTCAAAATCTCCAGAAGAGCAAATTTATAAGGCATTTTCTAAAAGGAGAATGATGATCAAGAGTTTTGTAAACAAGATAAGATCTTTAAAGAATGTTACATCTAAAAATCTCCATTTCATTTTCAAATTACGAGATGAATATTATTAGAAGAGAAGATTTATTAGACATTTATTTATCAAAAAAAAAGATGATAATTATAGAGCTTATTACTGTTATTTTCCTGGGGATGAAAGCTCAGAATTTTTAGACACTTTGTATTTCAAGGTGACACCATAAAATCAATCTAAAATATTTAGAGATTAATTTTTATAAATTAAAGAATAATAAATAAAATACTGTATATTAAATTATGTAAGGAAAATAAATATTGGTGTCTCTAAAACCTTTAAAAAAGATTAAAAAGATTATAGTCTCATATATCATAAGAATAACTTGACGATGTTTCTATGGTTGCATAGTTTACTCTTGGAAATAATAAATAATTAAATATCTCTTTAAACCTACCAAAATTGCTACAGTAATATTTTGACTTAAGTAAGAGCTTAAATTTAAATATGGAAATAACTTTCATGAGATAGTTCTGATATTTGATTGATTAGCTTTTGCTGATTAACTTAAATATCTAGAAATCGTTAAATTTGTAATATAAAGAATAACATTGTTACAAAACAAATGAGGATTGAATAATCTTTTGGGTAAATTTTTACAAAAACATCTCACTTCATTGTCTGAATAAAAAATTTTAAGCTTGCTGATTATCTTAGGTTTAATCGTTACTTTAACAAATTCCACGTTTTGATATAAAAATCCAGCTTTTGTTATTACTTGTTATTGTTCAAACTAAAAATTTAATACACCTTTTGGAGCTGGTTGATTATCCTATGATAAATTGTGACTCTTATAGATTCCACATTTTGATATCCGATTTTCGCTCTTGTTTCGTCTCACTTAGGTTTAATAGAAAACTATTTATAACTTCCTCATTTTCAAACGATTACATAGTTAGTAAAAGTGCTATTTGTTGATATTAGCGTTTTTTGAATTGTGAATTTATACAAGATATGGCTCAATTCAAAGAAACTCGTAAATAGATCAGCTAAACGTGATTGAAGTATTTTTCAAGAGGGTAGGTGAATAGTCTGAAAGGCCTCCCATTATTACCAATGAATTAATTTTTTTTTGTAATCTGTTGTAATAGTTTGGTGTATGAAAGTTATTTTTTGTGAAACATTGAGATTTTACAAAGTACACTTATTTTGATATATTTATCCACAGAAAAAAACCTTAAATCTCTATTAATTTATTCCTCGTACTCTAAATATTATTATAGAATCTGAACAGATTATTATTTCTCACATTTCCGTAGGTTTGGTTTTCTTTGAATTTTCTTCTTCGGTTTTGAATAAAATTCCAACACCTCTTAATTATATTGCGGTTTTTAATATCCTTAAGTTGTTCTAATGAAATTAACACTAATTGCTGACTATAGATGGCAATGAATGATGAATACTGAAAGACGACAGATTCAGAAAAATAATAGTTCAACAAGTGACTGATAATAGGGGTTACAAGATGATATATATCAAGAAAAACTTCTTAGGTTTCAGTGAAAAAACTCTTTTTATTCTTTATTAGATGCGTTATATTTACGTAAATATATACAAAGAAAAATACAAGAATTTTGGTCATAGGAATCACAGGTGGAGTTTACTGATTCTCAATGATCTCTCACTCGATCGATATCCTTCCAAAGAAGAGTGATAACCTTTGGTTGCTTCTGGATTCATTGTTGACTTATTATTTCAGCAAATATGCTATTATTTGTCCCCGTTTAAAGAAAATTCCAAGCTGTATTTCCTTTTTTCTTTCATTTTATCAGATTTCCCTTTATTTTCCCTTATTTTCCGAGAGGATAGTATCTATTCCTAATTTAAAGAAGCATTTTTTTAGAAGTTAAAATTCTCAGGCATTTTCTCTTCCTAATTTTCTAATTTAAAAAGTTTTCATCATATTCATAAATATTTTTTGAAACATTTTCCTGTTTTATTAATTTGGAATTTTCTAAAAAATTCTCTCCAGAAATATCTTTTCAGTTTTTATTTTATCTTATCGGAAGTTCTATTTTAATGTCTTTTCAAGAGTTCTGAGATAACTAAACAATTAGATTTCTCTTTAAATTTATTTCATCAGAGTCGAGACCAAAATATATTTCAATTTTTCTAAATATTTTCAGAAATTTCGAATATATTCGTCCGGAGTTTTAGTATTCTTGATTGTTAAAGATTTTCTTTATTGCATTAGACTATCCTTTTAAGTTTCCACTTAAAATTTTCTAAAAATGTTTCTCTTCAGAAATTGTCCCTATTTTTCACTTTATCATATCAGAATTTCTTTTACACACCTTTTTGAATTTCTTTTTTAAAGACTTTTCAAGGGTTCTAATATTATTAAACAATTAGATTTATCTTGAAATTCATTTCATCAGAATTGAGACCAAAATATATTTTAATTTTTCTAAATATTTTCAGTATTTCTATTACAAATTTCGAGAAGAAAGAGTTTAAGTATTTTTTAATTTCTAAAGATTTTCTTCATTGTCTTAAAATACTCTTAAAGTTCCTCCTGTTTTGTCCACTTTTCTAGAAACTTTTGTTAAGAAATGCTTCTTATTTTTACTTTCTCATACCAGAATTTTATTATCAAAACCTTTTTGAGGTTTTCAGAATTTTTAAGAATTGTTCTCCTAGGTTTGCCTTTAAATATATCCTTTTCAAAATATTCGTTTATTTTTTCGAGGATTTTTATCATCATTTATACTTTATCAGATTATTTTGTTGATAGTTCTAAAATTTTCTTCCAGGGTTTTGAACTTTCAAGCAATTTCTCTTTTAGATTTCTAAGCTTTTTCATCATTTTCTCAAAAATATCTCTAAACTTTTAAACATATATATCGTGTAGTATTTACGGATTTTTTTTATTTATTTATTATTTATTGAATTTATTAAGAGCTTCTTAAATGCTTCTCTAACATATCTTCTACATTAATGAAAGTTAGAAAATTGTTGTGGTGACCTATAATAAAGAAGATTTGTTTATTAGATAATTTCAGTAGTCTGTTGGTATGTAGGTTCTATAATAATGGAGCGATGTCAATTAGAACTGATTACAACTTCTCTATATTATGTCATTTGTCATCTATAATCGCCCATCTGTTAAAATTATACAATTTTCAAGTAAAGATGAAAACAAAGAAAAAAAATATTTTTGTTTATTTGTCTAAAATAAACAAAAACTAAAATGAAAGTTGTATATATTTGTTACAAAAACATTGTTCTGTCATCTGTCATATGTCTTTGTCATATGCCAACTGCCATTTGATACTGTCATTTATCTTCTAACACTTATCAACTGACAAGCATCTACTGCCATCTGTAAAAATGACTCATTTTTCAATTAAAAACAATTTAAAAATAATTATTTTTGTTCCATGTGTTCAATAGCAAATTAAAAAAATGTCATCTGTCATTTGTCAACTGTTATATTTTATCTATGATCTGTCAATTGTCATCTGTCAACTATTAATGTTCATCTGTCATCTGTTATCAGTCAACTGTCATCTTTCAAATGCATCTATCAACTGTCGTTTCTCATCTGGCATCTATTATCTAATAACTGGCATCTACAATTAGTCACCCATCTGCAATTACTTTTTATTCATTTGTCATAACATTGAAATCAAAAATGTGAAAATAAATGAAAACAAATTGAATCAATTATAAAAAGTATTTTATTATTATTTATCATCTGTCTTTTGTATTCAGCCACATGTAATTAATCATCTGTCATCTGTCATCTGAAATCTGTCATTTGTTTTTTGACAATTATTATGTAAGAAGTGTCACCTTTTATCTATCACTAGTCTTTGCTATATGTCATATGACATTTGTCACAATTATACAATTTTTATTAAAAAACTAAGTAAACACTTATTTGTCTGTTTCTGTCATCTGTTATATGTCTTGATCTGTCAACTGTAATTTTACATCTGTCATTTATGTCTGCTGTCATCTGTCATATGTCTTTGGTCATTTGTTATCTGTCATCTGTGAAAATGATTCAATTTTCATTAAAAACGTATTTAAAAATGGTTATTTTTGTTCCAAGTGAAATTAAAAAATTCGATTATACATCTATACTGTTACATGTCATCTGTGATCTGATATCCGTCATCTGTCATCTATCATTTTTCATCTGTTACCTGTCAACTGTTGTATCCAATCTGTCATCTATCATCTGTAATCTGTAGTCTGTAATTAGTCATATGTATTATGTTATCCGTTCTCTGTCTTCTAATTGCTGCAAACTAACTGTCAACTCTCATCTGTCTCATATCTGCCATCTTAATATAACATATAACATATGACACCTATCTGCAATCTATCAACTGCATTCTGTCAAAATTATTCAATTTTTAAGTAAAAAAGGGCAACAAAGGAAAGTGTCTCCTGCCATATGTTATTAGTCATTTGTTACATGTCATCTGACATATGTCAATTTATTCAACTTTTATTAGAAAACGTCAATTACAAAGCGATTTGCCCTTATATTATCGATACTTATAAGGATTGGGATATGTTAAATTCTTAAGTAATATCTACATTAATTAACACTGTTGAAATTTAAGAATAAAATAAAATTTCATATATAAGCAATCTAATTTAAGTTTAAGTAAAATAGTATGTATAGGGTTGGTGGGTGACCTTCAACCATCCTCCAATCAAACCACGTAAGCCATTTATTTTTTCAAAATCTTTCAATAAAATTTAGATACATTTGGATTTTTTTTGTTGCGTTCTGCTGATTAAAAGGTGGTTAAAAGCCACACACTCATCCTTATGTAATAAGTTTAAACTATGATAAGTGTAGTAGATAAATTCCTTAATCATATTTACGTTAACACTTGAGCTAAGATAAAATTCTGTACATCAGAAGTGTTTTTGCTTAAGTAAATATGTATATGTAGGGTGGGTGGATGGCCTCTATCTACCCTCTAATAACAACACATAAGCCAAATTTTTATCAAAAAAATCCTTACGGAGAAAACTTCCATCAAAAAATGTGTTTACATTGATTTATAAATCAGTTTAATTTCGGGCAAATTCTGAATCTGCTAACTCTAGGGTGGTTAGAGATTATCCACTTATCTAAAATATTTAACAACCTCAAACTAAACCACTTCTCTTAAATTTTTTAGTGACATCTGCGGTAACACTAATAACATAAGGTAAATTTCACATTGTTCGCAGTAAACTTATATTACGATTTTTCTGAAATTGAAGAGTTACTTAGGCTGCAAACACATAAGAAAATGCATTGATTGATTTATAATCCATTTTAATATAGGACAACTTTAATTAGCCTTTAAATGGATAAAAATTATCTTCAATAGTTATAGAATAATCCAGATTCTTTTTCCTTTGTTTAAAAATTTTTCAGAAAGTTATTTTTCAAATTGCAAAAGTTGCTTATAATGATACCAGGAATTTCCCCTCTATTTTTCAATCTATTGCTTTGTTGAATCAATTTTTTTAATTGCCTTCTAGGTTCTATAATTTTCCATCACATTCATTTTTCTTCTATGATTTAATCTATTGCTTCATTATTTAAAAATATGAGTATGTTTTATAATAGTTTTAGAATATTCCAGAAATTTCCCTTTTATTGTTCGAGACTTTCCCAGAAAGTTGAATTAAATATTTAAAAATTTGTCTCTTTAGCATTATACGACGGTGATTCAAATATAAACTGGAATTTAGTTTTAAAAAGTATGTATGTAACATATTATTGTAGAAAAATTAAATGTTTTATTTTTCTACATAGTCTTCGCTTCTCTGTACACATTTTTCTCAGAAAAGCGGAAGTTTCTTGATGCCATTGTCGAAGAATGTAGTCAGTCGGGTCTTCAGCCAATTGCTGAAATGACAGCTATAGGGCGGGTGTTTCAATATTTCCATATATATACTTAGACATATTGTTACTGGCGGCAATAGGCATTAACGAACCAAATCGGCGTCCTTTGCGCTCCTTGACAACCACCTTTACTTATGCCGTACCGCGCATAACATTTCACTTAGCCACCGGTTTATATTTGATCCACCCTCGTATACATATACATTTTTAATATATTTTTTGAAATTTGCTGAATTTTCCTGTAATTTATCTCTAATAGTATGAAAATGTTTTTCGAAGATTATGGAATATTCCTGAAAGTTATTTTTATGTAGAAAATTAATTCTCAAATTGGGAAAATTAATTTTAATACTTATTAGATTTTTTTGCATTTTCTCATTTATTGAATATTCTCCAACATTTCTTGCTTATCTGTTCTACAGATTGCACGAATTTTTTTTGAGGGTTTCAGAATCTTTCATCAATTTTCTTCCATTATTTTGAAAATCGATTAAAAATTCTCTTCCAAATTGCCTTTTTTGCTATAAAGTTTTTGCTAAATGGCTGCTCTGCTTAAACAAACAGCAAACACATGTGAAATTCGTAATTTCGTAATTGAAATATTTATTAATTAGGGATTGTGTTTTGTTAAAACTATAAACCATTTTCCATCCGTGAAATTAAAATTATGTTTTCTATAATTAGAGTATTAAAAATATTTGTATGGGATCCTAGACTGAAGGAAAACTGCTGGTGAAAATTTATTTCGATGTAAATTGTCTATTTTTTATATACAAACTTTTGAACTACGCATTTTATCTTCATCCATCAATTGGTGAAACATAATTTAACGATAAGGTAAATTGGTAATTGCTATCACTTGGTTTTAAATTGTGAAACAAGTAAAATCAAGTGATCAATTACTAATATACCTTTTTGTATAAATATGCTTGAAATGTATCATGTTTTTAATTTAACGATTATTCTGTACGAAATTTTAAAATTGTTTTCGTAATGGTTAGCTACTTATTCTTAAAAAGTGAGTTCAATGTATTATCTGAACCCTTGGGACTTTCACACAATTATACAAAATAATAAATTCAGCAGTTACAACATTTTTTAAATTGCTGATATTCTACGGGTGCCACATTTGGTTACAAAAAGGATTGTAATTATTTGGTTGCTGTTAGTATACATAATGATGTAAAATCTTTAACATTTAAGCTTTTGTATCTAGATAATCCTATCGACTACACCAAAAATATTTCTGATGGAGTAACAAAAGTTTAAATAAGCCTTTCTCTACTTTTTTATAGTCTTATTTTAAAATTTTGTAAGGTAAAGTATTGTATGTATAACACTTTTTGTAATTTTCATTTGCCCTAAGTTTTTGTCAATATGAACTTTTTATCAATTTTCGATTGTATTTCCTGTTCAAATGTTACCATTTGAAACTATATTGGAGCTTAAACAGTTTCTATATTTAATTTTAATTGTGTTTGTTTATCTGCACAATCGAATTATTTTATAATTTCTCTGAAAATATTAAACTCAATTAATTTTATCTATAGCTATTTTTTTTAATATCCACCAATTTTTGGTGTAATGCTCTTTTACAGTTTTAAATATTTTTTACCATCATTTTTAAATTGTTTTTGGTATTATCAAATATAAATAATTTTAAATTAGCACTTCAACACTTTTTTCAAGTACAACTTTCTTTTTTTTAAATTCATTTTCAATTGTTTTCATTTGTAAATATTTACACCTGTTCTGGCACCTTTCCGATTCTTTTTGTATTTATTAATGCGCTTATAATAATGTGTCAATTGTTTTTACTAATAATTGCATTTGATTCTTAAAGTGTTCACTGGTTTTTATACTTTCAAATATTTTCTTTGGTAAGATTAGATTACTTTTAACAATGTGTTTAAATTTACTTTGTTTCTAAAGCTTAAATATTTAATTGAAGTAATTTCAATTGTTTTCTGTTACGATATTTAATTGTTTTGGCGCTTTAATTTTGTTGAAACATTGTTTTAATCTATGATACACCAAATATTAACTTAATATGGTCTTTTAAAAATACTCTTGATTACTCTTAATAATTCTAGCGTACTCTTGACCTACCACAATATTTAATACAATGACCTATCGTACTCCCGACCTACCCTAATAAATTATGCATTTACCTAGGTCAAAAGCACGCTAGTTGAAGCGTATCATTTTAATAAATGATGAAAATTAATAAAAAGACAAATATGATGTACATGAGCGTTTCTGCACTGTGTTTTACAATAAATGTAAAAACTCTAGTTAACAGTTAAAACAACTACTCCCCGTACTACAGCACCGCCAGGCATTGAATGATATAACTGTTAACTGTCGTTACATGTCTGAACTGATATTCAGCACGATGTAACAATTTTGTGGTGTTATCATTTTTTAATCGCTTCCCGAAAAGTGTTATGCAGACACGTGTTTCGCTGTATTACAGCTCATCAGTGCACCTATGTCATAAATTACGCGCGTCCTTTCTGTTGAAAGGCCGCTGCGAGAATGAATCAATTCCAAATAAAATTGATCCATTGCCGATGTTCGAATATCAGTTCAGACATGTAACGACAGTTAACAGTTATATCATTCAATGCCTGGCGGTGCTGTAGTACGGAGAGTAGTTGTTTTAACTGTTAACTGTAGTTTTTACATTTATTGTAAAACACAGTGCAGAAACGCCCATGGATAACATATTTGTCTTTTTATTAATTTTCATCATTAATAACTGCACTACAAATTTTAATATTTAATTTGCATATTTTAATAAATGTTTAAGTTTTCTTTATTTTTTGTATTATTACATTACTGAAAAAAATACATAAAAAGTACTGTGATGCTCACATTATAACTTCTGGAGGGTTTTAATATTAGGGAGTCCGATGTGGTCCAGGTAAAAACTTCATTTTAATATGAGTTCTTTGTTGTAGTTTAAGAGTTTTCCAAAATAATGAGAAACCGATAGTTTCGAATTTGAATTGTTAAATAGAAATAATGATTTTTTTAAAATCTGCTTAATTGAAAGAATTACTCAACAAAATGTTAAGATTCTCAATTTTTTTTTTAAATCTTTGTAGCTTATTTGGTATTTCTAGAAAGTTTTAACAAGTGTTTTCCGAGTTTGTTTAGAGCAATATCAATAATTGTTATGAAATATGAATGCATTTTTTTGTGGAAATACATTGAAATCATGAATAAGGAACTCTAAAAAAGACTATTCTATATAAAAGACAAATTTTTCAGTCGCATTCTGTAAAAGGCAATTTAAGATGACGTGGACGGACGGCCGTTAGAATGCTTCACTCTAATTTCTTACATTACGAGATACAAGCCTAATTTTTGGTGACGGAGAGTAAACTATAAATTAAATAACTTTTATATAAATGTAAGATGAAGGTTTACAATTGATATTAATTGAACGATTGCAAAGTATTGAAGCAAGGACGGATAAATCAGACATACGGGAGCCATTTGGATTTGGTCGAGTAGTTGAACTATCATGGGATAGATGGCGAGGACTTCTCGCGTGTTTAATTTTGATAGATGGCATTCAACAGGTGATAAGCTCCGCGCCTGTTGGACGACGTCTTTGGCGACGGTGAGGCCTCGAGTTCTGCCACCGTAATGATGGGCAGGATTTTGCTAATTGCGCCCATTTAAAGGGTCCTTCACGGGGTCGGTTTTTATGGTGATGAAGCGTCGCGCGTTGTATTGGGGCGGGGTTGTAAAATTTTTACGAGGCAAATTGAATACCCGGCGAGATGATATAAAATATTCGTGTTGGATGTCTCTCTCCCGATATATATATGAGTTTTACGGTGGTATGAATTACTGCTTCGATGAGGGGAAGGGGTCTGGGCAAGGCAAATAGATATTCGTTCCGAAGACAGTTGACGTTATTTGTTATATTACGTGTGCAATATGGACTCCTCGTATCCGTATCACTCTATACGGCCGGAACTAATTTGAAGTTGGCGGAAGGATACATTTGTCATAGGGTCCCTCGTGGGCCATGATCGGGTCGGATGAAGTTATGAGAGGCAGAGTGCAGTAGATCACCTACGCCGACAGAGAGGTCCGAGGGGCGAGGGCAGGCGGCGAAAAAGGGACAGGACCTGATGATGGTCCTGAAGGGGTCGCGCGCGCAACGTCTCGCGAGACTTGACCCGGCAAAAATCATCTCCGTAGCCATTCCCGAGCAGAAATCATCTCGTTCGTGGAGAGAGAAAGTGCCCCGACGGCACGGTCCGCACTAGGTGGTCAGATAAAGATGCACGGCGTTCATCCGACCCGCGAAAATAACGAATCCCATGCACCGGGGCGAACCTCTCATGTAGCGGAATTGTTCTATGAGAGGGAAAATCCGGGGGTGAAATCTGGAAAAAAGATACAATTTTACTTCGCCGCCGTGCAATCAATACCGTCGGCAATTATTTATTTACATCTACATTCACTACACACCAAAACTAAAGAATACATAAATAAATGTATATATAATTGATTTATTTAATTATATACAGGATCACAAACAAAGATGATAAAAGTTAACCCTAAGAATATTATAAATAAATTAGTGACGATTAGTCATAATAAAATTGTTAAGGAAATTTTTTATTCGGAATAAGTAATTATAAATAGATTTACTTCCGTATACTTTACAATAGGAAAAAATAGGGGAGGCTTATATCCAGTAGTGGACACAGAGAGCTGAGTGATGATGATGATGATACTTTACAATTAATTAATCTGACAAATATGTTTGCCTTTGAATTATTGTTTCATCAGTTTAGATTCATTTTGACGAAGAAAAGTAAGAATGAAGATTTAAATGATCAAATGAAGTAAACGAAAAAGTGAAATAAAATCAGATAAAAAGCTCTAAAAATATGTATAGGTGTAAGAAAAACAAAACTCACCTTAGTTGACAAATTTTATGAAACGCACTCTTATTATTTGATGCAATCACATTAAGTTAGTGTAATCTAAGCAATCTCTCAAATATAAATTATTATTTTGTAAAAATCCTACCGACTGCGTCAATTACAACTGAGTAAGAAATAAATCATGCAAAGTAAGGTTAAAGAAGTTAAATTAAACGTTTGTAAAAGACAAGAAATTAATCTAGATAAATTAAAAATCTCGCTAGTTTTGATTAAACAAAAAATTCCTTGAGTTTTCTCTTTTTATCAAAGTGTTTCAGAATCTATTTTACAAAAATTTTAGAATTTTTCAATAATTTTTTAGAATTTTCAGATAATTTAGCATTAATTTTTTTCTTCAACTTTTTTAAAATGTTGGATTTACATATTTCCAGCAAACTTCTCTTCAACCTTGCCTAAATTATCATCAACGTTTTCATTATTTTTTTTTATAATATTTCACAGTTTCTTGTTTAATTTTTACGTATTTTTCAAGAAGTTTCTTCTCTTCTTTCTTTTAAATGCGAATTTTTTGATTTCTTGAGTTTGTTTTCAAGATTATCCAGGCATTTTTTTATTCTATCAGAATATTCCAATAATTTCTTCTTCATTTTAGAAATCTGTCTTTATTTCTCTTATAATTAGTAAAATTTTATCCTACAGATTTTAAAATTATAAAAGCACATATTTTTTATCCTATTTTTTATAGGGTTCTAGAATTTATAATTTTTCCTTTAAAAATCTTATTTATTTCATTACAGGTATCTAGAAAATTGTCTTTCCAAATGCTACAATGATTTTCAAGAATTTCAAAATTTTCTAACAATTTCCTTTTAATATTTATTAAATTTGGTATTCCTAATTGCAAAACTTTTTAAAAAAACTAGAAATTTTAACAAATGTTTTTTTAAATTTTCTTCTGCATATTTTTGAACTTTTCTAGAAAGTTTAGATACATGGTGATAATCTATAATACATTGAAATACAACACAGGAGAGAGAGAGTAATCATTATCCTGATGAAGCATTTATCTGAAGAAACATGTAGCTTTGATCAACAATAAAACTGCAACCCTACCAACTGGGTTGTATTATTTCATTATATTATAAATTTTTTATTATGTATTCGCGACATCAATTCAAGTTCGGAATGATTTACAATTTCTCATTTTGATTAAAATAATTAAAAAATCTGTTTGATAAATGGCGAGAATTTTGTTTATCGTTTCAGAATCAGAATTGTTTCTTAGTCTTAATAATTTTTTTGGAAAAGTTAAATAAAATCATGTTGTAAAGATTCTGCAAAATAATTTTCATGCTGAAAAATTGTAAGAATCTAGAAGACGTATCTAGATTACTACAATTTTTCAGCACGAATCCTTTTATTTTGCAGAAAGTTTACAACATTATTTTATTTAACTTTTCCAAGAAAATTCTATTCCCAATTACGATCACATTTGTAGAAAAATATAAATTTGTTCTCTAATATTTATAAAATTATTAAGCATTGAATAACTTGAACAAATTTGGTGTATTTCGAAGCAAAATTTGAAATTAAAATTCTTTAATATTTTGAGATTTGAGAGCTTTTCATGTTTAATTTTTGTTAACATATATATTATTTCGATTTATTCTGTCTATACTTTCTAAATGTTTCTCTTTTCAATTACGAGATATTTCTTGAAAATTTTAGAATTTGCCAACAATTTCTTTTAAATACTTTTAGGTTTTAGAACATTTTTTCTTCAACTTTTTAGTAGTCTTGGCCCATTTTTTCCAGAAATTCCTGATCTAATTTTTGCAATAATTTTTACTTGCCTCATTTTACTGGCTTCTATTAAAAAAAATTATTTTATCTTAAGAAATTTTCAGGTTTATTTTCTACTGAATTTCTAAACTTTTTTTCTAAATTCTCAAATGTTGCTTTTGATTTTAAAGTGATATAACAATTTTTTAAATTTTTCAGAATCTTCTATTCATTTTGTTCAAAGTGTTATATTATTATCTGGTTAGAATTTTGCAAGAAAATTGCGAGAGAATTTTTTAGATTTTTAGAATTTTCTTTTAAAATTTTTATATTTTTCATGTTCATAGAATATTCAAATATTTACCACCATTTATTTTTTATGAAATGCTCTCTAATCTTTTCCAGAACTGTATTTTTTTTTTACTGTTTGGTTATTTATAACCAATTTACTATTAGAAATTTATCTCCAACAGAAATTGATTATTTAAATCAATTCTGGTACTGAAGAATTTCTTCCTTGACTAGTAGTTACTTAATGTTAGTGTTGTTAATTATAAATTATTGGTATTGCAAAAAATGTTGTTTTAAACTGATTTTAAATTTTCTAAAGGAATTCTTGAATTTTAAATAATATTTTTAGAAGCAATTCTTACAATTAAGAAAATATAATAAATTAGATGAAATCAGCAATTTCTATTCCATAAATTATGATAAAAATCGTTTTTAATTTTCAAGAATTTCTTTTTCCTATTGTAAAATTTCATTGCAGGTTTGTAGAAATTTTCAATAATTCCTAATCTATACTTTTGGATTATTTAGCATATTATTTCGTAAAATATAATCATTGCTTGTTTCATCTTATTTAATACATTTTCTTAATCGTAAAAATGTTCATCGAGGATACTAAAATTTACAAGAAATATTTTCCGGATTTCTAGAGACTTAAATCATTTTTTTTACTGAATTTTTGAATAATTTTTTCAGGGTTTTAGTTCTTTTATAAAATCTCAATTCTACAAGAATTTTCTATTATACATATTTGACTATATTCTATTAAAATTTTCTATAAAGCTTTCTTTCGTATTGCTACAATTTTCTTCGATGAATTTAGGACTTTCCAACATTTTTTTTAAAATATTTTTAAAATATCTAAGAGTTATAAATTCAAATATTTTAACATTTTTTCCTGATTTTTAGCATTTATAATAATAATAATAATAAAAATCTTTATTTACAGAAAAAAAAATGAAAATTATTTACATGTAATTAACAAAATGATAATGGAATTATACAATAATTTATTTTTTCCTGTCAAACGGCTATAGCATTTATATTTTACGAAACTTCCTGAAATATCTTGCAGAATTCTATAACTTTGTAATTTAATTTATTCATTCTAGAAAATTGCTGAAAGATTTCTTTTCCAATTTTCGAAAATTCTACAAATTTTCTTAATTTTTCTTATCAAAATTTGATCGTTTTTTATTCCTAGATAAAATTGAAACACACCAACAAAGCTGAATTGATTTTATCATGTCACCAACAAAAACCATTAATCTTTGTATAAGTTATCTTAACTTATCATTTAGAATTTCAATTTTCATTTTATACATTCTCTGATGCATAGAAATAATTATTTTTGGATTTTACTCAATAAATATAATTTCAAATCGGATAGTTTCGATCCTGCTTAATCTTATCACAAAGCATAAATAATGGAAAAGAATTACAACAGATCACTAATGCTGCCGATACTAAACAAGGTTCCTCAATGGTAATTTTAGAAACATTTCTGTTTCTTATATGTATTATTGACCTCATAAAGTCTCTTGATAACATATATGTGTTAACACTTACCGGTAAGCATCTGTTTAACTGAAAACAAATGTTGAAAACGCATGGTAACAGAGCAAAAATGCTGCCGATATTTCATGGGGTTCCTCAAGGATCATTTTTGGGACCAACACTTTTTCTCATAATTAAATACTGAGTGACAACACTATAAACACTGGTAGAATATCTGGTAAATACTCTTGGAATATTAAATTTAACCCCAGACAGAAGATTTAGACACAATTTAATTATACAGCCAGCAACTACTAAAAAAATGTTAGGTTTTTAATCTTTCTTTGGTCATTCAGCGATTTCATATTGTGATCCATCAGCAGTAAGTTGTAGTTCACACCTCTTCCTGCATAAAAATTGTTAATGGGGCAGCAGAGAGTGTGACAAGTAAAGAAAATATCATATTTTTTTAAATCTGTCATGCTTAAATTAACAGCTAAGTAAAGACTGTCCTAAAAGATGACAAAAAAGTAAATGAGAGCATTTATATACCCAAGAGGATATTTGCTCCCTCGGCATCATGGAAAAGGATGGGTTTGATCAGAAGAACACTTTGTGATTGTGAGTTCCGCCAGTGTTTCTTTCGCCCAAAATTTGAAGTATTTTTTTTAAATTAATTTATCGTATATGTATTTTTTAAGAAAGGAGTCCAAAGATAAATAAATAAATAAATACATAATATAGGTAAAGTGTGATTGTTTTATTGCATTTATATTTGTAAAAGACGAAGAAATATGAAATATAAATCACTCCAGGAATTTGCAGCACTCGCTGCAGATGTTTTTAATATGAGTTCAAATGTTCAAAAGATTTTACCAAGATTTTTGACTTTGGTGCATAAAGTTTCATGCTTCTCATTGAGGAAGTACATTCAAATTTGTTTATATTGCGAGTGAAACTGACGTAGAAGCATTTACTAAAGTCTAATTATAGTTTATGTTTATTGCTGATATTATTTTGAAGGGAACATTAAGTTAAGAAAATTGAGTCTTAAGTGAAGATTGTTTCACCTCCATAATTTTGATTAAATACTCCGGAAAATCTCAAAAGAATTCTCTTGTTTAAAACAAAAACATTTTCGGAGTATTAATCCGAAGTTTCATTAAAATTCCTTCAGTCGAAAAATAAATGTAAAAATATCAAAAAATTGTAGATTTTTTTCATCAACATGATTTCTCCATGAAATATTCCAGCAAATCTAATGGGAACTTTTAATGTGTTATTAGTTTACACAAATATAATTGGAGTATTATAAAAAAGTTTCATTAAAATTCTACGGAACTTTTTAAGAAATTTCAAAAAATTCTTGGATCTTAACCGCGTTCACTTTGTGGTACATTTCAATATTAAGAAAACACTTTTACTTTTTTATACCACTTCAAATTTTATTTTCTCTGACTAGTTTCGACTACATGGTAATCATTCTAATCAAACTTAGTTTTATAATGATTTATTCAAAAAATTCATTAAAACGTGCTGGTTTTTTTCATCATCACGATTTCAATTGAATATTTCAGGAAGGAGGAGTTTCGATGTTTTACTATTTTGTTTTAAAAATTAATACATTTTGAGTATTTCAGCACAGATTAATTAATATCCCTTTAACCGATTTCAAGATATTTCAGAAAATTTGGTCAAAAGTTCTGAATTTTTCATCGCCACGATTTTGATTAAATACATCGGAAAATCTGGGAAGAATTTTAGCTCTAGTGTTTTTTGTTTTAAGTATAAACATATTCAAAGTTTCTTAAAATCCCTTCAGTCGTTTTTAAAAATATCAAAAATTTTAAGTGCAAATTTTTTTCATCACCATGATTTCTATAAAATATTCCAGCAAATCTAATGAAAACTTTTAATGTGTTATCATTTTAATTAAAACACTTTAACTTTGTTTGTATAACACTGTATTTATTTTTTGACTATAGTTTCGGTTAGTGTTCAACATGTATAACAAAGTATATGCCTTAAAAATAAATAATGTTATCATTTTGTTTCAAACACAAACATAATTGGAGTATTATAAAAAGAGTTTTATTTATTCATTTATTTATTTATTTATTTATTAGTACTTTATTAATATTCTTTCAGCCCTTTTTTAAGAAATTTCAGAAAATTTAGTGAAACGTACTGATTTTTTCACCATCACGATTTCAATCAAATATTTCAGAAACTTTCGTGTGAATTTTTACTGCTTTATTATTTTGTTATAAAAAATTGATATATTTTAAACATTATATCAAAATCCCTTCAGTTGTTTTCAAGATATTTCAGAAAATTTAGTCATAAGTTGAGAATTTTTGATCGCCACCTTTTTAAGTTATTTCAGAAAAATAAATCATAAGTTCAGAATTTTTGATCGCCTCGGTTTTGATGGAATATTCCAGAAAATTCAGTACGTTATTCTTTTGTTTTAAATAAATATGTATTTAGAAAACTTGTGAATAATTTCTTCGCTTATATTTCACTATATTCTATCAAAATTTTAGTGATGAAAAATCTTCACTTATGATTTAATTGTCTATTATATTATGTACTGAAAACGAGCGAAAGTATTTTTATATAACAGCAAATTTATTTAAATTGTGAAAATCTCCAATAAAATAAAATCTAGTAATTGAAGATTGGGACAAAAAAACTAACCACTCTCCAAATTTATTTTTATTCCTATTTGTATAAACGTTTTTCAATCGTTTTTAAAAAAATACCACTTAGGTTATAATTTTATTCTTGTAAATTTAAAATACTGTTGTTGATTAGTTCCCTTAAATATGTAGGGTGGATGGGTGGCCTCTCGCTAACTTTGATATTGTGGAGAGTAAGATTGCAGGAGTTGGAGAAAAGGAAATTACCATAGTTGAGGGAGGCAAATCATTTTATAGATTTTAACATCTGATTTGGTGGATATTCCCTTGTTTTTGTAGTTTTTAAAGGCATATTTCCGTTTTTATCTGCGAGTGATTAATAATTTATTTCTTCTCAGATATCGTCGATCACTACTTTGTCCATGCAAGGTGCGAACGAGGCGATGTATGAGAGCGCCTGTAAAAAAGTGTGCGTTATAAAAATGATTATATAATGCGAGGAACGTGAGGAGATAAAGGTTTATGAAAGGGAAACCCTCCGACGGTCCTTTGGTAAGACGAGGTGTAAAAGCTAACATTTTGTAGCTGGGGCAAATGAGAAGCAGCAGCAATAAACCTATAAATCGCGTTTTATGGTTTTATAGTCTTCTACGCGTGAACTAGATTGAGCCGAAGGGCGAAACCCTCCGTCTTATTCATGCACCTTCAAGGAGTTCGCGTTAGTTTCATCGTGAATGTATATGTGTGTGTGTGTACTTTTTTATACTTTCTCTTCATTTATAACTGTTAGACCATAAATTGAAATAAATTTGTACTTTTTTATATACATATGTATTAAAAATTTATTAAGAGTTAGTTTTATGATTTAAATAAGAAATATATTAATTAAACATTTTTGCTACTACTATTGACATTAAAAGTAAATAGAGCAAATTAAAAAAAATAGTTTTACTGATGATATCAAAAATTAAGAGTTTTTTAAACGATTATAATGTTTTTTTTAAAGACGTATGTGAATAATAACGTAGGCTGAAACACTTACGATTGATAGCCACGAAGAAGAAGACGATGAATCATAAATATGAATATTGTTATTGTTATAAATCATATATTACTTCAATAAAAATGTTTTTCTCTCTCTCAAGTAATACCCAGAAAAAAAAACACAATGTTAATATCGGTAGATACTTTGTTCACTGCATTCTTAAAGAAATTAATTTCTCTCTTCCATGAGAGTTGTACCTTAATTACGTAATAAATAAGAGTAACATACGTGATTGTTTATATATGCCATCAATAGCGACTATGGAGTATATTTCACTGTCTTCATTGATATGATTAATATATTTACAGGTATGATTGATTTATTCTTTACTTTGAAGTTTAAAGTAAAGAATGTAACTGCTTCTTGAAGGTCCAAAGATTATTTAAAATCAATCATACCTGTAAATATATTTGGTAAACATGAATTTACACGCATTGTAACGCACAATGGACAAAAGAAAACCACCGTCGAGCAAAGATGACTAATGATTGCGGGATGTCAAAAACGGCGTTTTGAAAAATGATCTCGGTGCGTCGTAAAGGCGTCAGCGGTGACGTCGGCGTGTACAAAGTACGCACAATCCCAAGAAATTAGCCGGCTTGCTAAATACCTTAGGGATTACCCCAAGGATTAACTCTAAACGCGGAACTAATTCGTGGCTTCCAGGTAGAATGTTTCTCAACAAATAAGGGATGGCTTAACGATCCCATCGATAACTTGAAATTGAATTTTAAGTAGTTTTCCTCTTTGTAATTATTATAATTACTATAGAAAACTCTATACGAATCTTTAAGGCATTATCATAATATTACAGTAAATCATTGCGTTGTAATAAAACGTATAAATGATTTATTTAAATTTAATGATTAAAAATATAATGTGATTAACAATGTGAGTGTTATTATTTAAATAATAATAATTAATTAATATAAATTTCTCTCAATATATTTTAACGATTGTTGAGTTACGTGAAGATGTATTATTCTATAAATGAAAGATTGAGTCTTCTTTCTTCTCAATATGTTGACTGTATTTAACTTTTTATTGCAGATGAATTCGTTTTTTTTAACGAAGTAATGTGTTTATATACTGAATATATTTTCATGGGTATTACAAACAGGTTCTTATTTTTTAAGTACCCTATTTTGGGTAAGTGACCTCTCTTGTGAATCATGCAACGATAAAATTCTGTTGCTGTAATTAATGATCACGTCTACAGAATTTCACAGCAATATTTTATAAACACTTATAAACGTGTAAATAAAGATAAATACAAGATGAAACTGCAGTGAATGGGATAAAATTGGTAACGATCGTAACTCTTTGAAAGCAGCAATTATTACATTGCAGACTGAAATAGCTTATAGAAATATATTTCTCGACTTACGTGAAGGTTATTATAGCTTCACTAAAGAATTCTCGCCCAAACGAAGACCATTTTAGCTCTTCAATTCGGGAAATTTCAGCTAGGGAAAGTCGATCTCAAAATGGTGTTATATCTGGAAATCAAGAAATGATTGCAAATAATGATCTTTTTAAGAGTATGTTGAAATATATGTTTATTTTTATTATAATTAAAACTGTCTTTTTATTTTTTTAATCACCTCATAATTTGTGTTTTTCTTCTATAAAATAAAAACACTGTTGAATATGTAGGGTGGGTGAGTGTCTAGAAACACACTTTCAAACTACAAAAACCTTAAGCCAAGGTTTTTATTATAGAAACTGAAGGAAATTAAAAAAAAAAAACTCAAACGATTATTTTTGCGTCGATTCCATTACTATTTAAATCTCTGATTTATAAATCCAGTAATTGATGGGTGGGATAGAGCTCACCCATCCACCTTACATATTTACGGAAACATTAATTATTAACAGTGTTTTAAATTTACAAGAATGAAATGAAAAGTAAATAACTTACTCAGGCAAGTCAATTGCAATTACATAAAACAATTGAAAAATGTAGTTGAAATTAAAATGAAAATAAATTTGGAGGGTGGTTAGTTAGTTGCTCATCCCAATCTTCAGTTACAAGATTTTATATTGGAGTTTTTTTTACTATTTAAATAAATTTGCTGTTATACAAAAATCTTTTCATTCGTTTTCAGAAAATTAAATCATAATTTTGATGAAATGTAATACAATATAAGCAAAAAAATTATTCACGTATATTCTAAGAGAAATACTTGAATAATTCATTTAAGTTCATACTTTACTTATTTAATTATTTATTTCTTTTCCTAAAAGAAATATATAGATCAAAGTAGATGAAACAAAATTGAAACTACGAGAAAAATTGTACTACAAAATTTCGAGTAGTTCCCTTCAATATTTCCAAAATTTTTCAAAATTACATTCTTTCAAGGTTTCTAGTAATTGTCCACGTTTCTAGAATTATTCATTTTTTTACAGATTTCTAGTATTTTACAGTAATTTCTTTTAAATTCGTTAATACTTTTTTAAGGGTTCAAAATAATTTTTAGCTTTTCAGCTTTCTGTAATATTCTTCCAAATTGCCATTATTTTCTTCAAATGTTATTGTCATAATATTCTAAACACATCTTTGTTTAAAACGCACTGGATTTTCTGCAATATTCCGTCAAAATCGTGGCGATGAAAAATTCTGAAAATAAATTTTCTGAAATATCTCAAAAACGACTAAAGCTATTTTTATTAAACTGTGCACTAATGTTTAAAAATATAACCATTTTTAAAACAAAAGCATAAAACAGCAAAAATCCTTCTATTGAAAAAATCAGCAGGTTTGACTAAATTTTCTGAAATTTCTTAAAAAGGGCTAAATTAGTTTTAATGAAATTCTTTCTATAATACTTCAAATATATTTGTGTTTGAAATAAAAAGATAACACATTAAAAGTCGCCATTAGATTTTCTGGAATATTTCATCAAAATTATGATGATGAAAACAATCTTCACTTATGACTAAAATTTTTTATATTTTTTAAAAACGACTTAAGGGATTTTAATGCAACTTCGCTTTAATAATCTAAATATGCGTGTACTTGAAACAGAAGAACAATACAACTACAATCCATGTCCTCAGTATTTAATTAAAATAGTAGAGATGAAAAAAATCTTCACTTAAGACTTAATGTTCCTAATATAAAAGTACTAAAGTCTTTTATGTTGTAGAAAAATAACTAATAATTAGAAATTCGTGTTTTTTTTTTCTAATTATCACTTAATGTTCCTTTTAAAATAACACCAACAGTAATAAATTATAATTAAACTTTATTAAATATACTCGCAATATAAATTTATTTTAAGTTCTTTTTCTTATTTTTTTAGTAATTCTTCTTCCAAATGTTTTGAATATTTAAGCAGTTTTCATTTACAATACTTTAATTTTTATTTAAGCACTTTTAAATTTTCCAGTTTAATCCTTTTACATTTCTAGATGCTTCCATGTACGTGTAAAATTGTCTTCAAGAGTTTCTTTCCTTCATTTTTAATTTCTAAAACTTCGATAATATTCCTGAAGGTCCTAGAATTTTCCAATAGAGTTCCTTGATGCTTTTATTAGTTCATCTTTTAAATTGTATTTCCCAGCATTGTTGTTCGTTTCTTAACGTTATTTTCTAGTTTCTATAATGTTTAAGCACTTTCTTTAAGAAACACTGAATAAAACACTTACTATGTTTTTAACCACTATAATTTATTATAATATATAATTATATTACAATGTGTACGACCTAAGTTTCGACTTTTGACGGTCATTATCAAGTCTTTAAATTACTAAAATTTCCTTCGAGGATTTTCATAACTTTTGCACATATTCTTTAAGATTTTTATTTTTGTTTCAATTTTGATGACTTTTTGTTCTATAATTTTCCATCATCTGTTTAGACTCCTAGTATTTTTTATGACTTCTTAACGAAGCTTCCAAAAAATTTCTAAAAGATAAATGACTGAAATATTTCATAAATTTTTTTGTTGCTACATTTTTTTAAAATTTTTGAATCTTTTTCAAACTCTTTCTTTCAGATTTCTATAATTTTTTAATATTACATCTCTCAGATTTCTAGAAAATACCATAAACGTTTTGAAGAGTTTTTCAATAACTTAAAAATTGTCTTTTTATTGCAATTTTTAAATTTTGCAGAGGCATCTTTTTTAATATGCTTATTTAATTTTGATAACTTTCTTTATAACATTAAAATACTCTTTTATGGTTTTTTTAATATGTTTCTTCCAGTTTCTATATTTTTTAATGTAAATTAAAAATAGTTTTAACCTATTAATTTCCAAACTACCTGAATTTTTGCACATTCGACAATTTTATAATAATTGTTTAAAAATTATTTAAAAGTTTTTAAATATTTTTCAAGATTTGTCGAATCTTTTCTTCATTCTTTTCAAATTGATCTTTTTTATAAGGTCCTAGAATTTTACAGCAATCCTTCGCTTTGTTCTTTTCGCCAATATTTCTTTCAGATTTCAAGCACTTCCTAGTAAATTTTAATCTTTAAAATTTTTAGCATATTTCTAATAATTCTCAGTAAATTAACTTTCAAATTGCGAGTGTTCTTAAATTTTTAACAACAATTTTTCCAGATTTCCATATTTCCAGATTTCTAAAATGTCTCTCAATTTATATCTTTCTAGTAATTATTAATATGAAATCTAGAAAAGAAATAGCTGGCAAACTTAGGAACTAATCACATAAACAATTTAAAAAATTGTAGAAAGCCGAAGAGAAATTTAGAAACCGTTGAAGAAACTGTAACTTTTTGAGCTTAAGTTAATTACAACAAATAAAAAGCCTGTGCTTAGCTAATTTCTTCAAATGTTAAACAAAAATGTTACTCCTTGCTTCACCTATTTATTTTTAACGTCAGACGTACATTTTGAAATGTACAAATAAATAAGTGAAGCAAGGAGTAACATTCTTTTAACATTTGAAGAAATTAGCTAAAATTTTCAAAATTTCTAAAAATTTAAGAACATTAAGTAGAAAAACAGAAAAACCTGGCAATTTGCAAAAATAATTTCATAGACTATTTTAAAAATCCTTACGTAATAATTCTGAAAAATTGGGATTTATTTTGATTGTTCAAAAACAATTAATAATACTTCATTTATATTTCTAGAATTTCTAAATAATTTGCCTTTAATCTTTTATAATTTCTCTTTAAAATGTAAATAAATTTCTTCAGATGTTTCAAAAATTTCCAATAATTTTATTACTAGAGAGAGACAAACATCTTTATTTATTATTGAATACATTTGTTTTGTACAATACAATCGTAATTTATTTTTATTACGGCTATCGACCCATGGTCTTTCTGCCAGTTATTACTAGATTTTTAGGATTTTCCAATAACTTCAATTTTAATGTAATATTCTATTCGTTTTCTTTCCATTGTTAAAGTGTTTTTAATAGAGAGACGACATAATATAGTTACTTGAGTACGTGAAGGTTAAATATCACTTAATTAAAAACACAGCTATATTCCTTTCTTCATTGGTGAAGAAGTGAAGAAAGGAACATAACTGTGGTTTTATTAAGAAAGAAGACATCTTTATTATCAGAAGTAATTATTAATGTATGTATGTACAGTGAAGTTGCAGACTTGGTATTTCTTCTAATCAACGGCTATAGACCCGCGGTCTTTCAGCCTGGTTTTTCATATTTTTTCTGAAAGTTTTATTTCTATTTCATTGTCAAATTTAAAAAAAAAATTCTCTTCAAAAATAGTAGAAATTTCTTTGATAATTTTAGAAAAAATCACTAAAATTTTCGTCGAAATTCACTTCTATTTTCCTACATTTTTCCAAGAATATTTTAGAATTTTCCAGAAATTCTCGTTCATCATTACTAGAATGTTCCGATCATTTTTATTTCAGGACTCAAAAGTTCCAGCAATTTTTTAGCAATGTTCTTCGGATTTCTGAATTATTGCATGACTCCTCCTTTTCTTCTAAATTGCAAAAATGAATTTTAAATATTTCAAAAAATCACTCTTCTAAATTTTTATAATATTGAAGCATATAATTTATTCTTTTAGCAATGATCTTTCAGATTTTTGCAGTATTGCATCGTATTGCTCCTCTTCTAAATCTCTAAGGATTCTAAAAATTTCTAATAGTTGCCCTTCAAAATTTTTATAATATTGTAGCATTTAATTTCTTATTAATTGTCAGAATTATTTAATTCTTTTCTTTCAGAATGTTTCATTAATTTCTCCTCCTGACTGTCAAACCATACCTTCTATAATATGATATTGTTGCCAAGCTTCTTAATGTTTTTAGTAATGTTTATTTCGGTAAATACTTTGTTCACTGCACTCTTGATGAAACGAAAATAGAATATTATCTGATTTTGAAATAAGACACTTGTTTGGTTTCATATTGGTATATTCAGTTTCCTGAATTACAAAATTTTGTAATTTCTTTGAGAATGGTCGCCATTGACCGAAACACGTGTCAGGAAACTGAATATACCAATATGAAACCAAACCAGTGTCTTATTTTAAAATCAGATAATAACGTTTATTTCGGTTTTCTACAACAAAAAATTCATTTAAAATTATGATATTTCTTCCGATGTATTTTCCAGATTTATAAAATTCATTTAATGTTAAAAATCTGGAGAATCTATCTAAGGAAATATCATCATTTGTATGAGAAATTTATAAAAAGGAATCTCTAAGAGAAATACTCGAATGATTCATTTAAGTTCATAATTTATTTACTCAATTATTTACTTATTTATTTTCCTAAAAGAAATATAGATCAACGTAGATGAAACAAAATTAAAACTACGAGAAAAATTGTATTACAAAATTTCCAGTCAATATTTCCAGAATTTTTCAAAATTACATATTTTCAAGGTTTCTATTAATTGTCCACGTTTCTAGGATTATTCAATTGTTTCCAGATATTTAGAATTTTACAGTAATTTCTTTTAAATTCGTTAATACTTTTTTAAGGCTACGAAACAATTGTTAGCTTTTTAAGTTTCAGTAATATTCTTCCAAATTGCCATTGTTTTCTTCAAATGTTCTATAATTTAAAGGAATCAATTCAGATTTTTTTCTTCAAGAATTGTAAAATTTTACTAGAAATGTTTAGAATATTCCAGTAAATTCTTTTCCTGGTTTCTATTATAAATATTTCCTAGTGGGTTCTAAGATTTTGTGGAATATTTCTTTCTAATTTCTCTTCTTTGTTTTTTCCAGATTTCTAGATTTCTAGAAAATTTTCTTTCAGATTTATAAATTTTTAAATAGGAATATTTCATTCTAGTTTTCCAGAGTTTAGAACAATATCTAGATATTTTTTTAGGATTTTCTCTTAAATTTCGAACATTACCTTTGAACGTTAAACAATTTTCTATGAAGTTTTTTCCGAAAATTATAGAATTATAGTAATTTTCCTTTGAAATTGCAAAATTTTTCAGATTTCTACATTTTCTCATTATTTCCTCGAAGTTTTTTAAAACTTTTCTCTAGAATTTTCAAACAAATTTTCCCATTGCAAAACTTTTTAAAGGTCCTAGAATTTTCCAGAATTGTGTCTTTCAAGTTTCTAGAATCTTCGAAAATTTTCTCTTCCAAATCAGAAATTTATTCAATAATTTACGAATTTTGCAAAAATGATTTTTTTTAGATATTTATAAATTTGTATTGATTCATTTTCTAAATTCCATCAATTATCAGTTTTTCCATTGCAATACTTTTTAAAGGTCCTAGAATTTTTAAGAATTGTTTCTTTCAAGTTTTTAGAATCTTCCAAGTAACAACATTTTCGCTTCCAGATAAGAAATTCATTCAATAATTTGTGAGTTTTGCAAAAATGATTTTTTTAGATTTTTATAAATTTACTTGAATTAATTTTCTAATTCCATCAATTTTTTCATTGCAAAATTTTTAAAGGTCTTAATATTTTCTAGAATTGTTTCTTTCAAGTTTCCAGAATCTTCTAAGTAACAAAATTTTCTCTTTCAAATAAGAAATGTATTCAATAATTTCCGAATTGTGCAAAAATGATTTTTTTAGATATTTATAAATTATATGGATTCATTTTCTAAATTCCATTAATTTTTCTATTGCAAAACTTTTTAAAGGTCCTAGAATTTCTTAGAATTGTTTCTTTCAAGTTTTAAGAATCTTCCAAGTAACAACATTTTCGCTTCCAGATAAAAAATTTATTCAATAATTTGAGAATTTTGCTAACATGATTTTTTAGATATTTATAAATTTGCTTGAATTCATTTTCTAATTCCATCAATTTTTTTAACGTCTTAAAATTTTCCAGAATTGTTTCTTTCAAGTTTCCAGAATCTTCTAAGTAACAAAATTTTCTCTTCCAAATAAAAAATGTATTCAATAATTTGCGAATTTTGCAAACATGATTTTTTATATACTTATTAACTTGCATGAATTAATTTCCTAAATTCTATTCTATTCTAAAAAATTTCTAAGAATTTTCTTCAAAGCTAAATTATAATTTTCTTCGAGAGATCAAAGTTATCCAATAATTTTCTTTCGAATTTTATTCTAAATATTGAGAAAATTCTTTAGAACTTTTAGAATTTTAATTTTAAGAAAATATACATCAACACAACAATAACCAAATTCTGCATGCAGTAAGAGACCAAGAATTTTTAATTTTCACTTTACCGACAATATTTGCCTTAGATTTAAATCTATTTTTCAACTTTATTATGATAAAAATTTTCCCAAAGAAACATTAGTTTAATGACATCAAAAAAAGAATAGTTCCAAACAAATACAATTTAATTCTGGTGTACCACAAGGTTCGCATATCTAAATATAACACAATAAGGACAATATTTACTCGGTTGTAATAATTAAGTGTTTATAATAGAGACGTAAACAAAAATTAGTTAAATGAAGTTAATCTAAAATAAAATTTGTAACATGTAGAGTCTTTAAAGTTTTTAAATTTTGCCAATAAGTACAAAATTTAGTATTTATTTAGTATTAACCACAATTTTCAGGGCTTGTTTAGAAGTATTTAAAATATACAAAAACCAAATATCTTGCTTATACAACCAATGTATATAAAGTTGTATAAGTGTATAAGACAGACTGGATAGAGAAAAATTATGAAAATCTATTATGTAAATCGTGATATTGCAGCGGTGTCACGGTAAAACAAAGGAAATGGTATTTCCATCTCTGATCAACCGAAACCTCTGATGACCGAACATTCGGAAAACCAGATCGTCGATCGAGTGCACGGCCAACTGCGAATGAACTGAACTTCCGTTGCGTAACCCAGTTGTGAACATGCGGTGGTTTCACGTGGTCGTCGTTATTCTGATCTTGGTCTTTGGATACGTATACGCTAGGAGTCCGAGTAAAAATGGTCAGTACTGAAGGTCACGTTTTGTTTTGATTGTGTGGAATGTTTACAATTGTTTAAGTGAGTTGTTCGTAATTAAAACAGAAATGGGATTTTTAATCATGATTAATTTTAATTCTTTGCAAACTAGATTTTATGCCTAGTTATTTTGAATGATTTTTGTCTATTTTGTATTTCTTCTTTTGTATTCTTGTATTCAATATTTGATTAATTATGTATTAGTTTATCAATTTCAAGAAATATTCAATTTGTGTCTTATATTAATAATTCTCTTCGTCTAACTTACAAATTACATGATTTTTGATTCGATGCGTTTGATATAGTTTTAATTATTTTCTCCTCATAACTTGTCTTATTTCTATATGTTTTTCATATTGTCCCAAATGCTTTTGATTCATTTGATTGTATTAATCATAATTTCGTTCCGTACAACGTGCTTAACCCGTACAATCCTTGATCTTCAACACGTGACTTTACTTTCAATTAATAGTCACGTTTTATAAACAAAAAAATCTGGTCTCATTCAGGGCTAATGTTTTACAACATATAAAATCATTAATTTATTCTCTCCTCTTTCAAAGAGAAAGTTATTCTTTCATAAATGTTATGTCTGCCAACAACAGATATAAAACAACAAAACCCTATATATTTATCTATAGTGCTGAATGAAAAAAAACACTTCATATTAGTTTTGTTTGGTCTAAAGTGTGAAAATTTGTAAGTTCTATTATGAATAATTTTTAATAAAAGTACTTAGAAAGTAAATTTATTACATCTCGAATATAATGAAGAATATTTTATTACTTTATTTCCTTCCTTCATTACGATCAATTTGATTTAAATATTTAAAAATGATCTAAAGCTCAAAAGATAACTGTTATAAATATCTTTCATTGAGGTATCTACATCGTTATACATTTTAGTATACAATAAAAATACTTCGTAGTTAGTCTGTATAACTTTATTTAATCTTTGTTAACTATTATTTCGACAAAGCACTTGTCATTTAAAAAATACAAAAACATAACTATAATATTACTCCTCTATTCTTGGCTGTTTGTTAATATTGGCATTATTTATTTATTTATTTAACCAACATAGTACAAAAGGTTGTAAATAAATTATTTATTTTTTAATGGTACACTGTTTATGTCATTATGAAAACCAAATGTAACTATTAGATAATAAAGCAAACGGTTTGAAACATAATACCCATTATCATGATAATTTCGAATTAAAATTGTCACATGTAATACGAAAAAATTTCATTGCGGCGTTTAATCCACTGACCGGATTATCCTAAACGTTACTGTGTAATTCGCTTAACCCGCGTGTAGGCGGTCCGCTTTAAATTAATGTGCACGAACCAGATAGTAGTAGAGATTAAATTTAATCTGTACATGCCGTAAGTGCCGAAATAATACAGAAAACATTGGCGTTTTTACAAGGTTTTTAAATTTTAAATAATAAAATACACTGCAGTTTATAGTATAATATTAAAAAAATACTGATTAATATATTTTTTATCTTAAATGGTATTTTTAAAATTCTTTGCAATGAATTATGAAATGATCAATAAATTCAAGTTTGAAAATTTTATCTCGTGTATATAATGTAGAATGTTTGCTTTATAGTATATTATATTTAAAGATTTCGCATTAAATATAGAATATTTACCAGTATAAAGACCGTAGGGTCCTAAAAAATTGATGGAGCAACTACCGAACCTCGTGGCAGACCATGGAAGAACAAAATTTTATGTTTGTTTTTTGTAATTTGATTTGTGTATGTATTTTATTTAAGAAAGAAGAAACAAAGATTTAAATAAAGAATTAAATATTATTGTTGGTGGAGTAATTAATTTATTCTGCTTATAATTTTAGGTTGTTATTGCCGGCCGAGGAATGACACTGAAGTGAACCAACCATTATACATTCGCAACACCACTTCTAAATACAGTTTCATCATCCCGGTGAACGGTTCCATGTTTCTGAAGGAAAATGAAGCAATCCTCTTGGTGTGTCCCAACGCGAGGAACACGTTGCTAAATAGTGAGTAATTTATTTTCATTAGTGGTAATAACGCTAATGAGAGGAATGCGTATTAAAGGCAATGTAAAGGTAGCCTCTAATATTTACAGGATTATTAGTAACAAAAATCGACGACGAAGTCAGTGTTGGATCTCTGCACTGAGATGATGAGGATAAAAAATTCTGGTTGCGACTAAACGGTTATATGCTTAGTTTTTCATATTTCAATTACTAAAAATGATGTATTAATAAAAAAAAACATTTATTTAGTAAATTATGTATTTATTTACTAAATATTTGCCAATGTTTTAATGATTGGATGGGATAGAGACCTCAATAATGTAGTATCATTATATAATCTTGAATATTACTCTGCTGATCTTAAATTATCTTGTATTATAGTTGAAAAATCTTAAATGACCTTAGACGGATTCTAACAATTGTCATAAGCGCTTAAATAAACAAACGATTATTAGATATCCGTTGAATGATTTATTATTCGAATCCATACTAAAAACTAAAATCATGTTTCACCTCTCCCTATATACCAATTTGAATTCCTTGAACATCGCTCCACTTCCTTACTATTAACAATCCTGACTTCAAACTGTCAAACAGCACTAAAAACTCCACCCCACCTCCTTAATTCAATTGACTATCTCTTGTTCTTCTCTCCTCCTTCAAGTAAAAGTCAAAAATACCTTATCCAATTCTTTTGTTCCCCAACAAGGTGTCCCCCAAGGTTCTCCCTTATCTCCTCTCCTCTTTAATATTTATGTACGCGACCTTTATACATACAGCGCTCATATACCACGCACCCCCCCTAAAACCCTTTCCACATTGCAAGAGCTGATTGATACCTTACAATTGTGGTTTACAAAGTGGAGAATATCGATAAATCCATCGACCTCATAATTCTCAATACAACGTAGCAATAAATAACCACATATTAGCAACTTCCCAATCTTGTAAATACATAGGAATCTTATTTGAGATCCGCAAGACATTAGTAATCATGGCGTTTTTAATAATAATAAAGATCTTTTCTCTATCTCAATGGAATGACCTTCAGTGACCTCGAATGACTTAAATTAATGTCACAACATGTATTGTATTGTATAAAGGGGTTTCCCGTTTATAATAAATAAATAAATAAATAAATAAATAAATTTGTAACTTAAATCACTTTGATGAATAATTTGTAGTACTAAAAATGATTAAATCACAATAAATATCCTTAGGTAGTCTTTAGGTGACCTTAAGGAACCTTAGATGACCTTGATTTACATATTGGAAAAAAATTAATTACTGTGTGCAGCCACGATAACAAAAATCATTTAAATAACTTCTGCTGGTTACAAAACGGTTGTTTCAGTTTAATTTTAATTGACCTCAATTTCAACTATATGACCTTAAATTAACTAGAATCGTGATTTTATGATCAACAAATGACCTTGAATTATCCTGAATTATTGTTCAGTCACATTTAATTACATTGAAAAATTTTAGTTTCAAGCAAAATATTAATAAAAACGTAAATTAATCTTTAGTTTAAGACAATTCAAATTGAAAAGATATTTCTAAGTAATACTGTAGTCTGAAGAAACGATGATAAAATCATAAAAATGAAAAGTAAAGAAACAGTACTTAAATTTCATATTTACTTAAATAATCTGTTCAATATGACGACCAATTTGGTCCAAACAATTTTGACACCTTGTTCTAGCAGAGTTACAAACTCTACGTAGCGTGTTTCTGTTTACTAATCGTAAACGTAATCTTATGGTTTAAAATTAAACACTTAAGTTTTTAGTGATACCCTATAAATATAAGTCAAGGGAACTAAGGTCAGGTGATCTTGCAGGCCACTGCATTGGTCCATTATTTTAATTCACTTCCTCATTAAAGTTTACTCTCAACAAATGTTGCACGTTACGAGTGTTATGGGTTGGGCAACCATCTTGTTAGAACCAGATATTTTGCATGAATTAGTAATTTATCTCAAAACAGTCATTATCACATTTGTTAGTAGCTTTAAATATCTGTTACGAGTTAAATTGTAATCAAAGATGAAAGAGTCTATTAAGTGACTATCTAAAATGAAAAATGTAAACAAAATTTCATACCAATTAAACCCCACAAGATATTAAAACCATTAATGATAGTTATTCTTATTCAACACTCCACAATTGGTAAATTGTGTTTTATCTGTCCATAGTATTTTCCTTTAAAAATTAGTGTCATCTTCACACATTTGAAGGTACCGCCTGCTAAACTGTACTCTTCGGTGGTAGTAATTATCACCTTCGGGTAGTCTTTAAGTGACTTTAGATATTGAATAACCTTGATTTACATATTAGATAATCTTTAATTACCGAGTGCATCTTCGATATCAAAAATTGTTTAAATAACCTCCGATGGTTACAAAATGTTTGTTTCAGGTAGAATTTTTGAGTTTAATTTTAATTGACCTCAATTTTAACTATATGACCTTAAATAAACTAGAATCGTGATTTTATGATCATCAGATGACCTTGAATTATCCTGAACTACTGTTCAGTAACATTCAATTACATCGGATAACCTTGAACGATAATAGAAAGGCCTTACATACCATTAAATGATAATTGGATATCCTTAAATAACCGCCAAGTGATCTTAAACTAAATGACCACAATTATGTAATATTAATGTATTAACACAATAAATATTATTATTATTATTATTATTATTATATAATCTTGAATATTATTCAGACGATCTTGAATTATCTTGTCTCATAGTTGAATAATCTTAAGGCTTTGAAAGGTCGTCATAAGCTCTTAAATAAATGACCTTGAACGACTTAAATTTGTAACTTAAATCACTTTGATGGATTATTTATAGTGCTAAAAATAATTAAATCACAATAAATATCCTTTGATCTTGAATGACCTTGATTTATATATTGGACAATGGTTTATTACCAAATGCATCCACGATAAACTCTGATAGTTACAAAATAATTCTTTCATATAAAATTTTAATTTTAATTTTATTTATCTTCATTTTGAACTAAATAACCTTAAATAAGCTAGAATCATCATTTTATAAGCATTAGATAATTTTATAAGCTTAATTAGAATTATGGTGAGGTAACCTTTAACTACTTCGGATGAACTTGAACGATAATGGGAAGGCCTTACATATAAACTTCATGACTTCAATGACTTCAAATAACTTTAAATTAATATTTTATTCAGATGATCTTGAATTATCTTGTATTTTAGTTGGATAATCTTAAATTACCTTAGATGACTTTGGATGATCATCATAAAGCCTTAAAAATCCTTAAATGGTTATTAGATATCCTTAGAATTTGTTGAATAACCTTCAATGACTTTAGACGACTCAAATTTGTAACTTAAATCACTTTGATGGATAACTTATAGTAATAAAAATAACTAAATCACACTAAATATCCTTGGGTAGTCTCTAGGTGACCTTAAGGAATCTTAGATGACCTTGATTTACATATTGGATAATCCTTACTTACCGAGTGCATAAACGATATCAAATAACGCTTAAATAACCTCTGATGGTTACAAAACGTTTGTTTCAGATAAAATTCTTAATTTGAAATATAATTGACCTTAATTTGAATTAAATGACATTAAATAACTTAAAATTGTCCTTTTTAATCATCAGATGACCTTTAATCATCCTGAATTATAGTTGGGTAAACTTTAATTACTTTGGATGACCTTGAACGATACTGGGAAAGCCGTACATACCCTTAAATGATAATTGGATATACTTAAGTAACCGCCAAGTGTTCTTCAAAATCCTTGAATGATTGTCGAATACTCTCAAATGGCATAATAGGAAATGACCCTAAACTGTCTTGAATAGTGTCCTTGAATAACCTTGAATGATAATTTGGTGTCCCTGAATGATTGTTGAGTAACCTAAGATGAAATAATATAACCTTACAAAAATATAATTATATAATCTTGAATTTCATTCAGATCATAGTTGGATGATCATAATTAATCTTAAATGACTTTGAACGATCGTTATAAAGCCTTAAATAACCTTGAATGATTAGATATCCTTAAAAATCCATTGAATGAATTTCAATGACCTTGAACAACACAAATTTGTAACTTAAATCACTCTGATGGATAACTAATAGTATGAAAAGAGAATTAAATCAGAATAAATATCCTTGTATGCTATTTGGGTTTTTAAGGAATTTAAAATCTTTAATGACCTTGAATTACATATTGGATAATCTTTAATTATCGCTGTATGATCTTTAATAATGCCCTTAAATAAATTTGTATGTTCTTACTCATTGACCTATTTTAAATTAAATTCCTAAATATATAACCTTGGATGAGTATGAATGATCAATTAAACTCTAAAAAATAATTATTGTATCGCCATAAATATATAAATATAAACTATTATTCGTCGCACGACATTGAATGACTTCACATGGTCAAAAGACCTTATACGAGCGTTTTCAATGTCCCGGAAAATAATATTACAAACTTTTTCTTTTTCAATATATTCACCTGTAACCCTAACACATTTCTCAGATCTATGAATTAACTTGTAAATACCTTCATAAACAATGAATTATTCTTTTCTAAAAAATACGCTAAAACTGCTACCTTCACTTCTTCATCGGTAAAAAATTTCTTCCCTCGAAGCTATTTCTTTAGATTTGGAAAGAGATAATAGTCGCTGGAAGTCAAATCTGGGCTATAATGTGTGTGATCAATGATATTGAAGGCCATCTTACCATATGCAAAGCAGCTAATAAAACAAAACTCTTGTGAGCATTGTTGTGAAAGAGCAGGGCACATCCTTTTCTCTCTGATAGCTTTTTTTAACTACTCTAAAATCGAATCATAGTATCTATCGGTTATAGAAACAGCTTTTTCCTTATAATCAATCAAGAAAAATCTTTCTATGTCCCTGAAAACTGTCGCCGTGAGCTTTCCCTCCAAATTGCGACACCTTGAATTTCTTAGGCGGTGGTGTACACTTTTTATGCCACTGCATGGAATCTTGCTTAGACTCAAGAGTTCATAGTGATGAACCTAACTTCATCGCTAGTAATAATTTGCTCCAGAAAAACCATCCTTGTTTTTATTACACTGGTTCAAAAACGAACGCGAACACTCAACGCGCTGCTTTTCTTGTGGCGATGTGAGCAATCTAGGCACCCATCTTGCACTGACTTTTGATATGCCGTGAAAATGGTTGTTTCAGATACTCCAACCATTTCTGCGAGTAGTTTTTTTTTTCAAACGTGCATCCACCAATATTATTTTTTCTATTTTTTGAAGAGTTCTGAAATAGTGACCTCAACAGACCGCCCAGGTCGGGAATCTTCTTCAATTGATTCCCTGCCTTTCTTAAAGAGGTTGTGCCACTTGTACACCATGGCAAGAGTCCCTGTAACTAGATGACAACTCTTTCAATATGGTTTGAACACTTTTTCTTTTCTTGGTAAGGAATTCTATAACGACGGGGAACTATATTTTCTCCATACTTCACAATTCCTTCCGGATTGAGTTGCTTGAATGACGATAGTTCAAAGACTACTGACCTTATTATGATTATACTCGGTATATACACTAATGATTAGTCACTGAACACGCAAGCGCCCTCAACACCGTCCATCCCCGCCACTCCGCGAACTTAAAAAAGCATTCTTATAGATGTTGAATAATCTTGAATAACTATTGAATCAACTTAATTGGTGCAATGGATAATTTTAAAAGATCAATAAATGACTCTAAATAATCTTGAGTGGTTGTTTGTACTTCTTTAATTTTTACAATTACAATTTTTTTTGACAAAAGTAGCTACAAAATGTTTAAGGGATATCTGAAAATTAGATAGATCTAGATCTAGAATTGGAGTTCCTCCAAGAACTTTAAGAGCTCGGTGCCGGTCTGTTCGAATTTTTAGTACTGCTGTTGTGTAGTCGTAACCTGTGCTGCCGCTTGGGTTTTGTTACTGCCTCCACTGATACATGCCTGTAACTGCGTAACTGAGTGTCCGGCAATGGCAGGTCGGTTGTTGAGGTCAATCTACTGAAGGTACGGCAGCAGTCTATGGTGGTGGATGTGCCACTGCAGACTGTTGAAGCGTGGGAGCTAGAGATGGAGCTTAAATTATAGTTTTGCGATTATACGATTTATAAACCAAATCACTTTATATGAATTCTATATTACAAAGAAATAATTGCCGCCACCATAACTTTAGCTTCAAATAACTCTTTGGACATTAAAGAACAATATATCACTATTAGATGACTTTGAATGAATATTAAATTACCTCAAAAAACCTTGAATGATCTTAAATGATCATTAATTCATAAATAATATCAAATGATCGTTCGATGACCTTTAACGATTTTAAATGATCTTGATTTTTCCTTAGATCTCCTTCAATGTCCTTAATTAACATTTAGATACCCTTGAATAACACTGATTGTTGGGTGATTTTAAATGACCATTGGATAACCTCGAGTTTTCGTTGGATATCCTTTGGTCATTTATTAGATGAACTTAAATAATTTTGAGTGATTACTAGATCTTAAAAAAGTTAAATAATTTTAGATCATATGTAATGATTCTACATAAACTCAAAGGGCTATTAAATGACCTTGAAAGGATTTTTAATGATCGATTGATCAAATAACTGGATATATTTATTGAAAAAGTCATTGAGTTTTAATAAAGTAAACTGAACACGAATTTATACAGTTTATACATAGAGTACTAAATCTATATCATTGTATTAATAGAAAGAAGTGCTTCATAAACAATACAAGGGTAAGGTAATTAAGGAATTAGACTCCTGTGGGATTTGTGACGTGAGATAATACTTAGTTTTCACATTTTTTCCTCTGAGATAAATATGTTTAAAGCCAATATAATAATAAGTTTTCTAAACCATAATCTTATAAGTTTTACAGAAGAACTGAATGATTTTCACAGTCAAATATTATGTGTAAAAAATTTAATTAAATAAGGTGAATCCGGAAACAAATAAAAAACAACCACCTACTCTAGTTTTCTGTATGATTACAAATAAAATATTTTAACAGTTGATTCGACAACATCTCACTTGGCCATATCATTTACGAGAGATACCTTCTCTTTTTTACAGGTAATAAAAACGTGTCCACGGGTTTATGTAGCGGAGGGAAAATTAAAGTGGAGCAACGGCCGTACGATTTCAATGAACTGCAATGTAATAAGTCAATACGGGGAGATGTGATGGCGACCAATAAGCGCTGCGGAAATAATGAAGGGTTTCTGACCAATATAGGATATTATGTAGGTAGAAAGGACTTTCTGACATTGATTGAAATCTGCTACGATCCAGCCAGAGGAAATGCTTTGTACGCCGAGCACACTGTGTACGGGGAATCGATTAGGCGTGAGTCGTCGATGCCGCCCTGTGAAGGGGGCGAGGATTGAAGAAGAATAAAATAACACCAATTTTTATCCATTTCAGACGCGTCCCGTTCGAAGAAGCGCCCCGGCTTTAGTTCCGAAGGCGTCGGCAAGGATATCGGCGCGTCGGTGGCCTACAAGAACGCGTTCCAGAAATCGACGTTTAACAAACTGCTGGGTTCTGCGGTGCTGGCCGAAAAGTACATAAACAGTAAATCGTACTTAGCCAGGGGACACCTAGCGCCGGACGCCGACTTCCTCTTCGCCGCCTGGCAGTTCTCCACATACTTCTACATTAACGCCTGCCCTCAGTGGCAGGTTATAAATGGGGGTAACTGGGAGAAAATTGAATCCATGATCAGGAAGACGTCGGGGAACCGGAGGGAGACGCTGCGCGTCATCACCGGCACTCACGGCGTCCTGAGCCTGGCCGATACCGCCGGTAACGCCAGGGAGATGTATCTTCTGTCTGATGGGAGATTGAGGGTGCCGGAGTACGTGTGGAAGGTTGTCTACAACGGGGCAGGGGAGGAGGCTGTGGTGTTGATTGTTTTGAATAATCCATTTGCGGGGAACGGCACGGGAAACGCGCGCTTCTGCAAGAGCATATGTAAAAACTGGGGATGGTATCGTAGCACTTGGGACCTACCCGAAAAAGGTTTGGTGCACTGCTGTGAATACAATGTATTCGCTAATACTGTACGTACGGTTCCATTATTAAAAGTCGGCGGTGTTTTACGAGGACCAAATAAGAAATAATAATAATAAGACTGCCTTAAAAATTATTTATTAAATCACTAGATTTTATAATAGACGCTATTTAAACATCATTTATTATGAAATCAAGTGGGTATCCAAATTGGCTAGGCTTATAAAATTTAAAAATATGTAAGTATATATAGAAAACATTTATCAACATGTTAACTAATTCTTTTAATCATTGAAATATGTATTTTTTATAAAACGTTATGTAATTTAATAAAAATTATTTATTAGCATATTTATTGTTTTAAAGTACTACCAAATTTAAAGATAAACATTTTTTTAACAACTTAATAATGGAATATTTCAGAGGTAATTTTAACTATATATTAAATGGCGCTTAATGCAACAAAAACGGAATTTAATTAATTCCGCTGCGCCGGTGTTCTCGTGTGGTACCTCTCGCATTTTCTTTAATTAAATTTAGGAAAGGGCGCAAAATTGCCGGGGAAAAAATGCGGGACCTTATTGTTCCAGTTGTAAAGTAAACAGTTAGACCCGGCAGCGGAGTGGAGGGCCGTTTTAAGGAAACTTAATTTTCTCATATTAGCCCCACGCCCGCACAAAAGGAAAACTTTTTTCCCCGGGAGATATTATAGACAGTAAAATTGAGTCGGGCCGTGGCGCGTTATTATTAAATCAAACGACAACTCTTAATATTCGACGCAACTTTTATCCAAGAAAAGAGCTTAATTGTGCGCGCGGCTTTCCCACCCTCACCGAGCCAATCGAGACGGTGCCTTCCGGTTATTGCATTACTGATGGGTTTTTTAGGGTGAAATGATTTAATTCAATTTTATTTATATTTACACATATAACAAAACAAATCTAAGCAAAATACATCACAGCAGAAATTTTAAAAACGTTCAGAACTGTAACTCCAATATTTTACACTGCAAGCTGAATTACAGTTAACAAATCAATCTTCCATTGTAAACTTGTTTGAAATATATGTTTTTATAATATTTTACTAAACAAACAATGTAACTAAATTGAAAACATAATGACAACAACACTGCAAACTTCATTTGAGTTATCGAAATTCACAACTTGAGATTAAAATATTACTAAAAAATATACTACCACAGTAATTCACCTTAAAATTTTTAGATACGTTCAAAATAAGTAATGTAAGTAAAGTATAAATATAATTGCCATACTGCCAACTTAATTTCAGTTAACCAAAATGGCATCTTGAGATTCAAATAATTCTAAAGTAAACAACACCGTAGGAATTGACTAAAAAATACAAATACATTTAGAATTAATATACTTTTAATATTCTAAATAAAAAGCAATGTGATTTTACTGTAAACACAATGATAACAATGCAAAATGAATATAAGTTAACTAAATACCCAACTTGAGACTAAATTTGTTCTAAAACATACATTCCTACAGAAATTGAGCTCAAAATTTATAAATATATTCAGAATTAATGTGTTTCTATTATTTTACAAAATAAAGAGTGTGAAGCAACTAAAAATACAATAACAACGCTGCAAACTGAATTTGAATGACTGAAATTCGCCTCTTAGAATTTAAAATAATTCTATAAACGAGATCACAGCAGGAATTGACCTCAATATATATAAATACGTTCAGAATTAATGTGTTTTTAAAGTTTTATCAACAATTTATGCAACTAAACAATAAATACAATGACAACATTGAAAATTTAGGTTCGATTAATAAATTTCGAATACTCGTAATTAAAGAAATACATTACTGCTGGAGTTTACCCCAAAATTAGTAAATAAATTCAGAATTTACTTTTATTAACCTTCTAGAAAAATAAATAATGTGGCTTAATTTGAGCATAACGGCATTACTACAAACTTAATTTCAGTTAACGAAGTTGACATCTTGGGATTCAAATAATTCAGCAAAATACACCCCAGCAGGAATTGACCTCAAAATTTGTAAATATATTTAAAATTAATGTGCTTCTATTAATCTACAAAACAAACAATGTTCCTCAACTAAAAACCTAATGTTAACACTGCAAACTAATTTTAAATTACCGAAATTGATTTCGTAAGACTTAAATGATTCTAAAAAATATACCACCACGGTAATTGACCTTGAAATTTACAAATACAATCAGAATTATTGTGCTTTTAAAAAATATATAAAAAACAATGTAATTAATCTAGAAACACAATGATAACAGTGCAAACTTAGTTTGGGTTAACTAAATTCGAATGTAGAGATTCTTGTAATTAATTTAAAAAATATATCACAGGAATTGACCTCAAAATTAGTAGATATATTCAGAATTTACGCTTTTTAACCTTCTATAAAAATAAATATTGTGGCTTAACTTCAAGCATAAGGCATTACTGCAAACTTAATTTCAATTAACGAAGTTGACATCTTGGGATTCCAATAATTCAGCAAAATACACCCCAGCAGGAATTGACCTCAAAATTTGTAAGTATATTTAGAATAAATTGGCTATTAAGCTACAAAACAAATTTGTAAATGTGCCTTAACTTAAAACATAATGGTAACACTGCAAAATAAATTTAAATTGCCGAAATTCGTATCTCGAGATTTAAATAATTCTAAAAAATACACTACCAAGGTAACTGGCCTTAAAATTTACAAATACATTCGGAATTAATGTGCTTTTAAAATCTACATCAAAAAACCTATGTAACTAAACTAAAAACACAATGATAACTTAGTTAATTTAGTTAATTATCCGAATCTATAGACTCATACAATTATTTTTAAAAATTGTCAGGGGAATTGACCTCAAAATTAGTAAATATCTTCAAAATTGATGTACTTCTTTTCCATTACAAAAAAATAAACAGATTCAACTTGAAACACAATGAAATTTTTGCAATCTTCATTTGAGTGAACAAAGTTCGAATTTAGAGCTCCGTACATTTATTTAAAAAAAAATACATTGCCGCAGGAATTGGCCTCAAAATAAATAAATAAATAGAATTGATGTATTTCCTACCCTTTCAAAATAAATAAAGTGGCTCAACTTTGAAACACAATGACAACACTGCAAACATAATTTGAGTTATATAAATTCGCACTTTGAGATTAAAAAATTTCTAAAAAAAATACACCATCACAGTATCGGGCCTAAAAATTAGTAGATACGTCCAAAATAAATGCAATGGTACGAAATAAACAATGCAACTTTATTAGAAAATACAATGAAAGCACTGAAAACTTCATTTTAATTAACATCTTGAGATTGAATTGATTTTGTTAAAGTACACCAAAGTAAGAATTGGCCTCAAAACTTATAAATACATTTAGAATTAACGTTCTTTTAAAATTCTACTAAATAAATAACGTAACTCAACTAGAAACACAATGGCAATACTGCAAACATAGTTTGGTATAACAAAATTTCCATCTTGAAATTCAACTAATTCTAAAATATATATCACTACAAAAAATTTGTAAATGTGTTTAGAATTAATGTATTTTAAAAAGTTTATTAAATAAATTTTGTAATTCAACTAGAAACCTAATGACAACACTCAAACACTCAAAAAATCAACGTAAGAATTTCACAAAATCAAATTTGCTTCAGTTTGTGAAATTCGCACTTTGATGTTCAAATAATTTTAAAAATTTTAACACCGCAGGAATTAACCTCAAAATGTTTAAAGATATTCAAAATTGACGTATTTTTAATATTCTATAAAAAAATAATAAAGTAAGCGACACAAGTTTGGCACATTTTATTAAATGTTAGATGTACATTTCAAAACATAATAAGATCACTGCTAACTGAACTTAAGTTAATGAAATTCACATCTAGAAATACCTTTAATTTAAAAATAAGGAAATAAACGCGGGAAATTAATTGAAATTGTATAAATTTTTACAGAATACTAACGTGATTTGAAAATTCTGCAGAATGCACCATGAAACTTATCTGTAAACACAATGACAATACTACAAGATGAATTTGTTAACTAATTTTACATCTGAAGATTAAAATAATTATAAAATATAAATCACTACAAGAATTGTCCTCAAAATGCGCCCAGAATGACTTTTGAACTTTTATCTTTTAAAGTTTTATATAATAAACAATGTGACTTAACTAAAAATGCAAAAGTAATACTTCAAACTAATTTTGAATCAATGAAATTCACTAAAACACAGAAAATCTTGTTCTAGTTTGATCTTGACCTACCTCAAATAAATTAACATTGTGAAAGGTCAAGAGTACGCTAGGGTAATACAAAATTGATTAAGGTAGGTCAAGAGTACGCTTGGAAAATGTTTCGATTATTAAGCAAGGCTCAGCTAATAAATTATTCGTTGGGGTAGGTCAAGAGTACGCTGGGCAATGCATAATTTATTAAGGTAGGTCAAGAGAACGCTAGGAATATATGATGAATTTTAAACTAATTTAGGCGTTGAATTATGATATAATTTTATAACTCTTTATTCTTTATTTACTTCTTCTTCTTTATTAAAACATATTTAAAAAGGAATATATAAATTAATGATACACGTAGAACTAATTTAGACAGCAAGAATCACAAGCAGAATTCACAGATTTTCAATGATTTTCAACTTAAATCCATATCCATCCAGTAAAACTTGCAGACAACTTGCAATATTGAGGAAGAAAAACTGTTGTTCTTATCATGATTTTCAATAGAAGAAGTGTTTTTGTTCACTAAATTTATATATCCCTTTCTATGAAGAATGTTTATTGTACTACATTCTTGATAGAAAGGGATATATAATTAACCAATTATTAAATTGTATTAAAACTTACTGAAAACTTTGTATAATAATTAGTAAATAAACATTTTGATTGCATTGGCTGACAATTGTTAAAAGTTCATTTTCTATATAAAACTAAAAAAACGTGGATTGTTTAGAAAGTTTCTTCAACAAAAACTTTATTCTGATAAAAAAAAAATATATTTCTTAGAATTTTAAATGTATTTTTTAATTGTATATTTAAAAAAAATCTTTCGGATAATACCAAATTCCTTCAATGATAAAAAAATCAATTCGCCTTTTTTTTAGAAAAATAAAACAGAAATTATGTAAGAACTAGAGAATTAGTCATATAACTTCTAAAATAAGTGATTTAGAAAATTCCGGGCACTGAAAATATAAACCATAACTTAGAAAACTACTCGCACATAAAATTCAATATTTATAAAACTCTCTGCATAGAAAATCATTCAATTTTTAGACTTAAAATTGTTTAGAAAAATTAATCATTAAGTTATATTTAGCGAATTTTTAGCGCTGAAATTTTGGAACTTCATTATACCAAAAATATTTTTGCTCATAATTCGAAATTGACATTTTTATAAGCAACTCTCTTTTTAAACCAGTATGACGTTTAATTCCGAAAGTTTAACTTTAAAATCACTGATGTTTTGTTTCAGATATTAATAGTAATTTTTTACATTTACTTGAAAATTACTGCATAAAACCATTATCGACGAGGATGGGATTCGAACCCACGCGGGCAGAGCCCATTGGATTAGCAGTCCAACGCCTTAACCACTCGGCCACCTCGTCTACATATAAATTAAGAATTAATAAAAACTAATTAGGTTTTGTATTTATAAAACAGCTAGTTAATTTTTGTATAACTTTAACTGAGCAACCAATGAAATTTGATTAAATCCTTAGGATCAAAACACGTGTCAATTAACTGATTAAATATATATGGAAAACAACCAGTTCTAATTCAAAACTTTTATTCCATCAAGAGATTAACACAGCAAGAATTGAATCCAATGTTTTAGTTTAGTTTCTTATTTATTCAAGTTTAGAACCCATGAAGAAAATGGTTAAAATTTGCATAATTTTAAAGCGAAATGCATTGGCATGCAGTTTTAAGTAGAAAAAAGGAAAGAGAAAGAAATCTCACAATTAGCAAAGAGTATTCATAGAATATTTTAAAAATCTATGTTCGGAATAGGCGATGGAATTCTTACAACGAGCAAACGGAGCAGTAACTTCTTAAATTGCAATCTTCACAAAATTATTCAATCTGTAAGAAATATTATTAGAAATTTGATTTTGAACGTTCTAGGAATATTTTTTTTATATTTTTAAAATTTCTAAATAATTTGTCTTCAAATTTCTTAGAATAATGTAGCATAATCGACTACATTTCAGGTTATTTTAAGTGTATTAAATTTTTTAGCCAAATTTCTTATATATTTATAGTTGTTGTCTAGAATTCCTGATAAACACTAAACTAACACATTTACTACGTTTTTAGCACTAAAACTAGTTTAGTGTTTATTTCTCTGAAAATATCTTTCTTCAGAAGTTCCAAAAATTTCCAATAAAATCATTTCTAGATTTTTAGAAATTTCCAATAACTTTAATCTTTTATTATACTCTATTCGTAATTTTTATTGTTAGAATGCTTTTAAATTGTTTTAAAATTCTTATTTCTATTTCATTACCAAATTTTTAGACTTTCTAGAGATAATGCTCTTCAAAAATTTTCGATAATTTTAGAATTATTTTCTATTTTTCTATTGCAGACTTCAAGAAAATTCTAATTGATTATCTTCCATATTGCCAAAATTGTCTTCAAGTCTGTTCTTTCTGATTTTTGAAGTATTGCATGCTTTCTTCATTTCTAAATTGCAAGAAATTGTTTTAAGGATTCTAAAATTTTTGTTCCATATATCTAAATTCTCCAGTAGTTTTTAGAATGTTATAGTATAAAAAAATTCTGGAAATTTGAATTTTTTTTGAGAGATTTCTTCTTGAATTCTAGAATTTTTCATTTTTATTGTAATATTTATTTCTTTTGAAGATTTCTAAAATTAATCATCGAAAATACGATATATACCAGATCTCAATCCTCCAGCCTACTTCTTGTTCCCAAGACTTAACCACACTTTGAATGGAAAGAGATTTCATGATATTCCTGACATCCAACAAAACGTGAGACTTTTAAACTTTACCCTAAAAGAAGTTTTCTTAAAAAATTGCCAGGACATGAATAGCAGATGTTAGCGGTGCATAGTCATGTGAGGCAACTTTTTCAAAGGACAGTAAGGGAACTTTTATTAATTATTTGTTAAGGGTTGTATAATTTTAAACAATCTTATATCAAGATATTTAGATTGTTTTAGTAATGTATTATGTATATTTCTAGAATATCTTAGAACTCAATTATTATTGTAACAAAACCAAAATTTAATTAATTTAAATAAGCTATTGCAATTTAGAAAAAAAATATTACTTTAAAGTTCTGAAAATCTAGAAGAAGATTCTTTGCGGATTCTAAAATACTAGATATCTCTAATTTTCCAGTAATTCCTCTTCTATATTTCTAAAAATTATCTTCAAGAGTTTTAATTTTTAGAATGTTTTTCTTTAATTCTAGAATTTTTCATTTTTAATTTAATAACATTTTTTATACTCCAACTAGATTTCTAGATTTTTTATAAGTAAGAATAGAATGGAATAGAAAAAAAATTGCTAGAATAGTCATTTAATTAAATATCGCAATTGAAAAGAAAAATTACTGTAAATTTCGATAATTCTTAGTAAAACGAAAATTTCATTAAATTTTCCTTCCAATGGCGATATTTATTCATTTAATCATTTAATTCTTTTTCTATTCTACATTTCGAGAATTTATTTCGAATGACAAGAGCTTTCCAATCATTATTTGAGGATTTTTATTTATTTATTATATTTATTTATTTATTTACACACGGGAAGCAATAATTAATAATTATTCATTTGCAATAATACACAACGTAATACATATTTAAATTAACTTAAAGGTAACGTAATCATTTAAAATTTTGAGTTAGAGATTTGTTTAAATTTAAAATTGTTAACATTTTCGTTGAGAATTTTCTGCTAGATTTATTTCTAAAAATTTTCAGTAATTTTACTTAGTATTTACAGGATTTTTTTCAATATATCTAATTTGATTGAGAATCTCTTTTAATAAAATTCCTTTCTAAATATCGATAATTTTTTCAAAGTTTTAGAATTTTCTGATAATTTTTCTTCCGCAAATTTTTTCAGATTTTTATAATTTTCAAGTCATTATTGTTCTATTTGTTGATACTCTTTTAAGGCTTCAAAAATTATTCAGTAATTAATTGTCAAGATTAATAGTTTCAAAAGTTTTTCTACTGGGTTTTGTAAATGTTCTTACATTTTCTCTTCTAAATTGCTTGAAGTACAAGATGCCCTCGAAGGTTGTAGATCTTTCTAGCAATTTCTTCCACACACTTCTAGATTGTTTTGTATATACTTACCAAATTGTTATATTTTTTCTCTATATACAGGGTGAGTTTTTTTCGATGTTCTCTATGGGGATCTCGGAAACTATAAGAGATAGAGAAACGGTTAAATGGGGAAAGAAGTGTAGATTTACGAGACGAATAAAATTCCACTTTTAAAGTTTTCAAAAAAGTCAAGGGTAACTAGATATTTTGAAAAAAGTGAAAAGTGTCAATTTTTTCAAATCAATATATCTCGGTTATTATAACAGATAGAAAAAAAACTGTAAAAGACAAAGTTTTAGATAATTTTATGCAGATTAATAAAAAATAATCAGAAAATTTTTATCGCCATTATTTTCCGAGATATGACGCAAACTTACATTTTTTTAAATGGAAACCATAGTTGGCTGTGACCTCATTCAAAAGGTAATTTTTTTCTCTTTAATCAAATATGGCATACGACATAGTTATTTCTAAAAATAAGTGAATTATAGTCATTTTAAATTTTATTATAAATAAAAAATGGGTAGCCATGAAAAAGGTGAAAGTAAAGCAATTGCAGTTGTTTATAATATTAGCAATATTGTAATTATTGGTTTTATAGAGATAAACCAAAATGAAACAACAGCATAAAGTAATTCTGTAATTATCAATATATCAATGGGAGAGAAATTTTAATATTAAAAAATATGGTCAAAGAGTCCACTATTAATATTATTATGACATAAATTATATCTTTTTAAAATTGAATTTATGGCTTTTTGACTATTCTCATGTAAATTGAATTAAATGTTTCAATAACAACTAGTTTATGATTCTCCACAGATTGATATGATTTTTCATACACTTTGTTTTCTACATAACCCCATAGAAAAAATTCTAAAACGCGCAGATCGTGAGATCTAGGTGGCCCTGGGATTGGTTTATTTCTTCCCACTTATAAGTTAGAAAAAGCATGATTTAAATAATTTTTAAAGCCAACGTGTTATGAGGTTGGAGCACCGTCATATTGGAACCATTTTAATCTTGCTTGTAATGATAAATTTAAACAATCGAGCGTATCTTCAAATGTTTTCTAAAGAAAATGAAAGTAATCAGTTTCACTTAGTGAGCTTTCAAAAATATATGGACCGAGAATTATTAATCCAAACACACCATGGATTAAACCCAAATTTAATTTGTAGTTTTCTCTGTGAAACTTCTCGTGGATTCTCTTAAGTTCATCTATGTTCATTAAAAATACAACAATTAGTGAATCGCGATTCATCTGTTCATAATATTTTTGTAAGAAACGTATTATCCTCTTGACAAATGGGTTTATACCACATACAGAAGGCCATTTGATAATTACAAAATTATTATTCTTATGCTGGTTTTCATTTTTATTTAACTTTGTAGAACTAATAATTACAATATTGCTATTATTATAAACAACTGCAATTGTTTTACTTTCATCTTTTTCATGGCTACCCATTTTTTATTTATAATAAAATTTAAAATGACTATAACTCACTCATTTTTAGAAATAACTATGTCATATGCCATATTGGATTAAAGAGAAGAAAATTACCTTTTGAATGAGGCCATAGCCAACTATGGTTTCCATTTAAAAAAATGTAAGTTTGCGTCATATCTCGGAAAATAAAGGCGATAAAAATTTTCTGATTATTTTTTATTAATCTGCATAAAATTATCTAAAACTTTGTCCTTTACAGTTTTTTTCTATCTGTTATAATAACCGAGATATATTGATTTGAAAAAATTGACACTTTTTACTTTTTTCAAAATATCTAGTTACCCTTGACTTTTTTGAAAACTTTGAAAAGGGAATTTTATTCGTCTCGTAAATCTACACTTCTTTCCCCATTTAACCGTTTCTCTATCTCTTATAGTTTCCGAGATCCCCATAGAGAACATCGAAAAAAACTCACCCTGTATAATTTCAGATTTCTTGATTTTTTTTTTAATAAAAAGTAGCCACTCGCTTGCTAGTCGCCGTACAGTGTAGACGTTCGCTCCAGAGTTCCTTATAAACGTGTTTAAACCGTGCAATCAATTATATTTTATTAATAGTGGTAATTCCACCAAACCAACTAAGTGCTCTCCACCATGGGTTCAGCCTCCGACTCGGAGGAGGAATTTAAAACCCCCAAGAAGAGAGGCAGAGGAAGGCCCCGCAAACCGTCGTACTCCGACTCGTCATGTGTAGAGGTAACACAACCCACAAAACGCACAGCCAGACCCAAAAATGACGAACCACAAACATCTAACACAAACAAACAATATAAACACACCTTCCACCTCACAACCGCTGAAGATATTAGCCGCATCCAGATGGTACAACATTGGTTAAAACACGATTTTAACAAAAACGTTTTAATCATCAAAACGAAACACGGTTTTATTCTCAAAGCAAACTACGAGAAACAAAGCATCATAAATGATTTAAACACACTAAAGACCAAAAGAATTATAACGAAACACGAGGCCACAGCACCGAACGCGAACGCAGAAAAACGCGACCACGCGGCTCCATCGTTCAGCTGCATTATCAAATCCGTCGAACTTGAAATAAACGACACCATGATAAGCGAACATTTAAACGAAATGGGAATTACTCATCGCTATTGCAAGAGAATAATTTCAAGACAAACAAACGAGAAAACGTCACTAATTCGTATAATCACCGCATCCCACGAATCATATAGCCGCCTACTGTTGCACAAATTTCCGTATTTATGCAAAATATACCCCGTTGTCGAAAGTACAGCACCCGAACCAATACCGACACCATGCGGAAAATGCAGCCAATTCACGCATAAAACCGCGGACTGCACAAATGCAGTTAAATGCGCCAAATGTGGAGGAACACACAATACATCCTCGTGCAACACAACGCTCCCGGAGAAATGTTCGGCATGCAAAGAAGAAGGACACGCACCCTGGTCACAGAAGTGTAAAAAGAGGCCCACTAAACCCATCGAAGGAATCCCGAACGTCAAGATACACCTTACTAATCAAAAAACCGCCGACATGGACAGGTCAGTAACTAAACACGTACGCGTTCATAAACCATTTTCATTGCATGACTATATTCTTGATACGTACGCTACAGAAATAAACAGGCCCTCAGCCGTTGACCGAAACGAACTTCTAAAAAAACTTAGAAGAAGATTCATTGAATCTTTCGATATTGAGGTACACGCATCATTTTCAGGCAACCGCATGTTCATTGTAATGTTCGACCTGAAATTCCCCGAAGACATCCCTCCCGTACTCCCAACCGCCGGTGTACACACAGGTAATGTGCAGGTAAATAATGACTAGTATACGTTTCCTTTACTCTAACATTAATTCCCTTCGTAATAAATTCCATTTACTCGCCCATTACCTATCCAACAACCCAATTCATATAAACCTCCTCGTTGAAACTAAAACTAGAGAGAACTTCAATTTCAACAATTGGAAGAGTATGCAAATACCTTCCTCAATAGCTAATGAAAATCAACGAGGAGGTTCCATTGCCTCCTTTCATCCTTCCTTATCATACGGTAAAGCCAACCCACCCCGCATAAATAACAACCTGAATGAATGCCTTCATTTTACTCTTCCCCTCACACATTTCACCCTTCACGTTTTCCTAGTATATATCCATCCATATTCCTCTATTGACGACACAATATTCACAAAAGCATCTCTATATGACCATGCAATCGTAATTGGCGATTTTAACGTCAATAGTAGGAAATCCCGTCAAATCCAATCCTTTATCTCCAATTCGAACTTCATTAAAATTCCAACCTCTCCAACTTTTATCATGAGTGAAAGACAATCAACAACCCCCGATATAATCCTATGCACATCCAACATCCGCCACCTAATTCACTCCATAAAACTGATCCCAGACCTCTGTTCCGACCACCTATCCATTCAATTTGATTTTAATATCCAATCCCAACCTACCCTACCTCCCCCGGAATATATTTTCCATTACCAGAGTTGCAATATTAACAAGGTTATCAACGACATAACATCGACGTTTGATTTTACACAAGACATAAATCCTAATACAATTTCTCACTTTTGCACAGCCCTATCAGAATCTATCACGTCCCATACACCTAAACTAAAAAAACAATATTACAAATATCCCCTACCAAAATATATCCTACGACTTTTAAAATATAAAAGACAATTATACAGAGACAGTAAATTCTACGAGGACAGTTCAATCAAAAATAAATTCAACAAACTAAATAAAGATATCAAAATTTTAATTTTAGACTACAAAAAACACAAATGGCTTGAGGCTTGCCAAAACATTAATGAACAGAAGGGAAAAACGTACTGGACCGAAATTAAAAAACTTACGAAATATAAAAAATATGACCATGTTGCCAATATAAAAGACCCAACCGACGGATCAACGCTGACAGACGAAACATCAATAGCGAAAGCATTTGCAGAACAGTTAGAACAGACGTTTCAAATATCTCACAGCAACGAATACGACAACGACTTTTATAGGACAGTAACTGACTGGTTCAATTCTTTCGACAAAACACCCCTACCCCCTCCAACTGACGATTCAATCGACGAGACAGATTACTACACACAGTTGCACTCTGGTAAAAATTCCTCCCCTGGCCGTGACAAAATTCCTCGTCTACTCCTCAAAAAACTCTCCCATGAAATCCATATGTTTATATTGAAAATATTCAATTATTGTTATTCCCATCAACACTTTCCCACTGAATGGAAACAAGGCATCACCATATGCATCCCCAAACCCGACACCGATCCCACACTAGTATCCAGCTATCGTCCCATTACACTACTCCCGGTAATTGGCAAACTTTTCGAATCCCTCCTCAAACAAAAACTCCTTCAATCATCCAAAATCCATATCCCAGATTACCAGTTTGGCTTCCTACCGCAAAAATCAACCACTCTCCCTCTATCCATTCTTACCTCCAATATACAAACCAATCATCTTGAAGGAAATAAATCAATAATTCTCTTTTTAGACTTTCAAAAAGCTTTCGATTCGGTTTGGCATATTGGCCTCCTTTACAAATGCTTCCTCTTAAACATCCCACGCCACTTAATAATCCTTATATACAAATTCCTTTCTAACAGATCCAGCCAAGTACGAATCAAACAAACATTATCCGATCCATTCCCAATCCTCCAGGGAGTGCCCCAGGGCTCTCCCTTATCACCCCTCCTTTACAACATTTTTTGTCACGACCTGTATAATCCCAACCCTACATATTTTGATCCTTTAAACTACGCCCTTCTCTTTGCCGATGATACCACCCTTATCGCCCATGCTCCATCTATCCAGGTTGCCCAACAATCCCTTCAAAAATCATTCAATGCGATCCAATCCTGGTGCTCCAAATGGCGTATAAAAGTCAACCCCTCCAAATCCAAACTCCTAATCCCGCATCACAAAATTACGCCACACTCCCCCTCCATTATCATAAACAATACCATAATATACCCTACCTACTCCTGTAAATACCTAGGCATCCTGTTTGATTCCCATCTCTCCTTCAAAGCCCATGCACAAGCTATAAAGGTAAAGATTAAAACTAGAGCCCGACATTTTCGAGCTTTAACTTACAAAAATGAGGGTATTTCTACCAAAACCGCTGTGACAATATATAAAGCCATTTGTCGACCTCTTATAGACTACGGTGCAATCCTTTTCAACCAAATCCGTCCTTCCACTCTCCACCACTTTAACGTCGCCGAAAGGTCAGCCCTACGAACCCTCACCAAACTCAGACACCCAATTAACCCGCTCCATAATCCCTCAAACGAGCTCCTTTATGAATACACCCAAGTTACTCCTATCTCCCAACGTATACATAGTCTAAGTCTTAAATTTGCCAACAATCCTTTTAATGTATCCCTTCTCAACAAATTTTGCATTCCCCGAAATCCCAATACCCCATCTAAATATAAACACCCTTCAGTCACCCTACATCAATTCATTAGTGCGAATCATCCAGACAGTTAAGCTAGCTAGCAAAGTTATTTATTTTTTTACACTAAATTAGAGTCAAGACAGGGCAGAAAGACCGATGGTCGATAGCCCAAACGGACAGACTAACACATTAGATACCATTTGTAAATGTTTTTAACTTTGTATATATGTTCGAATAAAGATGTTATTCTCTCTCTAAAAAGTAGCAGTAGTAGAAATTTTCTTCTAAAATTCTAAATGTTCTAGTATATTTTTTTAGATGTCTAGAATTATTCAGTAATTTCTTTTCTACATTACTATAATATTCTATATTTTTTTTTTTTAATTTCCATTTTTATCTTCAAATGTTTAGAGTTTTTTTTAGAATTCTTGAATTTTTAGAATTTTAAGCAAGCTTTTATCCAGATTATTAGATTTTGTTTTAAGATTTCTTATTTAGATTTCTAGAATGTAAATTCATAAAATTTTCATAAATTCATAAAATTTTCTTTAAAAATTGTTGAATTCGGTCAGAAATTTTTTAGAATTTTCCAGTAAATTTTCTCCTTAATTTCTACACATTTTCTATTGGTTTTTAAGAATTTCCAGTATTCAACTTCAACAATTTCTCTTTGCAGTTTTCTTCTAGTTCTCTAGAATATTGTGCAAATGGTTCATTCAGATTTGTAGAATTTTAAAGTAATATTTCCAAATAGAAAAAAAAAATATTTTAGCGTTTTAGAATTTGCCAGCTAGATTTATAGAAATAATAATACTAAATAATAGTATTTATATTTTATGCTTTATTTGTGAACAGTCTAGCGACCATTGGTCTTTCGGCCTAGACTTATAGATTTATTCATGATTTTCTCGTATAAATTGCAAATATTATCTTTGAAAGTTTTCAATTTTCTATAATTTTTTTCCAAGAATTATAGAAATTTCTAGTAAAAACTTTCTTTTAAATTGAGATATTCTTTTATTCTTTAATCTTTATTCTTTATAACTTTGCTCTTCTTGTCTACAACAAATTTTTACATAAATAAATGAATGTCGTAGAGCAGCAATTTTTCATTAAGTTTTCTTCAATTTCGTATAAATTTTTCGACTATTTCTTCGAGAATTTCCTTCGAGGGACAGGAAATTTCGAATCATTACAAGATTATTAGAATTTCTCTTCTCAATTGCGAGATTTTCTTTAAAACTTATTTTCTGAATTCTTGAATTTTCCATTAATTTACCGTAATTTTTTTAAGGTTCTTGTATTTTCCAAAACTGTTCCTTCCTAGTTTCTAACTTTCTATATATTAAAATTTTCTCGTCTAAATAAGAAATTTCTTCCTGGATTTCACAATTTTGCAAAAATGTTCTTTTAGATTTTTATTAAATTGCATGAATCAATTTTCTAAATGGCCAACATATTCTTCGAGAATTCTAACTTTACAATTTAATTTTCTACGAGAGTTCTATATTCTACGAGAAAACTAGAAAGTATCTGGCAAAGAACTAAGATATTCGGTTTTACAGTGATTATATTTTATTTGTATATTAAAGTTGTAAATAACTAAGATTTTCAAAATGTGTGTTTATTTTCACTACAATTCTTTTGCAAATTTGTTTCTTCTTTAGGTGAATGAAAGTTTACAATTGTAAAACGTAATGTACAAAGTACAATTGTAAACTTTCATTCACCAGGAGAAGCAATAATTTTGGGAAACAATTGTAGTAAAAATAAACACACCTTTTGAAAATCTTAGTTATTTACAACTTGTATATACACATTAATAATTTCAAATTTCGTATCATCACTTCTATATGTATATTATTATGGATTATTTCGTTTAATTATGATGGAATTAAAATTAATATCATGCGTGGATTTCGCTTTTAACCCTCGTCCAACTGCTTGCACGTACGTACGTACGTAAAATCTGGTTTTACGATAGTCATTAAAGGGTTGAATTAGACGAGCGGGGAGGTTTAGTAGTTGCCGCTAACTGAAGGTCGTGACAAGCGCACGTCTCATCTCCTGCATTAGTGAGTAGATTATCACAAATTCAAATGTAACGGCCGTTTCGCTCTTGAGAGACTCGAACATATGCAAGGTTAATATATCTCATCGCGAGTTGTAAAACTTAGTTGAAGTCGTGAACACACCCACCCAGCGCCGCCCTCCCCACCGTTTAATATTTAACTCGCATCGGCAACCGGAAAATTTTCCTATTGTGCTTTTAATTAAATATTCGGGCCGGATGTTTAGTCGCATGAAAAAAAGTTTGCATTGCGGGGGTTGGAGATACGGACCTTCCCCCTCTACGGGTAGGAAAATTTTTCTGGGTCTGCTAATGAATTTAGGCTCCCGTCCGCAGTAGCAGCAGGCTAGATTGCCTCTCGTTGCACTGGAATTAGTCGAGGACCCCCACACCATCCTCTCCGGGGACCCAACTTGCGTCGTTGACAATTTGAAACTTATTTTAACATTCATATAGGTATATATATCCTGTCCCTAATTTATATGTATATTTATTACGATCTGCATATCTTGCCCGTCCGTATAATGAACATTAGCACGAGGGGGGCGGCGGTGGTGGTGTTGGGTAGTGGAAGCGCTCTCCAAGTCCAAGGTGTGATTTATTTATGCCTCCTGGAGAGGCCATTTATAACGCAATATGCATAGCATTCGAAACCCTTCGCGCGGGGAAAAAGTCGCGGAAACGAATTTAATTCTGAATTTCGTGAGTGAACTAGAGATAGAGAGAGTGAGGGAGAGAAGAGTGGAATTGGGTTTTGTCCGCTGTCGGGGTCGTCTTGTGTTAATTATGAGGAACATGTATTGCGATTCCCAAACGAGTCCTATCTACACTCCGCCAGGACACTGTTATATGCAACCTCATCAAGATCATAATTGTACTTGACTTTTTAATAATTCTATTTAATTTTCTTTATTAATTCACATATACAATAACACTTTTTACACTCCTTACACAAAAATTTCTCTTCGTAGTAACTCGCCTTTTCTTCCTCTTCTTCTACGCTTACACTCGCTAAAGATACTGGAGGACATGTAGGATAACACCTGCCCTTATCACAAATTGTGTAATCATTATAATCATCGATGATATCTGATATATTGAATACATCAGAAGTTGGATGTATGTAATGAGGAACTTTATTCATGCTAGTGGATTGTTGATCAAATTCCAAGTCTGAAGAGTATAGATCGTAACTTAAATATTTACCCCCACAAACACCTTCTTCTGTAGGTGTTGAAATTTTTGGTGTAAAAAGGTTGTAATCATAAATTTGATCATGCGATGATGATGATTTGGACATGATTAATTCTTCATTTAATACCATACGCATTCCTTCCTTTATACTTGGAAAACTTGGTACGTTCCTATCTGAAGCAAAACGTTCGCGGTGTTCGGAAATAACTGCAATTATCCTCAAACATAACGGATCCTTTTCACATGAGATGTTGAATGAAAGATGCCTGATATCGCAGGTGAATATCTCGCGATCCATCAACTCTATCCTCAAACGATTAATATGCGCGGTTGGTTCAACTTCTACCATAAACTGATGATTTGTTAAATAATCTTAGAATAGCAAAAGCTGTTTAAATAAAATTTTACGTAATTAGAATATCTAACCTATTAATCCAGTCAATCGTTGTGTCCTATGCCTGACAACACCATTAGCTCTGTATGGTCCGTACAAGAGTTTTATTGTGATATCTTCATCCATTATAATTTTAAATGTTTAAATATTAACCCACCCAACCCTTAAAAAAATAAAAACCTTCCCTGACGTTTTTAATAAAGGTAATAAAATTTTGACGTAAATATCAATTATTTTAATTTAAGGTTAGAGCTACTTTTTTTTTGGTGTAGCAGACCAATCGGAGTCGGAACGGTGTAATTGGATTACCGTTCGCATTCAACTCGTAAAGATTTATTTAACGGGCGCTTTTTGAACAGTATACGGCCAATAAGACGTTCATAAAGCGAGCACACATTTGAATAATGTATGGGCCGGCGTGCCTTTAAGCGGCGGAGATTTGAGCTATCGTCGTAATACAGTTATGAAGCATTATATTTTAATTCCCCGCGCACACCACCGGCACGTTAACGGGGGCGGCCGGGGGCGCAGGAGAACGCCATGAAAATTAAATGATATGACCGTCTCGGAGGAGGTAATTTTAAACACTTCTGTTGTCATAAAAGATGCGAGAAAGAACCATTTCGCGACTTTGAGAAAGAGGAGACATGGGACCCTGTTTCGAGAGTTAAATAAAATAACATTTCTATGAGAGCGCGAGTCGGGGAGGCGTTATGAGGCAAAAGGGACATTACGACGCTCATGCGGGACACACAAATAATAAATATTATAATACGGAATGGCGGACGGCGAGTTGTCTGCCCTGGCACGACAATGCAACACATTGTTATACACGTCGCCCCGATGACAGTTTTGCCTTCTTAGAAAAAGTTTTATCGCCGCTTTGGGAGCGCGCAGCTTCGATGTGCATGTTTAAGCTTAATGGCCGCGCGGTATCTCGGCCCTCCTAAGGCTTCTCTGGACCGCTATCTCGAGATGCAAAGTTTCCCCGTGAAGGAGAGGACATTGTCTACTTCAAACAAGACGGAAACCTACAACTTACACAACGATAACATATTAGACTCTAAGCGAAATTAGTAAAGAATTATTCCAAAAGATATTCAATCTATTGAAAAGGAATTTTTAGGGTGTTGTGACATTCTTTTACTAGTCTTGAGGTGATCTTGTGACCGCTCACTGCTAGCCCTACTATCTGTAAGGATTTGGATGTTCCTATCACGGATGTCACGGTGTAGGATTTCTTTTGCCGCATGGATAATGCCAACGATCTCTGCTTGAAGTGCTTCTCTAGGGTTATAGCTAGTGATAGGTCTATTTGTTGCGAGTAAATACCCCTCCCGGATCCTCTTTTGGTTTTAGAACCATCAGTGTAAATTCGGAGGGTTTCCCCACCATCTACACTCCCGGTTCCTCTTTTTGTCGATACATTATAGGGTCTATTGAAGACGTAGCAGGATGGCAAATTGTTCGTCTTACTTCCAAAGAGGGGTGTCTTCTTGACAGCCTCCTCCAACTGAGTTTAGGCGCAGTACTGCCGCCGTGGCTATCTCCTCTACATATAAGTCGAAAGGTAGAAGGCACAGCATTGCTTCCATTGCTGCAGTGGGTGTTGTTCGCATTGCCTCGGTCGTGCTGAGGTATGCTGAGTAAGTTGCTTTGCTGAGGTTTTCTGTCTGGCTCTGGGCCACCACACCAGTGCTCCATAGATTAGCATTGATCTAACTACCGCTGTGTACAGCTAAAGGTGCTATCTTGGGAGATAGCCCCAATGTCTGCCCCACAGCCATCTAGTATTGCCAGAGGGAAACACACGCTTTTTTACATTTCATTTTGAGATGTTCCCACGTCACCTTGCCGTCGAGGATCACTCCTAGGTATTTAACTTTCGACGACAATATCAAAGCTTTAGCTTTCCTACTTTCCTTTTCCTTGTGAAGAGGACCATTTCAGTCTTTGACGGATTTATGGTCATAGACTGGTCATTACACCATTATTTTGATGGCTTTCTGCATCAATCTGCGTATCACCGTCTCAAATCTGCCTGTTAGCAGGATGGTTATGTCATCTGAATATTCTATGGTGTGGTAGCCATTGTCTCTAAGTCGCCGCAGTAGGCTCTCAACAAATATGTTAGACAGGATTGGTGGATAATTACTGAAGAGATTATACAAGAAGTAGCTGAGCATGATAAGCGTAAGAGTAATATTATTATTTACGGACTGGCTGAAACAGTTTGTGATTCAAAAACACAACAAATTGAGAGTGATAACGAAGTAACCTCCGCTTTGTTGTCTGTTTTAAATGTCCACGTTCCAGACTCAAAACCCGTTCGCCTTGGGAAATATGACCCCACTCGATCCCCTAGTAGCCGACCCATTAAATTGCCATCCGTAACTGTCATAAACTCAAGTTGAGTGTCAATATTTCCCTTGATCGTACTCCTGCACAAATTGAGTTTTACCCTAAAAATGAATTAACCCAGAGAACAGCTGCAGGTGAACGAGGACTTAAGATTAAATATATTAGAGGGATACCCACTATTATTAACACATCGGAAAACTGAACCGGCCCAACATTACCGATAATACTACAATCAATATCTACTACCAAAATACCCGGGGTCTCCGAACCAAAACACATGATCTCTACACTGCATCGCTTAATATAGACTTTGATATTATTGCTCTGACTGAAACTTGGCTGAATGATTCCATACAAGATAGTGAACTACTGCCATCCGACTTTCAAATATTCAGGTGCGATCGACAACGTGATGTCACTGGACGTTCGTTAGGCGGAGGGGTTCTTGCTGCTGTCCCTGACCATATATTCTCCGAAGCACTTGATGATGGCTGTAACATCAACTTAGTTCCACTTGTGGATATAGTTGCTTGCAAATGTATATTTAACAGATTTTTATTTTATATTGTAGTACTTTACATTCCACCTGATCTTTCGTCCGATTTATTGTCTGAACTATTTGAACTCTTGGAACTTTTTTTACTTGACAAACAGGTTTTGCTCATAGGTGACTTTAACGTACCGCAATTTACCTCTTCTGCTACTATGCCATCCTCTTCACCTAAGTTAAACTCTCTACTAAATTTTATTACCACATTAAAGTTAAAACAATGTAATACTGTTCCTAATAGTAATGGTAGATTACTCGATCTAGTTCTTACTAACATGTTTACTAATACTTTAGTGGAACGAGAGTTGATGCCCTTAGTTCCTGAAGATGCTCATCACCCTGCACTAGTTATACATTCTCAATTACTCCCATTCTCTAATTCTAATTCGGCACGATTCCCAACGAATAACAACAAATTTTATAATTTTCGCAAAGCAAATTATCCCAAACTATATAACTTACTACAGTCAGTTGACTGGTCTTTTCTTGAAACTTATACCGATGTAAATGTTGCGCTTAATGCATTCTACTCATTGATTTATGATTTACTTGATGAAACAGTTCCTTCACACGTTCGACACAAATCCTCCTTTCCGCTGTGGTTTACGCGCGAAATTAAGAATACAATCAGATTAAAGGACTATTATCGTCGTAAGTGGAAGTCATCTAAATTACTACATTATTACCATGAGTTCGACCGTCTCAGAATTGATCTCAAGATTAAAATAAAAGCGGCCTACACGACTTATTTAGCGAAACTTGAGCAAGAAATGAAAAATAATCCTAAGTCACTTTGGAACTTTATACATGCTAAAAATGGCACTACAAGAATTCCTTCTCAATTGTGCAATGGTAATACAACACTCAATAAACCTGATGAAATTGTAAATTCATTTGCTGATGCCTTCCGCAATGTTTATTCCCCTTCATCAAATGCAACCTTCACAGAACCATCTGCATATACTATTGCCTTTAATTTTACTCCTTTCAACGAGACTGACGTTATTAATAGTATTAATAAGCTCAAAAATAACAACACTGCTGGTGATGATCAATTACCCAGTTTTTTCATTAAAGATTGTAAATACATATTTGTCAAACCTCTATTAATTATTTTCAATTTGGCAGTTCTTACTCAGACATTTCCGCAAATGTGGAAATATGCGCGTCTGAGCCCTGAACACAAAAAGGGTGATAAAACCAATATCAGCAATTACCGACCATTGCTATTCTCTCAAACTTTTCTAAAGTTTTCGAACAAATGTTGTACACTTCCTTATATTGTCATATAAGAACTTTAATTTCGCCATGCCAACATGGTTTTATGAAGGGTAGGTCTACAGTTACGTTACCAACCTTGCAATCATCACTCAACATATAAGCGATTCCATTGAAAATCGAACTCAAATGGACGTAATCTACACCGATTTTTCTCGTGCATTTGATTGTATTGACCACACTATCTTGCTGAATAAACTTGCGGAATTTGGTCTCAGCACTGATACTATTAATTTTTTTCGTTCATACTTGTATGGTCGAACTAACTATGTACACTATAATGGATATAAGTCTTATACATTTACTTCATTGTCTGGGGTACCTCAGGGCTCCAACCTTGGTCCGCTTTTATTCATCATGTTTATTAACGATCTAATTTCCTCTTTGTCTTGCCACGTTTTAGCATATGCGGATGACTTGAAAATTTTCTCAAATGTTTGTAATTTGCACGACTCACTGAAGCTCCAAGATAATCTTCATTTCTAGGTGGTGTACTAATAATAAATTGAACTTGAATATCAATAAATGTGCTACTGTCATATTCTCACGTGTTTCGCGCGTAAACTTCAGCTATAATATCAATGGCTATCCCCTACAACGGCTTACAGAGATCAGAGATTTGGGCGTACTCTTTGACTCTCAGATAACTTTTGTTAAACACATAAATGATTTATATTCATCTGCTTCCAAAATGTTGGGTTTCATTATGCGTACTTGTAAATATTTCAATGATAGTGATGTAATTAAATGCCTTTATTCGGCTTTTGTACGAAGTGTTTAGAATACGCTTCGTCTATTTGGTACCCCCACTTTGTGTATTTATCACTACTAATTGAAAGGATACAACGTCGCTTCCTAAAATATCTGAGTTTCAAGGAGGACAAAACTTTCCCTGAAAGAGGTATAGAATATGAGCAGCTACTCCATCGTCATCTTCTAAACTCTCTTTCTAGTCGCAGAGATGTAAACAGTGCGTCACTGATGTACAAATTAATTCACAATGACATTGATTGCCCAGATCTTTTATCAATGGTGAAGTTTTCCGTCCCTAGGCTTACCTCGCGGCATACAAACCCTACTTTTTTCATCCCCACATCGAGGTCCGTTACTATGTCTAAGTCGCCGATCCATCATATGAGTAGAAATGCTAATACCGAGTTTCACGATATATTTATCTAATATATTATATATATCTAATTTATAGACATTTCTTTGTCTTTATTTCTTCCTCCTTCTTCTTTTCATTTTTATACATCTATGATTAGTTATTATTTATTATTATCTTAATGAATTAATTGTTTACTTTTTACTTTTGTACTTAATGTTGTCCTGTAATTGGTTTATCTGTTGGGCAAATAAATTTATTATTATTATTATTATTATTATTATTATTATTATTATTATTATTATTAGGAATAATAGTAATAAATAAACTGTATAACTTTAGAACTAACTACAGCACACCGACTTTTTACGCTTTGTATCATTTCTTCTTCCATGATTTCTTCAAATAATTCTCAACATCTTGGACTATGAGTTACTATTATACTCGTCCACATTTACTTAACTTCTCCTTTCTTCTTTCCGGACAATTGGTGCACTATCTTGTTTTCGTTCTACACTATGCTATTGTTAACATCTTGAACATAATCATTACTAGAAGTAAAAAGCGTTCTAGAAGGTTGCAAAACATTAGTTGGTCAGTGTTGGTCAGTGTAAATACATGCCTCTTTTGGAATCACGGAAGACACCCTCAGAACTTTCATGCCTCTTTAAGCAATTTTATAATTTACGTTGTATATATTTAATTCCTCTTATACAAGCAAAGACATGTTTCTTGAGCTTGTGTAAAATTAGTCTGCAGGGTTCCAAAAATTGAAATTGCTACAAATAATATTATAACAGAGATTTGAGTCGATAATTAGTTCGATTAGAAATCACATTAAACGTTGCCCTCTGTTTGCTGCTGAAAAAATGTACATACAGTCAAATTGTGTCCAAAATTTAGGCATAAAAGTTGACAAATGGATGACAGAGAATGTATGACAGATGACAGATTACACATAGCAGGCTGAGAAATTTTATTAGATGATAGATGACAGTTGATGATTGATAGATAATGATGATATATGACTGTTGACAGTTCGAAAATGACAGATGACAGTTGAAATATGACATATATCGGATCAAAGTTAACGAATAACGATTTAGAATAGATGATAGATGAAATATGACAGATAACAGATGACGGATGACGAATGTCATCACGATTTTTATTTGTATAATTAAAAAGCGTACTTTTTAATTATACAAATAAAAATGTAATTAAAGTAATGTACGCTTAACCATCTATAGCAAACACCTAATTAAGATAGATTATTGTTGTCTGTCGTATGAAGTTTGTTATCTGCTTTATGATCTATCATATTACATCATCTAGTATCTACTATCTGCTCACAGTTCACAGTTGGCAAATGATAGATGACAGTTGAAATTAAATAAAACAATAGTTTGGCACTTTTTTCACTTGGTTTATTTTATAGCTAAATGTACATTTCGGTCACAAAGTGACCATTATCAATAGCAAACTGTTTGCTATTGATAATGGTCACTTTGTGACCGAAATGTACATTTAGCTATAAAATAAACCAAGTGAAAAAAGTGCCAAACTATTGTTTTATTTAATATAAATATTTTCACGTACTCATAAAACTCACCGACAGTTGAAATATTACATATATCAGATCAAAGTTAAAACATATTATTTTACAGATGATAGATAATAAATGACAGATTATAGACGATCGATGAGAGATGACAGTTGAGTTACGACAAATATCAAATAAAAATTGACATATGTATGATAGAGAATGTATGACAGTTGACAGAATGCGCATAAATTAAATCAGATTATAGATGACTTATAAGCCATATGTTGAATGTAATTTGTCAATTTTCATCCGATATATGTTATATTTCAACAGATATCTGTCAATTGCCATATGTCATCTGTTATCTGCTATCTGTGGTCAATAATTTTGAGTTAATACTCTTAATAAATTTATTTAACCTGCCAAAACGATATAGTTTAATTTGAAATTAAAATTTCTGTCTTTTTTGTAATCTGTCATCTATTATATACAATGTTCTTAAACATATGTAAACTGTCTTATATCTCGACAGATAACAGATGACTGATGAGAGATGACAGTTAAATTTTGACAAATATCGAATAAAAATTAACAAATGGATGACAGAGAATGTATGACAAATGAAATATTGCACATAGCAGTCTGAGAAATTTTATCAGATGATAGATCACATATAATCCATATGTTGAAGGTCATCTGTCAACTTTCAGCGGATGTAGTCAGCTGCTATCTGGATTCAATAATTTTCTATTATATACCATATTATTTGACATAGGTAAATTGTCATATATCTCGACATATGACAGATGACGGATGATAGATGACAGATGACAGATAAAAAATGACAGATGACAGATGACTGATTATAGATGGCAGATGAGAGATAACAGACGACACATAAAAGATGAAAGATAACATATAACAGATGGCATATGACAGTTAGAAAGCAAATACTATATATGATGTAATAGACAAATGACTGATGACGGATTATACAGAGAATGTATGACAGATGACATATTGCACATAGCAGTCTGAGAAATTTTATCAGATGATCATATGTTGCAGGTCATCTGTCAATTTTCATCGGACGTATGTTATATTTCAACTGATATCTGTCAAGTATCAGCTGTCAATTGCCATATTTCATCTGTTATCTGTCAGCTGCTAACTGTATTCAATAATTTTCTATTATATACCATATTATTTGACATATGTAAATTGTATCTCATATATCTCGACATATGACAGATGACGCATGATAGATGACAGACGACAAATAATAACTAACAGATGACAGATGACAGATTATAGGTGGCAGATGAGAGGTAATAGATGAGAGATAACATATAACAGATGGCATATGACAGTTAGAAAGCAAATACTATATATGATGTAATAGACGAATGTCTGAAGACAGATGGCAGATGATAGATGATAGATGACAGATTATAGATGTCAGAAAACAGATAACAGATGAGAGATGACACATGACAGATATAAAATAACATGATTTATGACATATAGCAAATTAAAAAAAAAAAACAAACTATCAATTGTTTTTTTTTCAATTTCGTTTTTTTTCCTTTGGTTATAAAGTTTTCAAATTTTCAACTGTTTCTTAATCAACTGTTTTTCCTTAGCTGTAATTTAAAAATAATAAATAGGATTTTTTAATTGCATTTTTTCAAAATTTAATATTAACTTCAAAAATTTTTTTTTTTGCAAAATGTTCAACTTTTTTTAACACATTTTTTCTCTGCCGTGCCACAGTTTACAACTGGTTTTTGTAAATATAAATTAATTTTTGTTCTTATTCCTAACGTTTTTCTTTTCATGATTCAAAACTTGCCTAAATTTGTGAATGTTTTCAGCTGTATTTTAACAAAATTGTGTTTTATTCTGTTAAAAAAGGTAAGTTATTATTTTTGCTTTGAATGTTTTGTTTTTCTTTTTTATGAATTTAAATTTATAAAATTCTTTATTTTACTAATTCTTTTTTCATAGTTTGAAAAATATCAAGTGATTTTAAGTAAGTTTTTTTGAAATTTTTCAACTTCTTCTTTTCAACAAAATATAATTTTTGACAACATTCTAACGTTTTTTTTTTTCTATAAAATTTTCCTTTGTTTCGTTCCTTGAAATTTTTTGTTTTAAATAATTTCAACTCGTTTCAAATGTATTTAATTTGTCTGAATTATTAAATTTTCAAATTTTTGTTTTTAATCAATGGTTTTCTAGTCTTATAAAGAAAAAATCTGCTTTGTCTTAGATTTAAACTATTTTTTCTAATATCAAATTATTTGGTTCAGTCTGAAAAAAATTTAATTGTTCTTAACTAAATTTAAAAATGTTTTTAAAATATTTTTTTTAATAAAACTGGCTTCTTTAGAAAAAATTCAAGAGGTTCTATTTTTTAATAATTCATAATTGTTTCAAACATTATTTTTAATGTATTTCAATAGAAAATATTCTATTTTTTTGTTGTTTGCGTTTTTTTTTCTTAATTTTTATTGGTCAATAAATTTATTATTTTTTTTCAACCATTTCAAAGCAATTAAAGTATTGTTTCTTTTTCGTAATGCTATATTTAGTATTTTTTTAAAATTTCATATAACTATTTTTAAGCAAGTTTAAAGATGTTTAAACAGTTTCCAATTCCAAATTTCCTTTGTTTTCGTTTGAAAAATTCTAACTTTTAGAAAGTTTGAATTTATTTTTTTTAATAATAATTGCTTGTTTGGACAAATTTATATTTTGTCACCATTGCTAAGAAAATGTTCTCTAAATTATTTTCTAAAATGAATTTTGCAGAATTTTGAAAAAAAATTCTTAGTATATTTTCTTAGTAAATTCCTGTTTAGTGATTATTTTTCTCTTCTTAAAAGAAAATAAAACGTTTTCTTTTGTGAAAGTTTTAATTTCTTCTTTTGGTAAAATTTCAACAGATATTAACGAATTCAAAAATTTACATTTGTTTCATAATAAATTTTATTTTTTTTGAGTAACTTTATCCAGTTCTTTCTTGATAACTTTCAAAATGTTTTTTGCATTTTTGTAAAATTCAACTAAAAAATGTGTTTTTTTCTTAAAATTGCTTAATTTGACAAATTTCGTTTATTTTATTTTTCTTGTCTGGTATAATTTCAGCTATTTTTAAACAAGTTTAAAACACACTAATTCTTTTTATTTCTTTTTATTTTGGTAAAATTTTAACTGTTTTTTTTTATGCTCATTAATGTTAATTAATGTTAATTGTTTTTTTGGATAATATTCTATTTTTTTTTTAAATTATTTACTTGTTTTATCAATTATTTTTTACTTTGTCTCTTTTAAGTGGTGTTTGAAATAATTTGTTTTGTTATTTATTTTCATTTGCTTTTATTCTAAATGTTCGAAATCTATTGTTTCTAGTTATATTAAAAGTTTTTACCTATTTTTTCCTAGTAAGTTTTATGTATTTTAAAATATTTATGAGTCGCTTGGTAACTGTAAATATATGATTGTTTTAATTTTTTTTTACCTTATATCTTTTAATTTATTTTAATATTTTATTTCAAATAGTTTTTAATAGAAAATTAAAATATTGTCCGCTACTCGCCCGTTAGTTTTTTTCATTAATGCAATAAATCCAATATTAACTGTAAGTCTAATAAATACCTTATTAATTATAAGTGTAGTGTATTCTTGACCTATATTGATAAATTTTACATAAACCTAGTGTACTTTTGACCTACCTCAATCTCTTTTGTATTAATCTAGCAAACTCTTGACCTAACAAACTATATTTTATATTAATCATAATGTACATTAATAAATAATACATTGACCCAGCGTACTCCTTACCTACCATAATATAAAGAATATTGACCTAGCGCTATCCTGACCTATCCTAAACTACGATAGGCCAAATTACAGTTTATTGTGGAAGGTCGAGAGTACGCTAGGCTATCGTAAAATAAATTTATACTCCTGATTGCATTACAACTTGCAAACATAAAACAAATACAAAGTTGATATTGTGTTCTAATGAATAATAAAATCCCCACGTCTATTATTCTTAATAAAATGATGGGCTACAACTATCGCACCTAACCTAATTATTTAAATTAATGATATATTGTTTTACACGTCAGTAACCTAACAAATAGTCTAAAATAAGAGTTAAAATGCAATAATTAAAGTTAAAGTAAGTATGTAGGTTCAATTGTATTGAATGAATTCACTACTTAAATTCTAGAGAAAATAATGAAAAATCCTATAAATATCAGAAAAAATCAACCGTTATAAATGTGAATATTATTAATTAATCAATTGACAGCTGAAAAATTGGACCAAAAAGAGTTATCTACACTATTCAAAAAGTAAAAACGATTCAAATAATTAATCTGACTACAAATTACTGTCACCCAATTTAGCTGCACTTTTAGTTACATTGATTATTTAAAGTATTGACTTTTATTCTTAAACTAATAATAAAAATCAAAGACAAACCTACAATCAGGGGAACTCCAAGGTTCTATCCTAGGGGCAATTTTGTCCTAATCTATACTTCTTGCTGGTATAATTACATATAGATAATTTAATTTAAAGTAGACGTGATATCAAAAACTATCAAAAATGTGTTAATTACATATATAATGCCAATTACATACGTATAATTACTCAAAGGATAACGAATAAATTCTAACAAAGGTATAAAGGTTGAAATGAGAATAATCTCCAGTGCAAATAAGGCATGAGCGAGGGGAAAGCTCTGCAAGTGCTAATTTGGCGATAATGTGGGCGAATAAAATGAGAGGAAAAAAAGAACGTACTCATTTAGTAATATAAATAAGTCGGGCCTGGTTAAATAAAAAGTGGCTCGTTGGCGACGTCTCCCAGAAGAGTTAATTAAAAAAAATACACTCGGTGTTTCGCATTTCGCATTAGCATTTAGCATTTCGCAATTGGCGGATCGGAAGGAGGCAATTTCCGGGAAGATCATCGCTAAACCGGTTTTGTTTAACGATGCGATCCAAACGCGATTTCACATTGGCGAGAGTTAAATTGCGTTAGGCCAAGTGCTGAGAGGCCGTGATTTAATTTTAATAAAAATTATCCAACAAAAAAACCTCCGTCCCGGCAACTCAAATTACCCGTCTTAATGTAATTTGCTTAACGAACGCAGCTAACCGAAATTCCCTCAGCTTTGCAAGCCGTGTCACTCATCCCTCATCCCTCATCCCTCCGCCGAAAACGACGCGCTTAAAGTTTCGCGTCTAAATAATTCCGCGCAACTGGATCTGCTTAACGAACTTTCCGGTCGCATCGCGATCCTTCCTCACTTACTTCTTAGAGGTGTAAGCTAATTATGCACTTAATTGCTAAATTCGCCTAAGTACATTAAGAGAACCAATATTAGTCTTGTCTCGCCTTCCCCACGCCCTCCTTCAACTACCGGTTTACACAATTCCGGGGCGCCCTTTTCGCCTCGTCTCGCATTTTACATATTGAATTACGCTTTTCGCGAAAGTTGCGATAAGCGCGCCAGTTTTCCCGTCGAATCGTTTCCGAACGCACATGCATAAGTAATGAGTGCATGTAATGCGATATTCATTAATCATGTATCCTTCCGGCTTACCCGCGGGACGCCCTGTAATTTCTTATTTTTCTCATATATCATCCGAAAGGCCTGACACTTGTCAGACCGACCAACAAACTCTAGATTACGATCTGAGTTCCGCTTTGCAATTTCAAGTGCCAATTATGTATTCGCGACACATAAGCAATTCTGGAGGAGAAATATGAGGCATTTGAAATTCCCCGTCACTCAACGTGACGTGAGGCACAATGTCAATGACGAGTGTTGTTTCGTGGCGGAGGGTAAAGGCGAAGACGAAGGCAAAAGAAAAAAAACATACAACCCCGAGCACAAGTCGTGTTTTGATTATAATATTAAATGGTTCGTAAAAAATTACAAGAAAACATTTTAATCATTATTAAAATATTTGATAATTTCTATGATAATATAAAATTTTAAATATATACAGTTTTAATATCAATATAATCGGTTAATGTGAGGCTAATGAATTATAGCATACCACTTTATTGTAACGAAATTATAAACATTTTATGTCGACTATCAACTGTGAACTTTCATAATTAACTACCAACCGTTAATTATTAGCTGTTCGTTGTTAACTGTCAATTGTTAACTGACAACAACATCAACTATCGACAGTTAATTGTTAACTGGTAATTATCAGTTTGTTAACATATGAAAACTGGCAACTTGTAGCTGTAAACTTTGGATAATCAATTGTACTATAACACTTTATTGTCAATAATTAACTATTACTTTTTTATTATCAAATATTAATGATCTGCTTTCCACTGTCAACTTTCGATAATCAGCTACCTCTTATCTATTGTACATATTGTTAACTCTTGTATAAACAGAAAATTATTACCAATGATCTGCATGTCGACTATTTACAAGCAACTTATTCTTATCAACTTCCAACTGACAAATTTTAACTGTCATCATCTATTGCAAATATTCCGCTATGCTCCTACTTAACAGTTTATTGGTATTTGCTAAATGAAAACTCTGAACTTTTCAGAATTAACTGTACTCTTATCGATTATAACTGTTACTTGTTAAAAGTTGACTATAATTTAGCAGTCAACCACTACGACAGTTAACTACTCCTTGTCAACTCTCAAGTTTAAAATATCAACACTAAATCATCTATTAACTGTTAATAGTCAACTAAAAACTTTTTTTTCTCATCTGCAAGTATGAATTATTTACTATGGATTAGTCAACTATCTATTATCACCTTTCAACTGTAAACTTACACCCAAAAATTGTTATTTTTAACTACACATCTCTAACATCAAATACTCTACTTTTTTGTCATCTGCAACTATGAATTGTTTACTATCGACTATCAACTATCTATTGGCAACTTTCAACTATAAACTTACATCTAAAAATTTATATTTTTAACTGCACATCTCTAACATTAATACTCTATGGTCAATCGTCTATTTTTCTACTGCCAAACTGCCATGAACTTTCGGCAATCAACTACCAACCTTTAAGTTTTACCTGCTTACTGTCAACTTTCAGCTTGACAATTAATTGCAATTGTTCAGCTATCAACTCTTCTATATTAACTAGTAACTGCTACATGACAACAACCGATTGTTAATTGGGAAAAGCATCCTGTCAACTGTTAACCATTTTAAAAAGTCAATTAACAATTATTTATTAACTTCTATAAACTATCAATAAGCTGATGCTTTTATCTACTAATAACTTTTCATCGTCAAATGTCAACTACAAAATTTCGACAATTAACTTATTTTAACTGCACATCGTTATATCCTAATTTTATACTATTAACTCTGTATTGTCAGCTATTAAAAGTTTACTGTCATGAAGGTTTTATAGTCCATTGCTCTTTAACAGCACTGCCAATAATTTTTATGTATCTATTGTCAATTTTAAACAAAATCTAATCTTTGCCAATTGTTTAATGTTTTAGCTACTGACTATCAACTATAAACTTTCCAAAATCAACTATTTTCAATGTCAAGCATTAATTGTTATCTATCAGCTGTCAACTACCAACTATAAATTATTCTTAGTCAACTGCTAACTGTTAATTGTTTACTGTCTAATGTCAACTGCCTATGGTCTACTGTCAGCTGTCAATAGTTTAACTGTCTAATAGTAACTATTGTAGATGTTGATCGTTAATCAATCGTTGATAGTTTTTGTCGTCTGCAACTCTGATTGTCAACTGTCTATTGAAAACTGTCAACTGTAATCTTTTACAAAAAATTGCCGTTTGATAAGTGCACATCTTTAATTGTCTACTGGTACAATGTCACGAACTTTCGACAATCGACTTTTCCTTGGAAATTGCCAATCTTTACTTTCAAGCTGGTTTCTGTCAATTGTTAGGTTAGGTTAGGTTAGGTTGGTGTGGCAGCACCTCTTCGTGCACCGCGAAGAGATGCACACTTAGGCCTAGATAGGCCCGTTGTGATACCAATGAGGGACATACACGAACATCCATGGATCCGGACGGAGAATTCTTCCTTTTTAGAAAAATCCACCGCCCGGCTGGGATTTGAACCCACAACCGTGTGGCCCACTCTACCCACTAGGCCACCGCGGTCCCCCTGTCAATTGTTAACTAACATTCAATTATCAACAGATAACTGATATTTATTAAATGCTAAATATTAATTATTTTAAGTCGACTGCCAGCTGTTCAGTGTTAACTGTTTCTGTTATTACCTATTGGCAACTTTTAAGAACTTTTGATAATAAGCTATTCTTTACCAACTATTATTTTTTAGCTATCGATGGTAACCATTAAAACCAATAATTAAAGTTATTATAAAGTTATAAATTTAATTGATCCCTGTCAACTGTTAACTGTCAATAATTCTTTGTTAACTATTTATTGTTAACTTTTAACTGTAAACTTTCATTGAAAGAATTCTCTTTATCAACTGCACATCGTAGATGTTCAACTCTTTGCTATCAATTGACTATCTATTTTAAACTTTCGAAAATCAACTGATCTTTGCCAATTGTTTAATTTCTCTAGCTACAGAATGTCAACTATAAACTCTTCAAAATCAACTTTTCACACTTTTCAATATCAAGCATTAATTGTTATCTATTAGCTGTCAACTACCTATAAATTATTCTTTGTCAGTTGCTAACTGTAAATTGTTTACTATCGACTGTCTATGGTCTACTGTCAACTGTGAACTTTCTCTAAAAAATCTCTTTGTTAACTATTTTAATTTTTAATATAGAACAGTACTGAGTACTATAAAGGCATTTGTTCAAGATTTTATAGTTGAAAATCATAATTAGAGAAATTTTTGGGAGTGTCTCAACAAGTATCTTGACATGAGCATAAACCAAATATTTCTGACATAAAAATAGTTTTCCTAACAAGAAACTCTATATCAATTAAACAGAGATATGAAATTAAGATAAACGTTTTATTTTAACATTATGTTCGTTATCTTAATTTTGTTATTTCTATATTACAAAATGTTTCACCACGAGCTACATGATAAACTAATTCATAGAGTTTGTTGTTGAGAGAACTGTTTTTATCTCAAATCTATAAATTTGTCTTTTTGTGCTTTTTACGCACATATTGTTATGCATCTTATATGCACAAAAAAAAATCATGCCAAAAAAATAGTTATTTAAAGAGACTAAATGTTGAACTAAATCCAAGCTTGGACAACAGACTTATACAATGTATATGACAGAATCCTGCATTTAAGAATTCCATCCAATATTAAGCCCCAGAGTTTAAATCATAAAAAATATTTTTTCTGTATGTTCTTTCTTTTAACCAAATTGTTCAACAAAGTTAAGTTTAATGTGATTAATAGTGAGAAGCTGTCAATAGTTTAACTGTCTACTGAACTCGTGAACTTTTGACAATCAACTGTTCTTTGCCAACTAACAAACTTATTTTTTTAGCTGTTGGCTGTCAAGTGACAGTTTCATCAGTTCTGGCTACTATTTGCTTGCGACTGATAACTGTTTTTTTTTTCAACTGCTAACTATAAATTTTTTACTATTGACTTTTCTTTGACAACTGTTAACCTTTATTTTTAAGGTGTCAACTGTCAATTGTCAGCATTTTAAAATTAAAAATGTCAAAAATTTATGAATCATTACCTTTCAGCTATCAACTGTTCTTTGACAACTGTTAACTTTTAATTTTTAGGTGTCAACTGTCAAATGTCAGCTTTTTAAAATTAAAAATGTCAAACATTTATGAATTAATACCTTTCAGCTATCAACTGTCAACTAATAATTATTCTTTGTCAACTATTCCTTGTCAACTGTTTACAAAGTTTAATGTAAATAAATCTGTTTGTCAACTGTACATCGTTAATTAATTACTGTCATAAACTTTCGATAAAAACTGACCTTTGCAAACTGCCAATCTTTTTTTTTGTATCAACTAAAAACATTATTTGATTAAATCTCCCATTTTAATGCTGAGCTTCAATTGTTATCTGTCATCTGTCAACTGTCAACTATCGGCTAACCATTATCCTTTGTCAACTGCTAACTATTAATTGTCACTATCTACTTTCAACTGACTATTGTTTGGTGTCAACTGTGAATTGTTTTGAAAATTACATCCCGTTGTTAAGAGTTTAACTGGAAAATACAGTAAACTTTTGACAATCAACTGATCTTTGTTAACTGCCAATTATTATTTTTACCGAGTGTCAACTATAAACTTACTAAAATTAGCTGCATATGTTATCAGTAGTCTAACTCTCTACTGGTAACTGTCATGAACTATTTTGCCAACCGTCAATCTTTAATCTATATTTGTTGACTGTCAACTGTAAATTTTCCAATATTGACTAAACTTAGTCAATGCTAACAACGAATTGTTACCTGTTTCAACTCTCAACTATCGTTTAAACGAAAGTTATTTGTCAGTTGCAAATTATTATCTAAGAATAACAATGTTATATTATTTTTTTATGTTCTATCTGTTTCACAAGTTATTAAATAACTTAGCGTATCTAAAAATACGAGATGTAAATTACAATTAATTGTAGATTTTACAAGTAATTCAATAAAGCTCTTTTATACGATAATAAAACCGTCTGTAATCACTTTCTTCGCTGTGTATTTTGGCTACACGTACATTTCGCAACCATTATCAACATCCTTACAAAATCTGATTTTACCTTTATTATATATAATTATATTTGACACTTGTAGTAGTTAGTTAGTATTTGGCATCGATCACGTGAATCCTTCTGTCGTGATTTTATGTATTTATACATATTTTTATAAATAAGCTTGTATGTGGAAGAAACAACGACAGGCATCAATTACAGACACTGCACCGAATTTTGGAAGAACATTAAAGTCCTCAGCAGTCTGAAAAATGGCAGAACAAGCCGACTATGTCTAGATGGCCTCTCCTTAGAGGATGAGGAAGAAGAAGCCTAAACCATCCATTAACACCTCCAAAACACAAGCAATAATCTTCCACCACAAGAGAAGTTTTAGTCGGCAGGAACATTAGAAGGTTGTAAATCCGACGCTACACCATATCTTCGGGTGTGGATGTTCGATTTATTACAACCAAAGGCTACTTGATTGCGTTTATGCTGCCGCAATATCACTGTCTTAATCATTTTCTCTGAGGGTAATGTTAAAATAATTTAATCTTCGAAATATGAACGACGGGATTGTGTCTACCTAAATTAGAAATTTTGGATAGAAAAATGTTTGCTTAGCCAATGTGAATAACTCCAAACAACAGTCTAGATTATATTTCTACAAAATATATTTTTAAACGCTGAAATATTCAGTTAGTAATTTAATACCCTCAATACATCAGCATTTTTTTCTGTAACAGTATTATTATTTACAAGCTTTTATAATGCAATCTTTGAGATACAAACTTTTTGTTTTTTTGGAGATGATTAATTATAAACTAATAATTTAATTAATAGAGCGTAGTATTAAGTTTTATTGTATTTTGGCAACTAATTTTTAAATAGATGTATCAGATATGTTTAAATAGTAATTCAAGAGGTAATAATATTGATGTATTAAATTAAATTGTCACTAGAATTGAACACTGGGGATCAACTATTAAAATTTAAAAAAAATTGCAATCTGTATCTTCGGCAGTATGTACTTGAATTCGTAATTTCTAGAAATGAGGTAAGAAAAATAAAGGTGTTTCACAGCAGATGATTCTAAAAGCCGTCCTGAAACTTTATTATTGTTAAACTTTAAGAGATTTTTTTGTAATTTTGCACAAAATAAAATAAATGGGGCTGAAAGACCACCGGTCGATAGCCATTGAGCAGAAGAAGACGGCTATATCAGAATTTATTTTATTTTATAGTATACATTACATGTATTATAATTTATTTCCTTCTGTGAATAAAGATGTTTAGTAGTAGTACAATAAATGTAACCCGCAATTTTATTTTTATTAAGCAAGCTATCTTGACATTAAAATACCACACTTTAGTATTAAATTTTCTTTATATTAATATCTATAATATTTCCTTAATAAAACAATAATAATTTTACAGTAAACGAACAGATGAATTTACAGTCTGCGGTTTGATGAAATAAAGCTCATTCTTCCCGATCGAACATAAGGCATTGTTAAATTTATAATGGGGTCCGTGAACGCAATGATTACACTTTGGGCAGTGATCGCATTGTGCTTGTCCAGTGGCTGACTAATGTTTGCACAGTGTTTATTTAGAAATTCTTCTGCTTGGTTTCATTTTAATCTTTCTATCGTAGCGCAAACAAACCTAAACAAACACTTGTCCGGTAATAATCCGGGGCGCGGAACGGGCCATAATTATTTGTCAAAGATCAATGAGCATCCTGCTGGGTGAATAATTCGACTATTTGTCACTGCACCCCCAAGGCGCACCCTTTAATTCGGATCAACTTTTGCCGTGCGTTAATTTTAATTGTATTGTATTTTATGCTAAGCAACTAATTATTCTACTACACGCGAGAGACCGCCGACGGTCCCAGATCACTTAAAATAGTAAATAGTGTTTTACTTGGCGTTCCTTCCGGATATACGTACTATTCCCTATATGGCCCTCTCACACCCTCCACCCACCCCCCCACATCGCTCTTCATATTTATTCATTTTAAATTACATTATTTCGAGCATGTTTCGTATCCGGGCTCGTATTTAATTTAGAGCTGTTTATTCTATAAAACCTGTAATTTTAATTCCCCAGGTAAATGTATAAAATACTACACCCATGTTATCTACATCTACATATTTCTGGAATATTTTATAATTATCCCCTTTTATAGGTCACGCACGCCACCACTATTCCCAACGCGCTTTTCACCACGTTACAAATTTTAACACTAAAATAAATTTCATCATTTGTTTCAAGACAAGGACAATGTGAAAGATTAAATATATAATATTTAATTGACTGAAATTCCATAATTTATTTACCTTGTACTTACATTGAAATAAAATTTGCTTACTAGAAGCATTAATTGTAAGTGATGTAAGGATCATTTCTATTTTATTATAGTCTTATAAAAAAGAATGCACACCCCTAATTACAGCGAAGTACGCGTGAATAATGCACGATTCCGTTCCGCCAATGCAGCATACATTACGCAAGTATCGATGGGGCGTTGCAACCCCTTTGCCCTGCATGTTTGATATCACCCCCCTCGGGCTACTCGACGTACGCAACTTGCTAATGTATGTTGCAACACCATATGCCCGGCTCGAGGACCTGTCGAACCACCACCGCCAGCCACCACCACCCTTGATGGCTTCATCTCAGCCACCCCACACTCCGTACATGCATACATACGTGAATTTGCATTAACATGTTTGCATTCTAATCGCGTTCCACAATGAATTTATAAACTAGACAAACTTTGGTTGATCTTATTGCTTGTGTGAAGACGAGGTGGCCGAGTGGTTAAGGCGTTGGACTGCTAATCCAATGGGCTCTGCCCGCGTGGGTTCGAATCCCATCCTCGTCGTTATTATTTTATACATACATTTGAGGTATAATTAACAAACACAACAAAAATCATGACATAAGAAGTATTACATTGTCGATACCAAATACCTACAACTATTAAATATGATGGTTAACCATCATCCAATACCTGAATTATCATTGAATTTCTTGTGGAGGACAATTTACAATACATTTATTACATTCACTAATTGATTTGTTATGAGCTGAAGAATGATCACTTTTTAATAAGATTAAGATTCAATGATATACAAGTTACATAATTGGCGCAGTCGGGTGGGATAGTCAACAAAGTTTTTTAAAAGCAGTTTTGTTACACTTAAAACAATCGGTTGAAATTTACTATATACTTAGCTAATATGTTTCGATGAAATAATGTTTTCTTTTCATTTTCTATATTTTTTTTAGATTCAATCTTTTATAAAACTATAATATTTCTGCTATTTTTGCACTACTCCCACAAAAAAATAAATAGCTCAAACATCCATAATAATCTAGGATCTTCTTTTTTTTTATTTAACTCTCTACTTTATACAAAGGAATACATTTTATGATGATATTTCACAGTTTTCAGTTAACAGTGAATAATTGATAATAATAGTTAGAGCACTTGGCAAAAAACAGCTGTTAATCAACAGTTGAAAATAGACAGTTGACAGCTGATAGTTAACATTGTCTAAGGACTGTTGATTAAGAAAATTTTACAATTGGTATGTAAAAGTTGAAGATTGGTAGTTGCCAAAGAAGAGTTCATTGTTAAAAGTTCTTGATAGCTACCACTAGACAGTAAGACTATTGACAATATAGAATTAAAATTAAGAAGGCAAATTTGTAATTAAAATTAATTTTTAACAGTGTATAACGGAATGTTAATATTCGATAGTGTCAGTCGACAGTTGACAGTTAACAATTAGTTGTTAGGCATTGAATAAGGTCAGTTTACAGTTGACAGTTAACAGCTAAAAATAGAAATTGATTGATTTGTAAAGAAAATTTATGTCAGTTGCTAGTAGACAATTGACAATTAACATGTGCAGTTAAGTTTTAGAAGGTAACAGTTGACAGTCGACAGCTAAAAATTAATGATTGGCAATTAGCAAAGAGTCAAAAATTCATGAGTGTTGCAAGTAGATAGAATATTCACAGTGTAGAATTATAATTAACGTGCAGAAAACAAAGGCAATATTTGAAAATTTTAAAGAAAATTAACTACTAATAGTAGAGAATGGATATCGATGGTTAAAAAACAATAGTAATAGCTAACAACTGACAAATAATACTTGTTAGTCGATAGTTGACAAATAACAGTTAACAATTAACTGTAACAGTTAATTTTGTAAAGTTTACAGTTGACAGTCAAAGAATAAAGGTTAACGGCTTTCAAAAATAGTTCATGAGAGTTACCACTAAACAGCTAGACTATTGACAACATGTGAAGTTAATTTTGGAAAATTAAAAGTAATAATTGATAGTGGTAAGGAACAGAATATTGTTAAAAGTTCATGACAGTAGCCAGTTAAGCTATTGACAGTATGTGCAGTTAATAAAGCGATTTAATTTTAAGAAAGTAGACATTAGACAGTTGACAGTAGATAGTAAACAATTAATATTTAGCAGTTGACAAAGAATAGTTGTTAGTCGACAATTAACAGATGACATATAACAATTAAAGCTTGGCATTAAAAAGAGACAGTTAATTTAGGAAAGTTTATAGTTGATACTAAGCAGTTAAAAAAATAAGATTGGCAGTTTGTAAAGGTCAGATGATTATCGAAAGTTTATGAGAGTTGCCAATAGATAAACAATTAATTATAAAGAGTAAAAAATTACGATGTGCAGTTGACACAGAAAATTCTTTTGATGAAAATTTACAGCTAACAGTTGACAATGAATAATTATTAGTCGACAGTTGACAGTTGACAGCTGATAGGTAACAATTAGTGGTTGGCATTATTAAAGCACAGTTGAGTTTGAAAAGGTGACAGTTGACAGTTGATAGTTAGAAAATAAAAGTTGACAGTTGGCTAAGAATAGTTGATGCTTAAAAGTTGCCAATTGATAATAAAGACAGCCGACAACAAAAAGTTGACAGTCAATAATAACCAGTTAATAGTTAGCTCTTAGCTAACAGTTAACAAATATTGGTTATCATTTATAAAGCACAGCTAATTTTGGAAAGCTGACAGATGACAATCGATGTCTAAAAAATGAGGTTGCCAACGAACAGTTGATTATTAAAAGTTGGCAACTGATAATAAAAGAGACAGCTGACAATAAACAGTTGACAGTCAATAAATAACCAGTTCATAGCTAGCTGTTAACTAACAGTAAGCAAATATTAGTTATCACTGATAAAGGACAGCTTATTTTGGAAAGCTGACAGTTGACAATCGATGTCTAAAAAATGAGGTTGACAATGAACAGTTGATTGTAAAAAGTTTATGACAATTGTCAGAATATAGTTAGACTATTGACTACACGTACAGTCAAATGTTGAAAGTCAAGAGCTACAAAATATAGATTGATACTTGGCAAAAAACAAAAGTTCATGTAGACTGTTAAACTATTGACAGTATGATCGTCAACTAAGAGATCTTATTTTAAAGAAAGTTGACGATTGACTGTAGACAATAGACAGTTGACAATTGATGGTAAACAAATAATAAATAGTAGTGAACAAAGAATAATTGTTGACAGATGACAGATAACAATTGAAGCTTGGCATTAACAAAGGGCAGTTGATTCTGGAAAGTTTATAGCATTTATAGTCCTTAGCTAAACAATTAAGATTGGCAATTGGCAAAGGTCAGTTGATTATTGAAAATTTATGACCTTAATTTAAAAATAAAAACAATTTTCGTGAATCTACAAAGTTTTCGTATTTTTTACAACTAACTAAAAGATTTTAATATATTTTAATATTTATGACAGTTCCCAGTAGATAGAAAATTGATAGTAGAGAGTTGAAAATTTATGTCGTTAAGTTGACAAAGGGAATTCTTTTGATGGAAGGTTACAGACAATGAATAGATAACAAATAATAATTATTAGTTGATACTTAACAGCCTACAAGTAACTATTAATGGTTGGGATTGACAAAGGACGATTTAGTTTGTACAGCTGACAGGTCAAACCGCTAAAAAATAAAAATTGACAGCTGCAAAATAATAGTTGTCCATAACACTCTTTATTACCTCCTCTTCACCAATCCGAGAGTCTGCTTACCTCCTCTGGTGGTGGTTTGCTTTGATTTACCGGAAAGTAGGCTATGGTCGTGACAATTAGCCTAATTGATTTAAATTGAGCTTTTTCATTTCTATCCTCTAGAATTTGAATATGCATTAAGATCAGTTAAGGTTACGTGTTTTTTTTATCAGTAATGATCTAAAACTTTAGTGAAATTTGCATTTAATTTTAATTTAAATATGTATTTTGCAACATAAAAATTGTCAAAGAATATTTATGCACTAAAATAGATTTGTGGATGAATTAAAGCCCACCACATAAAAACATAACTCAAAACTATTTGTAAACATTTATTGAAAATTTTATGTATGTATTCGAAATTGGAACCGCGTTTGGTTTTAAGAGTAATATATGCAAAATTTTTCATATTCTTTCTATTACACTACATAATTTACTTCTATATTTTGCTTATTTTGTTTTCATCGTCCCATCTCTTTCCCGCCTCACCCTTTTCAGCGCTTTTGTTCTGACCTCGTCTTCTCTTTTTTTGATTGTATTGCCTTTTAATGGTTGAAAGTCCATTTTAAATTCACTGTTAGGTGTTGTAACTAAAACACAAACTTTCAAACTTACTCTTTGAAAGTTTGTGTTCTCGTCTTCTTTAATCTAATATCTCACCTTCCTCATCCATTCACTCAATCTTCTTCTAATTCCTTGGATTCTTCTCCAAAATGACTCCAGGTATCCTTTCCGTCCTTGCTCAGCAAGCATTCTTCACATTCCTCTCCCATCCATTTCTTTCTCATTTTATCCTTGTCAAGGTCACCCTCTCCTCTCTTCCTAAACGGTTTTCTTTGAGGTACTTTAGCCTCCTCCTATATACCTGCCACACCCTATAGCACTTATTATATCCACTCTTCTTCATACATTCTTGTATTTCCGCCTCTTTTGCCTTCTTATGTAACTATCTCACTACATTCACCCCTGGTTACAACCACTTCTTTACCCACTATCTCATGCTTTATCCTCCTGTTCTTCATCTACTCATTTGTGAATTCAACGTATTCGTTTCCTGAATAAATATGTATTCATACTGGTTGAGCTACACTCTTGATGGAGATATGTAAAGTCGATAAGGTAAAACACTTGTTAAGTTCCATAATATTTTCAGTTACCTGACACGTGTTTCGATGATTTTTGGTCATTTTCAAAGTACAAAACTAATTAACTGAATTAGTTTTGTACTAATTATGAATATGTATTCAGGTGTCGATCTCTCCATCCCCCAACATCTGCTTCAGGAGTTCACAACCACTGTTCTCTCTCGAACCTTTCATAGCTCTTGATACCATATACCTCTACTCCAAATATTAGGATCTCCAACACGCATCCATAGGCAACACGTAATTCTCACACTGTCTTCCATCGATATTTCTCTGCACCTATCATGCTCCTCATAACCTCCAGAATTCCTAAACATGAAATCCCCAAAATCTTGATTTTCTCTCCTTTCCAAACTAGCTCTTTTATCCTCCTTTCCTTTTCTTTATTCCAAAACGCAACAACTTCGTTTATTTAACATGTATCCGCAATTTTCTCCAGTCCATATATTTTTCCACTATGACAAACATCTCTATTATTTCTTTTCATTTCCTCAGCATGTTTTGATGCTGGCACATGTTGTCATTCTCATGTGCCAGCAAACCCACCCTCCCATTATCATAACATAAGCGAGGGTTTTCAATTGAAAAAATCTGTTTTAACGAAGAAAATTAATGGTTTTAATTATGCAAAAACCTTTTAATATTTAACTTCCTTTCATTAAAACCCTGTCGTATGTTTTACTGATTGATTGGAAGGTGGTTAGAGGCCACCCACCTATCATACATATACGTTTACATCTAAACCACAATATTTGATTTTGTTTTTGTAAAATAGGTCAGTAATTTTAGTTTGAATAGCAAGAAATTTATAAGTAAATTCTTGTTTAAGTTTGCGTGCATATGTAGGGTGGGTGGGTGTCCACTATCCCACTCTCCAATTACTATAACATAAGCGAGGGTTTTCAATTAGGAAAAAAACTATTTTAACGAAGAAAATTATTGATTTTATTATGCAAAAAATCTTTAAAATTTCAATGTCTTTCCATTAAAACTCTGTCGAATGTTTTACCCACCCACCCTACATATATGTTTGTATCTAAACCACAATATTTGGTTTTGTTTTTGTGAAATAGGTCAGTAATTTTAGTTTCCATTGCAAGAAATTTCTAAGTACATTCTGGTTTAAGTTTAAGTGTATATGTAGGGTGGGTGGGTGACTACTATCCCACCTTCCAATTATTAAGACACAAGGGAGGGTTTTCAAAAAAAAAGTTCTTTTAACGAAGAAAAATTTTGATTTTAATTGTGCAGAAAACTAATATTTTGATTGCCTTCCGTTAAAACTCTGTTTTATGTTTTACTGATTGGAGGGTCGTTAAAGGACCTACCCACCCACCCTACATATACGTTTACATCTAATCCACAATATTTGGTATTGTTTTTGTGAAATAGGTCAGTAATTTTAGTTTTAGTACCAAGAAATTTAAAAGTAAATTCTGGTTTAAGTTTAGGTGCATATGTAGGGTAGGCGAGTGGCCACTATGCCACCCTCCAAATATTATCACATAAGCGAGGGTTTTTAATTTAAAAAGAAATGTTTTAACGAAGAAAATTATTGATTTTAATTCTCCAAAAAAACTTGAAATTGATCTAATTGACGTACAGTGCCACTGAAACATGCAATTATGTCATCCACATATCTATGCCAAAAAGAAATTTGTTTTCCTGTAAAATCTAAGTTAAATATTTTTTCTTCTATCTGTGCCATGAATAAATCAGCTACTAAGGGACTTAACGGCGAACCCATTGCTAGACCTATGGTTTCTTTGTAAAATTGATTATTGAATTGAAAGTAATTTTGTTGTAAACACACTTCGAATGACTCATAAAGTTCCGATTTTGTTATGATGTTAATATCTAATTTGTCTAACATGTTCTGAATGATTTCGAGGCACTCATTTGTTGGAATATTTGAGAATATGCTGGTTACATCAAAGGATACAAGTTTTGAGTCTTTAGGAGTGGTTATTAATTTTAATTTGTTGGAAAGATCAAGTGAGTTTTTAATTGAAAATTTTGAAACAAAGTGTGTGTATTTTTTGAAAAGGTAATTTAATTTTATCGCTAATGAACGAGCTGAACTGTTTATATATGATACTACGGGCCTGATGGGGAGATCTGGTTTATGGGTTTTAATTAAGCCATATAATCTTGGAGCTAGTGGATTTTTATTAGCAATTTGAAATTTATCGAAATTTAAAAAAATTACTGTGATGTTTTTGAGTAAATTTTTGATTTGTAGTTGGAATGAAGGTGTCGGATCTCTCTTGAGGAGAGCTACATTTTCTTGTGTAATGAATGTGTAATGATATTTGTCATTATATTGTCCTGTTTACAGAATAACAATTGAATTTGACTTGTCTGCTTTCGTTATGGTTAAGGCATTAAGTGAAGCTTTTGATTTAATTGATTTAATAATTTAGTAGTCAGACAAAGGGTTTTTTGAATATGATTTTTATTACATTAGAGATTTGTGCTCTGGGAATAAGGGGTTTTTGTATCTTTTTTAATGCAATTTCGGACTCTACTACTAAGGTTGTTATGGTGGTTCTGTTATTAATGTAAGGACTGTAGTTGGGGTTTTGTGATAAAAAGGATTGTTCTATCTCACTGAATGTAATATTTGATAATAAGTTACACACTCATGGCATTATACTGCGACCAAATATGTGAGGTGTTCAGTCTTTAGGGAGATACTTCGGAAGGTATTTCGTTTGTTATGTACTCTAACATCCAAGGCCATGGAAGAGTAGCATTTTCTAAAGAGTTGTTTTAGTATAGCAGAGCTAAACAGCACTTGCGGTCAACTAAATGCGCGATGAAACCGGTCACAGGTCATTTCCTAATGAAGTACCATCTTCACAAGATAGATGCAGTGGACAACATCATTTGTAAACTATGTGGTTGGGGAGGAAAACCGCCGTGCTTATTTTATGCCTATGTGTAGCACTTGCTAACTCCAGATTGGCCCTAACAGGAGAAATGGCAATAAGGCTAGGGTGAATTAGGGTATGGCCTACTAGGCAGTTAATTGACTTTATCAAGGAAATTGACTTATTAAGAATATACTGGTAGTAGATTATTAGTACAAAAGATTTAAACAGGGCGCAGTGCTGTAAGGTTGTCTATAGCCAAACTACCCCAGTGCCATCTAATTTAATCTATCTGGTTCCGGGGATTTTAAGATCTAATCTAAAAAAGAAACTGGAGGAGAAAAGTATTAAGACTGGAAAAATCGAACGATTGTCGTTACTAATTTCTTCATTATTGGCTAAATTTTTGGATAGAGTTTGCTACGAAAATTTAAAGCTACTTTTAGTAATGTTGGCAAAAAACTTGAAGATTCAATGAGGTAAAACACTTGTTAAGTTCCATAATATTTACATTTTCAGTTGCCAGACACGTGTTTCGATCATTTTTGATCATTTTCAAAGTACAAAACTAATTAAACAGAAAATAAAAATATTATGGTACTTAACAAGTATTTTACCGCATCAAATTTACATATCTTGGTCAGAATGTGGCCTAAAATTTCTATTACAATAATTAATTCTTTGAAGAAAATTATATTCTATATTTGTAAAGTTGTAATTTATAAAGTTTAGTCTAGAAAAGAGAATGTAGCAGTTTTTTGTATTGGATAATTAACAGTTTTTGTCACTGGAGGAATTCTGTAAGAGATGTTGATGCGAGAAACTGGAATAGTAATTACTGGCTTTAGCAAAAGTCGCCGATTCTATAAATGTTTGTTTTTGACTTTATCTTCTTCACTGGCTTGTTCGTCTTCGCGATTAGGGATTAATAAGATTTTATGGCCTCCTGCCAATTAGCCGCTCTAAGGGGAGTAACTATAATCTATAAATATAACACCAGTTCAGAGAAATCAATCAGTCAGCTGAATATCATTGACGAGAGCTTAATTTTTCATGATATTTTCGAAAGAAACAACATACCAAATTCGGGTGGTGTTTTGTTAGACCTAGTTTTCACTAATATAACTAATTTAGTCACAAAGCAAAGCATTGATACTATTTTTTACGATTCTATCCATCACACTGCTTATGATTTTGAAATCTCCCTTACTGTTGATGAAAATGTATCCTGTTGTTAGAGGTTTCTACTTCGTTTTACATTTTTCATAAATTAAATAAAACCCGATAACTTTGTTTATATATTTTTTTTTACAATAGAAAATTTATCCTACGATTACTTTAGTTAAAATTTTAAGAGAAGTGATTTCACTGCTATAAAGTACTTCATTGCTAGTACACAATTTTAACAACATTAATGAAGCTGTGTCTATGTTTTATAATATAATATACCAGGTGATTGATATGTATGCTTCCAAAGTGAATTGGAAGAGAGGATTTTGTAGATCGCAACAATCAGCCTCAACAAAGTCCTGTCTAAACTACACTCAAACAATATCGATCTAATTAAAAAGACGGATGAAAGTTATACGAACGGCTTGAAGAAAGTCTTCGTATACTACTAAAAATATACTTTCCAGAGTCAACATCTGTAGACTCCCAAAAAACATTGCTCTAAAACTCTCTCACACAACGTTCTCCATGTTTTCTTTTCGATTGCTAAAGGTATAGAGGTCTTTATTACCTCTTCTTCACCAAGAGTCTGCTTACCTTCTTTGGTGGTGGTTTGCGTTGATCTCTCGAAAAGTAGGCTGTGGTCATAACAATTTGCCTTGCCCTTCTACGTGAAAACTTCTACTCGTTCTGCTGCTAGGTGAATTCTGAAATGAATGTATAATTAACGTCTGTCTTCAGCATTAGAATCCTATATTAAATTTGGCTATTTTGTTTCTCACTTGATGCCCTTTTAGAGGGATGGATCGAACGTATATCAGCCATTAATGAGGTCTATATCTCATTAATTTTGTGTTTATAGGCTTTTACTTCTATACGTTCACATCGATCGAGAAGGGCCTTTATTGTCCCCTGTCGCCGTTGATGATGGAGAGTTTCTTCGAGTTTCCTTGGATAGTTATATCTGGATGAGGCTCTTTTGGTGGCATTTGCTTCCTTCCGCTCTTCAATTTTAGTTCATCCTGGTTGAAACGGTAGTTGATTCTCCACCCTGTCAGCAGACTGTGAAGCCACTGCGCGGCATCACTAACTTGAACCCCCTCAGATTTCGCCTGAAGACTTTCCTGTTGGAGGTCTTCAGATCATTCTGGGCCTCAACCAGTTTCTTATTGGTGTAACTCCGACTGTTGGGAAAGTAACCAAACAGGACTTTAAGGAAAGGCATCTCGGCATTGTCCAGTATCCTTAGCTTGGTTTTCTTCCTCAGCTTGAAATATGCACGAGCAGCAAATGACAGTGCAAATCACCTTTGTCTATGATGAAATTGGAATTTGGGCTTCACTGTTTCCATCATTTCGTCCTCGTTTCTTCTATCCATCCTGGTGGTGAGTAGCACCACTCATCTGACCTTACGTGGTGTTAGACTTTTAAGACTTGGCTTCGTTGTCCCTAAAGTCGGGCAGGAGTAGAGAAATAGGCTAAGGGGACTTAGATTAGTACAATTATTATGAATCATTTAATATCAAGACGAGGTGGCCGAGTGGTTAAGGCGTTGGACTGCTAATCCAATGGGCTCTGCCCGCGTGGGTTCGAATCCCATCCTCGTCGAAAATATTTTAGCTTAAAACAACAGTTGCTAATTTTAGTATACCTAAATTAGAATTACTATTATTCCGGTTGTTGTTTCTAATTCAATTGAAATACAACGTGTTGTTGATGGGCATTCTTATGTATGAACTTATACACTGGACAATAGTACTTTAAATAAATTTAATATAGATTTTAATTACAATTACATTAATAACAATAAATATTTAATGCCATGTCGAAGAGTAATTTATTAATTTTAAGCGATACAAATGTAATCGTCTCCTCAGACCTGGCGCTTAAAAGGTATTCTTGGTAGGTGCGAGTAAATGGGATAATTAAAAGGTTGTCATCTTATCTCTCCAGTCTAATCCGGAATGCGATTATAGTGGAGTTAATAAACTGATTAGCATGCAGATCCGTAGCGAGTCGGCTTAACGTCTTGCGAACTACTTAATCAAGCGAATTATGGGAAATCTTAACACAATGTCAGGTGGAAGGGCCTAATTAATATGCTCGCGGAGTTAAGGCGCCTTAATTCGGTTATGAAATATTAAGCGAGTCAGTCCCGGAATTAGCGGCTTGTCATCGGCGGGACGTGGATAATAGATGCCCCGTTCGCACGCATATCCCATGATTAATAACCTTATGAATGTATTTATACGACTCGCCAGTCAATTATGCGAGCTTTCATTAAGTGTATTCCTTTGTTTTATGGAAATTAGAGGGCCGCCGGCCCCGGGCGCAGGTCATCTACATACGAGGGGTCCATCCGGCTAAGTGTCACTTATAATGCGAAGGTCCATCTCGGTTTATTCATTTTATTTTTCGTACTTTTTTGGTTTTGAAATATTCATTCCGACGAAATTGCCAAGGCCCTGCGAGGACAGATGCCGCGTGAATTGCGAATTGGCGAGAATCGGTCGGCAATTACACGAGAAATTTATCGGCCCGTTTGTCCGTATATCAACTGTATCATTGTGTCATGTGTTTGTGTGCCGTATCGGACGATTAATCAATGGATTTTGTGACGTTTTTATGACGGAATACATAACCGGATGGTTAGTGAAGGGGTCAAACTGTTGTTTATGGTCGGTCTCGCCGGGGCCGCACATCACACACAATTAATAGCAATGATAATCTTATTTTGATCTATTGTACTGATTCAAAAATAAAACTATCGATAATTACAAGAATATAATTTAGACGCATTAAATATGAACAAAATTAATACAAATATTGATTATTATTATTAAATGGCGCATATAAATTGTATAAATATCCTTTGAAACATTTTGTATTCTTTACGAACTGATATTTAACTAAATTCTAAATTGTTTTTCTTTAAGATTTATTTGCAAAATTTAACTTTCATTGATCAAATTTTAAACTATTTTAAAGTATCTAGACACACAGGGAATGGACTACAATGTGTTCTTTCTCCAAAACATTGTTAAAATTATTTTTAGCAATTCCAGAATTGAATATTTCCGTTGTAAAAATTTTCACGTTCCCAATACTGCTCCGTGCTTTCGCAAAATAAGTAATATTATAGAAATAGTACTATATTCTTTATTAAATATAAATTTTATGTTTAACTGTTTTTAAAAGCCATAATCGAAGTAGTTATCGGTAATAGTAATTAATAGTAATCCGTGGTGTAAATCATTGTTGCAATTTAAAATCAAAACCTGACAACTAGGGCCGATGAATCAAACCGGCCGTGACGGTTTTATGACGGAATCCATAACCGTTCGGTTTAGTAAAAGGGGTCAAACGCATAGTTTACAATCGGCCACAGCGGAGCCACCCATCAAAACCTGGCCACCCGCCCGAAACGCAATTAATAGCGACGATAATCTTATTTAACGAGGCCCCCGATCGCATCCGGCGTGACTGATTTGGCCGAAACACCGGCGACGATTATTAAACGAACAATCGATAATCTTAAACGAGTCGCGCATTTAAGTGTGAGTCTTGTAGCGAGGTGGGTAATATCCTCGGAGGGGCCATCGGAAGAAGCGCGGCTCAGCCACTCATTAGGGATCCGGGAAGAGAGCGAGAGAGAGAGATGGCGAGGCAAAGAGCGGGTCGCGGATCCGGTTTCAATTAGAATGATCGAGAGCTCCGGAGTCTCGTTTCTGCCCTCTGCACTTCATCACCAATGATGATGGATGAGTGTAGAACAAGAGAACCAAGAAATTATCGCGCGCCCCCTCCTTTTGCTTTATGTACATACAGGGTGTACCGTTCAATGGGTAACTTGTCAGAGTTGGATAATACTAATTAGTCGTTACTGATTATCTATTAGTAACTAGACTGAAAGGGAAAGAAAAGGATGATTCTATTTATAAGAAAGTTAGCAATATTTTAACATAGCATAAAATAATTCGTAATTGATTATTTTCTTATATTAACAAATGAAACACTTTTAAGAGTTTCTGTATTGTAGACCAGATTTACTTCTCCCTCCTTCCCCAAACACCATAGCTTTAAATTGTATGACTTAAGAAAATTGGTTTGTAATGTACAAACGTAATTTTAATAGTTTTATATATATAAGGTTCAGGTAATAAGCAACAACAGTTAAAGACAATGATGAGCTCTGGGTTTCCCCGATTTCAAACGCGCTTATTACCTGAACCTTATATATAGGTATAAACATGTTAAAATTACGTTTGTACATTATTCTTCATAATGGCCCAGCGCCGAAATTAGTTAGATAATAAAATAAAAAGTAAAGAGAAACGAACCAAGTGAATTTTTAAACAACTACCAAATCACCTACAAAAATCATAACTTTTATATTTGCATAAAACTTATAATAAATATTCACACAATGTTGGTCACATGTTGAAAAGGCAGAGTTTACTTTCACTCGTCCCTTTAATTACTTCTATGACATGAGTCTATTTTAGAACTACAAATAATATCTTCTCATTTGTGCTATTTTCACTTCGTTTATATAAGCAAAAAACTATCAAAAATGTTCTATTTTAACAAAATTTTGTCAGCGTTAACATCGTCGTACATTTTCAATTTTTAAAAATTAATTCTTAATTTTTTTTAAATGATGTTTAATTGTAGAGATTTTTGTTTTATTACATCTTTATCATGTTCTCTTTCAAATTTCTAGACATAGAACACCGAGAATTCTACAAGAAGTGATTTATTTGGTAAAAAAGTACACATATCTTCAAGAGCGTTAAATTGCATAACTTGAGAAAATTAGTTTTGGAAATTTGATATTGATTTGAATTTCTCATGTTTGACATAATCATATATTTCTTATTTTACTCTTTTAAAATTTTCTCCCCTCCAAAATTTATGAATACTCGAGCAATATTTCTCTCCAACATTTCTTGATTTATCCTATCATGTTCTTGAAGTTAATATTCAATAAATTCTCTTGGAAATTTTTCAAGATTACTTCAATTTTCCAGTTTTTTTCTATTTGTAATATTTTGTATCAAATTTTTAGAATCATACAGAATTTGATATTTCATCACATTATTTAGCTATTCTTCATCCATTATTTTAATTCTTGAATGTTGTCGGCGTTAACTTGGTGGTACATTTTAATAAGATAATTAAAACACTTTAACTTTGTTTTACCACAAAAAATATTTATTGCTGTGACTATAGTTTCGAACATTCACTGTTCACTTTATGTTTGATAATTAAAGTGTTTTAATTACATTATTTTAATGTTTTTCTTTAAGAATTCTGAAATTTTTTCACCAACTGTTCTTCAAGATTTCTAGAATTTTGCAGCATTTCTTGACTTATCTTCTAGGATTTTTTCGTTTTCGTAAAAAATCTAAGAATTTGTTTCTGGATTGTTTATATTTTTTGCCGTGAACTTTTCTCTAATTTTTACTATTGATTGTTTGGTGAACTTGAACATTTTTTACTCCATTCTCAGAATTTTCTAGACGCTAAGATTCTAGAATGCTCCAGTATTTTGTTTTACAGATTTCCAAACATTTCTTATTTAATTTAATTATCTTACCGAAGTAGATGGTCAATGCCTATTTTCAAAAGATTCCCTCGTTATCTCTATAATTTTCGAGTGACGTTTACATATTGAAAAGGCAGAGATCAAAATTTAATAATCTTCAGTGATGTTTTTTTCATTCATACAAATTTTTCAAATAATTTTTGATGATGTTTTACTGATTGGAGGGTAGGATAGAGGCCACCCACCCACCTCTCGCGGTTTGGAGTGAAATTAATTACAAAACTTTTTGAATAAAAAAGAAATTCAAAAGGCAAAATTTTTGAATGAGTAAATTAATAAAATTTTAGCAATTAAAGTTATCATGTATATTTAGGGTGGGTGGGTGGCCTCTATTCCACCCTCCAATCAGTAGAACATAAGCAAGGGTATTATTTAAAAATAGTAAAATATAAATAAACACAAAATAATTGCTATTTTTAGAGATTTATTCATACACATTTTTCAAATAATTTTTGATGATGTTTTACTGATTGAAGGGTGTGATAGAGACCACCCGCCCATCCCACATATACATATAAATTTCAATTACTAATCGTCTCGCGGTTTGGAGTAAAATTTATTACAAAATATTTTGAATAAAAAAGAAATTAATAAAGTAAAATTTTTGAGCGTGTAAATTAATAAAAAAATTTATGCATGATGGGTGGGCAGAGTTTAAATCTAAATAAAATAAAATTAGCTATAGAAAGTCATTAAATTTAAACTTAAATTTTGATTTTATTTATTTTTTTTATTACATAAAGGGTTTGACTGTTTTTAAGAGCAACTTCATTAACGATTAGCAATTAAAGTTATCATGTATATGTAGGGTTGGTGGGCAGCCTCTGTCCTACCCTCCAATCAGTAAAACATAAGCGAGGGTTTTATTTAGAAGTAGGAGGGTGTGATAAAAGACTCCCACCCACCCTACATATACATATAAATTTCAATTACTGATCGACTCGCGGTTTAAAGTAAAATTAATTACAAAACTTTTTGAATAAAAATGAAATTCAGAAGGAAATTTTTTTTATTGAGTAAATTAATAAAATTTTTATGCATAATGGGTGGGCAGACTTTAAATTTAAATAAGACAAGATTAGCTATAGGAAGTCATTTATATTTAAACTTAAATTTTGATTTTGTTTTATTTTTTATTACATAAAGTGTCTGACGGTTTTTAAGAGCAAAATCATTAACGATTACCAATTAAAGTTATCATGTATATGTAGGGTGGGTGGGTGGCCTCTGTCCCACCTTCCAATCAGTAAAACATAAGCGAGGGTTTTATGTAAAAGTTGTAAAATATATATAAACAGAAAATAATTGCAATTATTATAGATTTATTCATACAAAATATTCAAATAACTTTTTATGATGTTTTACTGGTTGGAGGGTGGGATAGGGACCACCCACCCACCCTATTTATACAGATAAATTTCAATTATTGATCGTCTCGCGGATTGGTGTAAAATTAATAAAAAAACTCTTTGAATAAAAAAGAAATTCAAAAGGTAAAATTTTTAAGTGAGTGAATTAATAAAAAAAAATATGCATGGTGGGTGGGCATACTTTAAATCTAAATTAGATAATACAGAAGGCTTTCTGTATATTTATATTTAAAATTAAATTTTGGTGTTTTATTTTTTTATTACATAAAGGTTTTGACTGTTTTTAGGAGCAAAATTATTAACGATTAGCAATTAAAGTAATCATGTATGTAGGGTGGGTGGGCGGCTTCTATCCCACCATGAATTAGTAACTCATAAGCGAGGTAAGGTCTTTTAATAAATAATGGTAAATATTAAAAGTTTACATTTTTACTTAGACGACGATTGTTTAAATATATTTTTCACAGAAAAGCAAATAAGAAGTAAACCATACTTTTTCCCAGAATGAAATATTAATTTAATAAAACCCTCGTGCCGGATTTTTGTGATTGGAGGGTAGGATAGAGTACACTCACCCACCCTAGATATTTAATTAAACTAGTACCACTTGTTTAATATTAATAAACAATTGCAGTTTTAGTGTTAATATTTTCATAAATATTAGAGTTATAGCTTAGATCTCAAAGCATATGTAGGGTGGGTGGGTGGCCACTATCTCACCCTTCAATTCTAATGAGATACATGGGACTAGCTAAATAGTTTTTTCGCAGAAAAGCAAATTATTCTAATAACTAATACATACTTTTTCTTAGCATAATATAAAAATTTAACACAACCCTCTTGCCCCTTTTTGTGATTAGAGTGTCGGATAGAAGACACCCACCCACCCTACATATATAATTAAACCAATAATAGTACCACTTGTTTAATTTTTATAAACAATTTCAATTCCAGTGTCAATATTTTCAAAAAGATTAAAACAAATTGAGGGATTAAGTTTTCATGAAAATAAAACAGAGTTCTAGCCTGGATCTCAAAGAATATGTATGGTGGGTGGGTGTCCACTATCCCATCCTTTAATTCTAATGCCATACACGGCGACTAGATAAATAGTTTTTTCGCAGAAAAGCAAATTATTCTAATAACTAATGCATACTTTTTCTTAACATTATAATAAAATTTAATAAAACCCTCTTGCCGGTTTTTGTGATTAGAGTGTGTGATAGAGGACATCCACCCACCCTACATATATATTTAAACCTACATAAGTATCACTCGTTTCATTTCCAAAACAATTACAGTTTTAGTGTTAATATTTAATATTAAAACAATCTGAGGGAAAATTTATCATGAAAATAAAACAGAGTTCTAGCCTGGATCTCAATGAATATGTAGGGTGGATAGGTGGCCACCACTTCACCCTTCAATTGTAATACCATACAATACGATTGGTTAAAAAAATTGGACAAAAGTAAATTATTCTAATAATTAATGCGTACTTCTTCTTAGCATTATATAAAAATTTAATAAAACCCTCGTGCCTGTTTTAGTGATTGGAGGATGAGATAGAGGCCACCCACCCACCCTACATATATACTTAAACCTACATCGGTATCTCTTGTTTCATTTCCATAAACAATTTCAGTTTTAGTATTATAATTTTCAAAAACATTAAAACAGATTGGGGGACGAAGTTATTATAAAAATTAAACAGAGTTCTAGCCTGGATCGCAGGGTATATGTAGGGTGGGTGGGTGGCCACTATCCGACCTTTCAATTCTAATCATATACACGACGATTGGTTAAATATATTTTTCACGGAAAAGCAAATTATCCTAAAGAGTAAACCACACTTTTTTCCAGAATGAACTAAAAATTTATGAAATTCTCGTGCCGGTTTTAGTGATTAAATTGTGGGATAGAGGCCACCCACCCACCCTACATATATAATTAAACCCACACTAGTACATCTTGTTTAATTTTAATAAACAATTGCAGTTTTAGTGTTTATATTTTCATAAACATTAAAACAATCTGAGGGACAAAGTTGTCATGAAAATTAAAACAGAGTTATAGCTTAGATAAAGAAAAAAAAAAACTAAAAAAAATGGTAATGTGGCCATCATAGTACTTTCCATATATTTTTTTCGAAAACTGTGTGGTATACGTAAAAATTTGTATTTATTTGAATTCCTAATATATTCAATATAATCTTATATTGCCTTATTTTTTTTTACTACACTATTTTTCTAAGGCTTTGGAATGCTCCTTCAGCAATATTTTTCTCCAACATTTCTTGAGTTATTCCCTCACGAGACTTCAATAATTTTCAATCAGTTTTCTTCTAAAACTCTTATATTTTTGACTAAATGTTTAAAATTATGCACATTTTTCGAATTTATTCTTCAACCATTCTTCCAAAATTTTTGCATCGACTTCTTTTAAAAACATCCGTTATGGTTCTAGGATTTTGCAAAAATAATTCCTTTCCAGAGTTTTTCATGTTTATGCAAGATCTGAGAATTTGTTTTTGGATTAATTACATTTTTTTAGCAAATTTTTGTTTGAACTTTTGCAATTTAATATTCGATAGATTTGTAAACTTCCTAATTCGTTCTCTTGAAATTTTCGAGGCAATTTCTTGAAGCATTTTTCCCCAAAATGTTTTCTAACATTTCTGGCTTTTTATTAATTTATGTCCCTGAAGCTGCTGTTCAATTTATTGTCTTGAACATTTCTTAACAGTTTTCCTCTAGACTTCTACAATTTTCAGTAATACTACTACTAAAACATCTTTATTCACAGAAGGAAATAAATTATAATACATCTAATGTATAAAATAAAATAAAATAAATTCTGATATAATTGTCTTCTTCCGTTTCATGGCTATCGACCGGTGGTCTTTCAGCCCTTTCAGTAATATTTCCTTTAGATTTTTAAAAATTTTAACAAAATTTAAGAATAATTTCTTTTATTTATTCAATTTACTTACTTACTTTAACGCATATTAGAAAGGCAGAGATTACAATTTAGAGATTTTGATCTCTAATTAAATTTATAATAGGTGCTGGTAGGGGGGACTAGACGATTCTATAATCCTTTCTAACCTTGAGGATCATGAAGAGGCTCTAGAGTCAAATAGTTCAAGATCAGAAGATGTTCATGACTTTGACCTCTTCATGATCTTGTATTCAAACAGAATTAACCTTCAAATGACCTTGACCCTCAAATAACCTTGCATTTCTAATAACCTTCAAATGACCTTGTCATTACAATGTTTTTGACTTTCGAATTACCTTCAAATAGTCTTGACCTTTGACACACTTATATCCTTCTCAATTGCGAGAATAAAATAAATTTAAAGGCAATAGATAATCAAAATTATTATGAAATTTTTTTGTAGTATAGATTTATTTCTTTATAATAATAATTTATATTTATGAATATGTATCTGATAAATTGATTTTTTCTTTTCTTTTGTAATGTTGGAGAAACGTGGTGTTCCGGGGAATTATTTTCACATTGACGCCGTGCAATATTGCGTAGGAAAAATTATATTATATCTGATAAATTATTAACAGAGTGCACGAGAGTTTAAATTGCCACCGCTCCTTTTTTTCCAGGGGATAAGCTCACGTGGTGTTAAATAACGTTCTTATACAACACCTTAGTTGAGGGCAATTCCCCGGACTCATGAACTTCTAGCTGACTCCGGGATGTTAGGCTCGGCCGTTACTTCCTGCAATTCTAAATATGTTATCCTCATATGTTTACAAACTGTTACTAGCGTTTCTTCTTCTTCTTCTCCTCGTCGCCGCCTTCATTTCTATCGCGGTCGGCAAACGTGCCCAGGAAGAGATGCCACGGCGCCGATGGGGGAGAGAACCTGAATTTTATTACACTTTAGTGCGACAGCGAGAAGTAAAACTGCAGAATTGTTAGCACTAGAACCGGTATCGACCTGAAATCCCGCAGGATTCGCACGCCAACAGTTTCGATATCGTCAGAAATAAGTTACCGGAAACTTTAACATAAATTCTCATACTCCTTTCGACCTTCTAATGAAATATTTGTGGACGCTCCTCATGTTTCGGAAACAAACTAATGATGGAGCTGTTTTAACCAGAAACTGCAACCGCATTAATATTTGAATAGGCGCAGTTAACGTATCGAGGGTGTGAGGGATCGAAAAGGGAATAAAATACAGTCCTTTCAAATGGCATGTATGCAACACCGGCGACACATGCAAATTCGGGCTTTTCTAACGAAATCCTCGTGGGTTTTTCAAAATTGATTCAAACCGATCTCGCAGGATTCGCGCCGAAATAAACATGCGTCGGATGCATTGCTTTAACCCATGGACTTATCTATAATTTACTTATAAAATCTACAAATTTCACAATAAATTTATCTGAAAATATTTAAATATTGCTATCTTCCAAGAAACTATTCTTATTTAGATGAGTTGTTCATACACATACATTTAAGTTAAACGAAGACAATTTAACAGATCATCTTTAAATTTAGTGAGTGAGGGAGTAAAATTATTATAAGATCGCCAGAGTATGCATTGTACAATCGCGACAATCGTATAATTGGATGAATTAAAAAATAGTTTGTTATCGTAACATCATATCCAAAGACATCACAATGTCTTATAGAATTCGTGGAATTATAAATTTAAATAAACTCATATACTTGTTTCTCATTAATCACTTGGTGAAACATTGTATTAAATTCACTTGGCTTGTTTCACAAGTAAACTCCTTATATCCTTAATGATCACAATAAAATAACTGGTGTAAAACAAAGAATTGATTTGTAAGAAAAAGTCATTGGTTAGTTTAAATTTTCGTATGATATTTTGAGAAATCTGAAAAAATAATGGTATTAAATTAAAATGGAAAAATTCCACACCTTTCGCAAAGAAATTAATAGTAAATTTCAAGAAGAAATTAATGAAAAAAACTCATCGATAGCTCGTTCACAAATATAGCAAAAAATGTGATATTGTAAAAGGAAAAAGAAATGTGAATAAAGATATTTATTATTATTATTATTGAAGCAAGGAATAATAAAAAAGAATAAAAAAATTAATGGGAAAAGGCTTAACATCCAAAAAGAATTTAAGGAAAATGCTAGAAAAATTGCTTGGAATGTTAGACATTTTTAAAATCTAATTATTTGTAACATTTAAGAAAAATATTCTCGACATTAGGAGAAATAATTATTGGAATTCTTTCTTGAAAACCAAAAATTTGTTAAAGTAATTTCTGTAAATTTTAAGAGTCCTGCAATTTTTGCATATGTAAGAGACATTCCTACAAAATTTTAGAACTCTGTATTCGAAAATATTCGAGAATCTTTCTAGTAATCCTGTAAATTTGTTTAAAAATTGTAGAAATTTCGTAAAATTACAGAATACTCTACATAAATCTTTTTGAAAGAAAAATGCCAAGAGATTCTACTGAGAAAATTATAATTAAATTTAAAATTAAAATTTCTTAAGATTTCGAGATATCTAAGAGAAAAATTACTGGAAAATACATGAAGGCAAAAAATTTTCATAATTCAGAAAATTTAAAATATGGAAGAAATACTTGAAAATTCAAATATACTCTATTTTGGTTATTTGAAAGATAAAAATATTTAAAAAAAATACTCTTAGAATTTTTTGAAAACGTCAGAAAAGTTATTTTTAAATTAAAAATAATAGTGCAATAAAACTGCAGATAATATCAGAAAACATCGCAGAACAGCAGAATAGCATAAAATAGCACGGAAAAGCAGATACTATAGAAAGACAGAAAATAGAAGAGAACAGCACAGAAGAGCAGATAACATCAGAGAACAGCAGAGAACAAAAAACAATAAAGAAAATGACGAAGGAGAATATCCGAGAACAATAGTGAACAATAGAGAACATCAGAAAACAACATAAAACATTAGAGAACAGAAGAGAAGAAAAGAGAGCGGAAGAAAATAGAAGTGAAAAGAAGAGAAGAAGAAAACAGAAGAGTACAACAAAGAACAAAAGAGAACAGAAGAGAGCAGCACAGAACATCAGATAACATTAGATAACAGCAGAAAACGAGAAAAAACATAAAAGAAAATGATGGAGGAGAATATCCGAGAATAGAAGAGAAAAGCAAAATAGCAGAGATGAACAGGGAAGATCAGAGAACAGCAGAGAACATAAGTGAACAATAGGGAATATCAGAAAAAAACAGAAAACATTAAAGAACAGAAAAGAACATCAAAGGACAAAACAGAAGAGAACAGTACAGAACAGCAAATAACATCAGAGAACAAAAAAAACATTTAAAAAAATGACGGAGGAGAATATCCGAGAACAAAAGAGAAATGCAGAGAACTACACAGAATAGCAAAATAGCAGAGATGAACAAGAAGATCAGAGAACAGCAGAAGATAGCAGAGGAGAGCAGAGAACATAAGTAAACAATAGAGAAAAACAGAAAACATTCAAGAACAGAAGAGAACATCAATGGACTAAAGCAAACAGAAAAGAACAGAAGAAAACACACGTGAACAGACAAAGGACAAAAGAGAACAGAAAAGAATAGCACAGAACAGTGGATAACATCAGGAAACAGCAGAAAACAAAAAAAAAAACATCAAAGAAAATGACGGAGGATAATATCCGAGAACATAAGAGAAAAGCAGAGAACATCACAGAATAGCAGAATAGCAGAGATGAACAGGGCAGATCAGATAACAGCAGAATATAGCAGAGGAGAGCAGAGAACATAAGTTAACAATAGAGAACATCACAGAACAACAGAGACAAAAGAAAAAAGAGAACAGAAGAGAAGGGGTCATGTTCCCTTCTGTACTCCAGAGAACAGAGGAGAAGAGCAGAGAACATCAGAGAGCAGAAGATACAACAGAGAAAGCCAGAGAACTTCGGAGAACAGAAAAACACAGGTCATATTTGCGCGATTCCTTTGTTTTACCAGCACAGAGCATCAGAGACCATAAAATAGCAGAGAATAACATCAGAAAAAATAATAGAACAGCATAGAGAAGAAGAGAAGAAAAGAGAATAGCAGAAAACAGCAGAAAATGGCAGATAATATCAAAGACGAGCATAGAACAGCAAGGAATAGCAGCAGAAAATAGCAGAAAATAGCAGAAAATAGCAGAAAACAGCATAGAACAAAACAGAACAGCAGATAACGTGAGAAAAATAAAATTGGAGAATATCAGAGAATATCCGAGAACAGAAGAGAAAAGCAGAGAACATCTAAGAATAGCAAAATAGGAGAGATTAACAGGGAAGATCAGAAAACAGCAGAAGATAACAGAGGAGAGCAGAGAACAGTGAACAATAGGGAACATCAGAGAAAAACAGAAAACATGAAAGAACATAAAAGAACATCAAAGGACAAAAGAAAACAGAAGTCAACAGAAGAAAACAGAATTGAACAGAAGAGAACATCAAAGGACAAAAGAGAATATCAGAGAACAGCAGAGAACAAAAAACACTAAAGAAAATGATGGAGAACATCCTAGAACAGAAGAGAAAAGCAGAGAACTACACAGAATGGCAAAATAGCAGAGATGAACAAGAAGATCAGAGAACAGCAGAAGATAGCAGAGGAGAGCAGAAAACATAAGTGAACAATAGAGAACATCAGAGAAAAACAGAAAACATTAAAGAACAGAAGAGAACATGAAAGGACAAAAGAAGACATAAGTGAACAGAAGAGAACATAAAAGGACAAAAGAGATCAGAAAAGAACAGCACAGAACAGTAGATAACATCAGAAAACAGCAGAATACAAAAAAAGTCAAAGAAAATGACGGAGGAGAATATCCGAGAACATAAGAGAAAAACTGAGATCATCACAGAATAGCAGAATAGCCGAGATGAACAGAGAAGATCAGAGAACAGCAGAGGAGAGCAGAGAACATAAGTGGACAATAGAGAACAGGAGAGAACATCAAAGGATAAAAGAGAACAGAAGAGAGCAGAAAATAACATAAGTGAAAAGAAGAGTTCAAAAGAGAACAGAAAAAAACAGATGGAGTCATGTTCCCTTCTGTACTCCAGAGAACAGAGGAGAAGAGCAGAGAACATCAGAGAACAGATGATACAACAGAGAAAGTCAAAGAACTTCGGAGAACAGAAAAAAAACACAGGTCATATTAGTGCTATTCTTTTGTTTTACCAGCACAGAGCAGCAGAGAATATCAGAGAAAAGAATAGAATATCATAGAAAAGCAGAGAATAGCAGAAAACAGCAGAAAATGGCAGATAAAATCAAAGAAGAGCATAGAATAGCAAGGAATAGCAGAAATAAGCAGAAAACAGCGTAGAACTACACAGAATAGCAGATAACATAAGAAAAATGAAATTGTAGAAGAGAAGAGAAAAGCAGAAAATATCAGAGCACATCAGAGAATAGAAGAAAATAGCAAAGAATAGCAGATAACATTACGAACAATATAGAAAATAATAGAACATCAGAGGAGAAACTAACATCAGAGAAGAGAAGAGAACTGCAGATAAGAGAAGAAATAGCATAGAACAGCAGAAAATAGCAGAGAACATCACAGAACAACACAAAATAGCAGATAACATGAGAAAAATGAGAAAACAGAACATAAGAAAACATCAAAAAAGAGCAGAAAATATCAGAGAAGAGAAAAGAAAGGCAGAGAACAGCAGAGAGCAGCAGATAAAGTTTTTCTAATACTCGAAAGTTTTAGAACCTCGAAGAAAATTGATGAGATCTACCAGAAAAAAATCTATTGTCAGAAAATTCTGGCAATTGAAAAGAAAAACTTCTGGATAAAGCAAAATCTGGTTAAAAAAATCTTATTGTTATATAAATCTGGAAAAAATTAAAGAAAATACTTGCAGTTGCAAATAGAGTTTTCTAAAAAAAAAATGATAAAATAAAGATTTATAACAGAAAGTGAATTCAAGCAATCTAGATAGATACAAAAAGTAATATATTTTAAAACTAATATTAAAACATTAATCCAGAATAATCAAATATACTGTAATTATTTCTTCTTCTCAAATTCCTTCCGTTCATATATACGAACATTTCGAATATCATCTATTCTCCTAGCAAATTCGTCTGCACTTTTCGAAGTCCATTCTTCAAGTATTATTTTGGTAAATGAAATCATCAAATAGGAAATGAAAACTCTAAAATTTTTTTAGCAAAACTCTCTTAAAGGATTTTTTCGAAAGTAAGAAACGAAAGTCTTTGGAAAAATTGAAAGAGACAAAATAAAAAAAATTGAAGAGTACTCGAGAAATTGATAAAGGAAATACTGAAAATTATAGAATTAAAATTAAACATTAAAGGTAAATTATTGTTTTCTAAGAAAATCGCGATTATATAAATAAATTCACGATAAGATGAAACAAGATCTAATCAAAAATTAAAAGTAAATCAGTTACGAATATTATTGTAAATACCCAATATAAAAAATATGAAATAAAGATGTTTGTCTCTCTCAAAAATTCCCAGTAAATTAAAGAAATAATTGGTGAAAATTTCTAAAGCTATAGGAGAGTTATCGTTGGAAAAATCTAAAATTCTTGAAGGAAATTCTTAGAAGTGCAAAGATGAAATCATTTTCAAAAAGTCAATAAAGGAGTTTAATAAATTAGAATTAAAACAATATAGTTTAATACCTTAGAAATGCGAACATTCAAAGAGAAATATTCAAATTTGAAATATTAACTTTTATAACATGAGTGCAAAATGGTGAAATTTATAGAATTTTTTTAAAAAATCTGGAAATTCTAGAAAATTTAACGAAATTGAATTAAAAAAATTCGAACAGTTAAAGCAAAAAATCTTGAAGGCAGAATTATTTAATAATAATTCAGTAATACAATTTTCCTTTTTTTAATTTTGAAGAAAATAAAAGCAAAACACTTTTGTAGCTTTAGTTTATTTGCATAGGGTGGGTGGGTGTCCACTATTCTACAATTAATTCCTTTGCAACAAATATTTAATCAAATTTTTAAAGGGAAACGTGCACACAATGATTAATCATTATAATTTTAATTTATCTCTATTAAAATCTAGTTAAATTCTCGCTTATTATTTACTGTTTGGAGGGTGGGCTAAAGGCCATACAGCCACCCTATATATAATATATTACTTCAGCACCACACTGTCTTTTATTTACATGCTAATAATTCCCAGAAAGAGAAAATGCTTGAAAAATCTAACAATATAAAATAAATTCCTGAAACATTCTAGTAATCTTAAAGACAATTTTTAGAATTATTGCTGAAGAATAAAATTAAAAAAATTGTACAATGCTGTAAAGATCATCTCGCAATTAAGAAGATAATGTAAGGAATACTAAAATTATTTCCAATATTGTATGAGAAATTACTGAAATATTTTGATAAAATAAATAGTGTTTTAGAAACTTATAAAAGAATTAGAAGGTTAAATAAACACTTTGTTTCACTTTTTTTAAATTTTTCTCCGACTGAATTAACATAAAAATATTTTGAGAATTTAATTCGTCGTGTACTAATAAAAGTAATTCAAGAAATAAGTATTTAAGAAATGGTTTAAATCTATTAAAAAAAACTCTTGAAAATTTCTATTGTCTTTAAAAGAATCATCGCAAAAAATTTTAGTATGATCCAAAAAGTTCTTAAAAGTGATAAAATAATATTCTGGAAAATCTGATACGATCAAACAAAAAGCATAAATGAAGGAGAATACAAATATTTAAAAAAATATTTTAGACGATTTTGTTACTCTCAAAAAAATTTCCCTAATTATATTTTTGTTACTCTTGTTTCGAGAAATTTCACCATTATCCAACATTAAGTAATTACATTAGATGCATAATGAAATATTCACTTAAAAACTACTGGATGATAAAAATGTTCATCTAACTACTATAACCAATATGTGATGAAAAATTGTCTTGAAACTATAAAGAATACTATTTTAATATGTTGGATGCTTGAAGCCATAACTTTGTGAAACATCTTGAATCAGGAACAAATTCATTAACAATTAATAAAGTAAGTTTTATTTATTATTTGATAGAGTTCCTAATACTATTTTAAACTGTCAATTCATTAATATTTAAAACTCAAAATCATTCACTATCAAAACCTTTAAAAACTGTTCTAAAATTACTCCAGAAATGCATTTATTAAAATGAAATCTAAGGTAAGCAAGGAAGGAATATTACATTTGCAAAACCCGTCTGCATGTTTCGAGTGGTCTCATCTGTATGAAAATAGTCACCCCTGAGCATTTCATGCACCATCATCCGAATGGTGACCCTCTTATAATATATAAGAGTCGCATTTGGTCACTCCGTAACCAATCAATATGTTATGAGGAATTCAATTATTATCCTGCATGGGAAAACATGACGTTCAGAATATTACAAATGATGATTCTATTTAGAAAACGAACGCAGCTGTATAAATTATTATATTTCATTTGATTCCTTACAAAAATGTTATACATTAGAGGCTTCTGCTTCTACTTAAAAAAATCGAGTACCACGGAAATTATAAATTAGGTGTACCAATAAAATTTGTTTCTGCTCATCCATCATTTGGTGAATAATATTTGAACAATAAAATTGTTAAATTCGCGGTGTGTATAATGGTTCAATATCTAATATCAAAGACGTGCAAAAAAATAACGAATTCGATTTAAGATATCAGATATCGGTGTTAGTTTTCCAAAATGTCTGTGCATTAACGAGTTTACCGAAGGCCAATTTAAATGCGACCGATCGCACTTACGTCAGTTACGTTTGAAATTAACATTCATTATCAATTCATCGTTCGTTAGAAAGGGGAGCGGGCGGCGGCGGCGGTGGTGGGACGATGGGGCCGAGTCGCACCCCAACTGCGATATGATAGCTGCCGGTCTGACGGTCTGAATCATTGGATGAGTTGGATCCCTCAGGAGCCGTTACAGGTTCAGACCCCGCGTCTCTTTCACACTAAACTTAAATTGGATACTGGTCACTTTCTATAATTCAACTCCTATATCTCATAACTTAACTACCAGCGGCATGTGCATGTGTGCAACGAGGGAAAGGGGCCGGGATGGAGTTTCCCAACTGTGAAATCTGCCCTAATAATAAGAAAATTATATTGCCTTATTATAATTACTTTCTTGTATCTTAATATTAACCAAATTCTTCTAATAAATACTAAACTCAATCTTTAGCCTGTAATATTTTAATCTTCAGTTATGTAGGTTTTGAAGGAATTTAGATGTTAACTTCAGGATGGTTGTGACCATTACAGAATAGGTGTTTGAATTTAGATGTATTTTTTTGGCCTCGGAAAGAAGTTCATTTAATAAGCTCTATTGATTGGAGTATTTTATCAAATATCTGTATTATACATTTGTATTCTTTCAAAATCTACTTAGTTGAAGGTTATAATGTAAAAATTAAAATCACCATTCTTTTATTGGTGTTACGTTAGTGCGTGGATGGGTGATTGCACCGTCTAATTAAAATGAAGCATTTTGAGGAAGTTTATAACAGTATAAAGTTTTCAGATGGGGCCATATATAAAATGTGTCACCGGCTACTTCACACCGGAGCGCGGCGGGACGCGAAGGGGGGGCTTTCTGGATTGGATGGCGTAGACCTCTCCCCGTGCCCTGTCTTAATTAAGTGAATTTATGAGTCACACCCTGTCCGATAACTGATAACGTTCGTAATATATTCAGCGAACTTTACGATGTGTTTTTATCTATATCGCAATATTTTGAGCCGGTGGCCATAACAAATCAGCCGCGCCCTGATGATGGCGGGTGGCGGCGTCAAGCACCTTCGCTAATTACTCGTCACCGGAGGGCCGCAGGGTGTGCCGAACTCATCTGATAATGTCACTTCTATTACACCGTGACAGTGTACACTGTAGATTACATTACCAATATCACTTGTCGATCATTAATTTATAATCGGCGGACCGACACAGGAAATGACTTTACACACACGTGCATGTACCATATGACACCTTTCGCAAAATTACATGCAGCAGGTATCGTCCAGGGGTGGATCTCTTCGCCGCTTTGTAATTAGAATTGCATCGATCGCGTCATACACGTATCAAACTTGTATGACTTTCTATATTATAACACGGTATTCCTGATATATTGTTAATTCGATGTATCAAACATTTCGTGGATGGACGTTATCGATCCTTGCTAATATTATAACTTATATTATTAATCCAATAAACATTGTATTAACAGTAGCAGTTAATATTAATTCTTCTTTCCTTTGGAAATAAGCTAACAATTTTATGATAAAGAATCCAGTGCTCACAAAATGCAACAGGTAAACAAAGTAGCTAATAAAGACAAGAGATTATAGATAAGGACAGTTTATTTAGCTACAGTTGTATGCAGAAGCTTTATTAACCCTTAACCATTTAAGAGATAAATTAAGTGGCATCTAAAAATCAAGTAGCTCTAATAATAATAATTATTATTATTATCTTTATTCACATTTTTTTCCCTTTTACAATACAGTATTTACATTTGAGCTTTAATTTAGAACAGGCCATTGGTCTTTCGGCCCAGCCTAAAATATGAATAATGATTTCATATAGGGTTTTTATGGGGCATTTAAATTCAAAGGGATTGCGTTTCAGCCAATAGATATCTAGAATCTCTCGTTGAAAATTTAGTAAATAAAGTATCCTCGCGAACATCAATAGGGGTAAGTTGTATCAAGTCATATAGTAGGGCTGAAAAAAGGATTGGAAGGGTTTCGAATTTTGGTTATCGCTCCGCCACAAGTATATTATTTATTGTAGGTTTTCTAAAATGGGAAAAAAATAATACAGCCACAATCTAGCAATCGGCTAATAAATTCTAAAGGCAGTGGTTGATTTTTCAAGGTTAGAAACCTAAAATATTTGGCACTTAAATGAAATTTTGGAATCTATTAGTATTCCAAGGTACTTGCAGGATGAAAATGGTGGGATAGTAATATTGTCAACACAAATTTTAGGATCGTTTGGAGAGTTTCTATGGAATGGGATAAGAAGTTGTGTTTTGAATGCGTTCATAAAAATTCTCCATTTGGAACACCAAAGTTTTACTTTACGAATCCCTTGCTTGAAGAGAAGAAATGAATGTCTTTAGATTATACAAGTGAGAGATTAGGGCAGTGCCAACTGTAACAATTTCTAACTGTCAAATGTCAACTGTCAACCATCATTTGTGATTTTAACAAACAAAAATTTACTGTCAATATTTTGTGAATTCGAATTCTTCTGTACATAAAAATCATAATAATCTCAGACTACAAAATTAATAAAAATATTGCTTATGAAAAAAAATAATATGACAATTGTAAAAGTACTTTTTCAGTGGTTATCTGTCATCAATTGTGGGTAGAAAAACAATCAACTGTAATATGTCTACCTTGTCAAACTTTACCTGTTATTTGTCATCTGTCAACTGCTAACTGTATCTGTCAAATGTCAACTGCCACGTGTAAACTATGAATTGTCATCTGTCAACTCTTATCAGCCAACTGTCAACTATTAACTGGTAACTATCAAGTGTCAAGTGTCAAGTGTCATGCGTCAAGTGTCAAGTGTCAAGTGTCAAGTGTCAAGTGTCAAGTGTCAAGTGTCAAGTGTCAAGTGTCAAGTGTCAAGTGTCAAGTGTCACCTTTCAACTTTCAACTGTCAACTGTCAACAGTCAACTATCAACTGACAACTGTCAATTGTCATCTGAAATCTGTCTATATCTGTTAACTCTCAACTGCCAATTGAACTGTCACCTGTCAACTATCCACAGTCAGCTGTCATTTGTCATTTGTAAAATTTTTATAAATTCGAAATCTTCTATTCATAAGAATCATGATAATCATAAACTATAAAATACGTAGATGTAGTTTTCATGGAAAAGATAAATATGATAAATAAATTGTGAGTAGTAATAAATATTAATCAACTGAGATCTGAGAACTGTCATGTGTCAACTGCTAACTGCCAACTGACACTATAATTAAAATAAAGTTACTATAACCGCTAATATAAGTAGTGTTCTAATTAAGTGGAGATTCAAAATTTACCTGTTATTTGTCATCTGTCAACTCTCAACTGCTAACTGTATCTGTCAAATGTCAACTACCACGTGTAAACTTAGAACTGTCATCTGTCAGTTCTCATCAGTCAACTGTCAAATGTTAACTGGCAACTATCAACTGATAACTGTCAACTGTTAACTGTTAACTGTTAACTGTTAACTGTTAACTGTTAACTGTTAACTGTTAACTGTTAACTGTTAACTGTAACTGTCAACTGTCAACTGTCAACTGCCAACTGTCAACTGTCAACTATCAACTGTCAACTGTCAACTGTCAACTGTCAACTGTCAACTGTCAACTGTCAACTGTCAACTATCAACTATCAACTATCAACTGTCAACTTTTAGTTGTCATCTGTCAACTGTCACCTGTCACCTGTCAACTGTCAACTGTCATCTGTAATCTGTCTATATCCCCTAACCCTCAACTATCAATTGAACTGTCACCTGTCAACTATTCACAGTCAGCTATCAACTGTAATTATTAATTTTAACAAAGAAAATCTTCTGTAAAAGTTTTATAAATTCGAAATCTTCTATTCATTAGAATCATGATAACCATAAACTATAAAATACGTAGATGTAGTTTTCATGGTAAAAATAAATATGACAATAAGTTAATTATCTGTCATAAATTGTGATATGATAATATTTATCAATTGTCATATGTTAACTGTCATGTGTTAACTGTTAACTGCCAATTATAATTCAAATGAGGTTTCTATGAGAGTTTGTATAAAATAAAAAGTATTTTAAACAAGTAGAAATAGTGAATCCATATTGTAAACACGGAAAATTGTCGATACAGCATATCAAATAAGATCTGTGAACTCCCATACGTCCATTGAGAGTTATCAATTGTCATTGGTCAACTGCTGCCAACAGTCATCTGTCATCTATTAACCTAAGGTGTTATCTGTTACGTATCAACTGTCTTTTGTGAAATTTTATGTCAACTCTCAACTGATAACTGTATCTGTCAACTGTCAACTGTCACGTATCATCTACCAACTACAACGTGTCAACTGTCAACTGTAATCTGCAATCAGTCATTATCTGTGAACTCTCAACGGCCATTTGAACTGTCACCTGTCAAATATCCACAGTCAGTTGTCAACTGTCATTTGTCATTTTAACAAAGAAAATATTTTGTAAAATTTTTATTAATTCGAAATCTTCTATTCATAAGAATCATGATAATCATAAACTGACATTATAATTCATATAAAATTACTATAACAGCTAATATAAAATAAGAAGTATTTTAATCGAGTAGAAGTTGTGAATATAGATATTAAAAAAAGACAATTATAATTAATTAATACAATTAATAGAACGTCAGATGTTAGTTATAAATTATAATTAGTTCAACTATCATCTATCATCTGTCATCTATCAACTTTAAGGTCAATTGTCATCTGTCAAATTTTAAATGTTATTTGTCATCTATCAACTCTCAACTGCCAACTGTCATATGTCAACTGTCATTTGTAAACTGTCTGATGTAATCTGTCAATTCTCAACTGTCAACGGACAACTGCTAACTGTCAACTATCAATTGTCAACTATCCATTGTCAGCTGTCCACTGTCATTTGTTATTTCAACAAACAAAAATCTATTGTGAAAGTTTTATGAATTCGAATTATTTTGTACATAAAAATTATAATAATAATAATTATGGATTAGAACATAAGTAGAAATATATTTTATGAAAAAAAAATAATATGACAATCGTAAAGACATAGACAGATTTGTGAACTCTTTCGTAAAAGTCAACTATTAGTTATAAATTGTCATTGGTCAACTGCTAACTATCAACTATAATCTGTCATCTCTCAATTTTAAGGTCAATTGTCATCTGTCAAAATTTAAATGTTAAGTGTCATTTATCAACTCTCAACTGCCAACTTCATTCATGTCAACTGTCAACTGTCAACTGTTATTTGTAAACTGTAAACTGTCTGATGTCATCTGTCATCTGTTAATTATTATCTGTCAATTCTCAACTGTCATCTGTTAATTCACATCTGTCAATTCTCAATTGTCAACTGACAACTGCGAACTGTCCAATGTCAATTGTCAACTATCCATTGTCAGCTTTTAAATGTCATTTGTTATTTCAACAAACAAAAATCTACTGTGAAAATTTTATGAATTCGAATTCTTCTGTACTTAAAAATTATAATTTTAATAGTTATAGTTAGTAAATAAGTAGAAATTTAGTTTATAAAAAAAGTAAATATGACAATCGTGAAGACGCTTTTTCAGACATTATGGGTAGAGATTTGTAATTATTTATTAACAGCCACATGTTAACTGTCATATGTCAACTGTTAACTGCCAATTGATATTATAATTTAAATAAAGTTTCTATAAGAGCTACTATAAAATGAGAAGTATTTTAATTAAGTAAAAATAGTGAGTCGATATATTAAAAAAAAAATTGTCGATACAGTATATCAAATAAGATCTGTCCACCCTTATACGTCAATTGAAAGTTATAAATTGTCATTTATCAACCGTTGTCAACAATCATCTGTCATTTATTAGAGTAAGGTGTTATCTGTTACATGCCAACTGTCCTTTGTCTAATTTTATGACAACTCTCAACTGATAACTGTATCTGTCAACTGTTACGTATCAACTGTCAATTGTCACGTATCATCTGCCAACTACAACGTGTCAACTGTCAACATTCACGTGTCAAATGCCAACTCTCATCACTCAACTGTTAAATGTGAACTGTCACCATCAATTGTTATCTGTCATCTGCCAACTATCATCTGTCATCAATTCTCAACTATCCACTGATAACTGCCAGCTGGCAACTCTCATTTGATAGTTTAACATACAAAAATCTACTGTGAAAATTTTATAAATTTTCAATTCTTCTGTACATTAGAAAATAAGTATATTGTTTATGAAACAGAAATAAATATGACAATCGTAAAGACACTTTTTCAGTTAATACATCATATCAAATAGGATCTGTGACTCTTCAACCGAGAGTTAAAAATTGTCGTTAGTCAACTACTATCAACAATAATCTGCCATCCATCAACGAAAAGTATTATCTGCCACGTGTCAAAAGTCATTTGAAAAATTTCTGTCCACACTTAAATGCTAACTGTCAACTGTCACGTGTAGACTGTTAACTAGAATGTGTCTTACAATTGTCAACTGTCAACTCTTATCTGACACGTATAACTATAATTTTTCATCTGAAAACTCTCAACTGCCATAACTCTATAACTGTATCTGTTAACTATCAACTGTTAAGTATCAAATATCAATTGCCAACTGTTAACTCTCACGTTCAACTGTTAAATCGGCTATTAACTCTCAACTGCCAACTGTCAACTGTCAACCGTCCCCTGTAAATTATCCACTATCAGCTGCCAATTGTCAACTGCTACGTGCCAACTGTCATGTGTTATGTGTCAACTGTCAGTTTTAATCAGTTAACTGTTAAATGTGAACTTCAACTGTCAACTGCCAACTGTCCACTATTGGCTGTCATTTGTCATATTTTAACAAACAAAAATCTATTGTGAAAATTTTAAGAATTTGAATTCATCTGTACATAAAAAAAACATGACACTTAGACTACAAAATAAGTAGAAATATTATTTTATGAAAAAAATAAATAGGACTTCAGTAAAGACATTTTTCAGTCGTTATAGTCATCAAGTTTAGGTGAAGATTGCTGATATTTTCTTTAAATTTTCTGTAGGTTTAAAATTGTTTTATTTGTAGTTGTTTGTGATGGCAAAATTGTGAATTGGATTATTGGTAAAGAATATTGCAACTATTTCTATTATTTTTTGTACAAATATGCAGTTTAGAGAAATACCTTTAAAAGAATTTCTTCTAAGATTCACAACTCTACAACTATTAAGTGGGCTTAAATGTGTTAAAAAAAATAAAAACTGTGTACCTTTTGTGCAAATATACATTCCATTAAGCTGTTTTTAGTTTTTACATATCAACGTGTCTAAAAATAATCTGAGCAACCCCTTTTAAAGTTTTAATAATTTGGTTTGGCGGTTTTAAAATTTTGGCACTGGATTTAAAATATTTTTTTGTTATTCCTTTGAAAAAGAATACCGAAATGTATCTCAATGAATAAAAAAATCGACAATTACTTACTGATTTGTCAATAATAAAGATCGTATAGGTGTCATGAATATTTCAGAAAATATTTTGCCTATTCTTAGTTTTAGTTAATGACTCCAATGACTTAAACTAAGAATAAACAAAAAGAATAATAAAATAACTTATTTTTTTAGTTGATAGTATGACATTTCTATTTTAACTGCAGTTTTGACAACTTTAACTTGTCAATATCAAACTGAAAACAACATTACGGAGTGAGATGAATCATTTTCTACATTATCATTCATTCGAATGTTTTTTTTTGTTTGTACTAGTGATAACAAAACGTGTGTATTTATTTAATATCTGTTAATCAAATATTTGCCTGATATAATATTCTCGCGTAACGTATTATATCGAAAGAAACGTCCCCTCGTGCGTGTAACCCCTAGAAATGTGGCCAAACATTAATTACAATTAATAATTCATGTTAATAATGAGGGTCGTAGTTCGGCACTATTTCGACATGTCAGGGAATGGCCGGGTAATTATTTTCGGCGGGTTTATAGGCAAAAATTACGTTTCCTCGTAACAGTAAAAAAAAATGATATTAGCCGCTTGATGTGCCCGTAAATTTCACGTTAGTTAACAATAATAAGGAATAATTAATTACTGCATCAAACATAAAGAAAAATATGTAATTTGTTTCTTGTTGAATGAAAGTATTTTTATCAATGTTAAACAATTATAAAGTGTGACATCATCAAAGTAAACGTTTTTGTTTAATTTTTCCAAGATTTATCACGAAGTTAACGCCTCAACCAATCAATGTTGTTGGAATATACTTGATTACAACTAAACTGAACAAATATGGAACATAACAAGTGTTATCAAGTATCAACTATAAACAAATATATTTAAATAAAAATTTTGTATGTTTTCTTATAATGTATTTCTATATTTATGTGATTTTTTTTAAAGGAAGCTAAAGTCTAATAAATATAAATATATATTTTCAATAACAAAATATATTAAAATCGTTTACGATGTAGAAAATTAACTAATAATTAGAAAATCAAATGAGTCTTATTAAGACTTGGTTAGACTCATTGTTTTAGTTTTAGTTTTCAATGTGAAAGAATAATTCGGATTATTAAATTTCCTTCGAGGTATGTATTGATTTATTAATTGTATAATATTGATATATAATATTAAAATTATTTTGTGCTGATATTAATTTTGTAATTTACAAAATTATACGCTATAATCTTGTTTGGAGCTTTAGTATTAATAAGGAGGAAATATTGATGAGATCGGGGAATTGGACGTGGAGTGGCTGAGCGAATGGAGATGTATTGGTAAAAAGGCATTAAATAAAAACAAGCGTGCCTTTTAGTGGTCGGAAACGTGAGGTATTCCGGTAGGGAGCAAAGTAATTGGGGTGGGTAATTAAGGCACGGCATTAATTGATCGATTCGCAGCCGTGCTAAACACGGCAACTAATAGACCTAATTGGTGTTTTCCTCTTCTTCAGGTCCCAGACCGGCTAACCGATGTTAAAGAGCCCCCATACATCTCGCAGGTTGTATCTCCCGAGATGGCGAGGTGGGAATGAGGGCCCCAGGTCCCCTCTCTGGGGCGCTATGATTCTTCCGTCGAGCCTCCCTGACTATGTTTACGAACTTGTTCCCATTCTTGTTCTTTTAATGTAACATTACAATACAATGGGATAATGCTCGTAAATTCGTAAAGCGATGTTTATTTTTTAGATTAAATTTTTACGTCCGCTTTACGTCCCCTCACGTGGAATTGTTGGATTGTATCAGCTCACGGAATGTCTTTACTTTAATATTCATCGATTTATTGAAATTTTTAAATATTTTTACATAAAGTAATCGACAAAAAGAGAATTAAAAGTTATATCTTATAAGTAAACACTTATGATTAATGTAGGTTTTGGTTTAAATTAAATTCACTTGGCTTGTTTCACAAATTAATAATTTATTTTGACTAGGCTATAATCAAAAACGATGTACAAAAGGGATTTTTTGATTTTTAATATTGAGGAATTTCATATTTCGTCTATGTCGTTGACAACTTGTTTACCTGCGTTTTCTGCTTTTCTTATTTCCAAAAGAAACCTATAATTAAAGTATCATTTATTACTGTTTTAACTATTATCATTTCAACCATCTTTTTCCTCTAAACCTATACGTAATAATAATTCTCGCAAATTAAAAAAGTCGAAAATCCATTTTAAAGTAAAATATTTCCAAGGTATTTACTTTATCATCAAAGTCATCAATTTTAATAGAAAAAAACTATTCTGTATAATTTAACATAATAACGTCAGTTCGTTCCGTTTTTCCGGTATCCATTATCCGTGAAGCAGGCGGCGCGTAGTAAGAAGTGGAAAAGCAGAAGTTCCGCAATTAGTTAAAATGCCGGCTGCGAATGATAAATTCAAATAACATTGAATACCGATGGAAGGGCGGTTCGGGGTGCGTGCCAACACGAGCAATCTCACCCTGGGGTGTCATCGGCTTAAACACGGCGTACATCTTGATGGCCAAATCGCTGCTTTACGGCGCGAAGATGTTCAATTTCCGGACGGCTTCATTTGTAACACATTCCTGGGGGCCGGAATTTCCAGTTTCCAGTCCGCCGTCTATGCGCCGTGCGCCCCCGAGCCTCATTGATTCCCATTCCGACCCCAACGAAATTTCTAATGAGCGAATAAATCGGCCGCCGCCTTCGCGCCGTCGGAAAACGGAACCGGATGAAAACAAACCCCCCCGTTTCTGGTGAGTTTAACGAATGCTGAAGATCGTTCGGTCGGTTTAATGCAGATAGTTGAAACTGCAGTTTTTAAAACATATATTTAATTACAATATGTTTATAAATACATTGATAGAAATGGTTGCCACCATTACTATGTGGTAATTACAATGTTAGTGTGTTGATTGATCCGAATTTATGATTTAAATAGTTTTAAAATTAATGAAGCGTTTATATTATTCAAAAAAAATTACAGTGAAAACCATATAATAAATATGCTCACAGAGGTTTTTATTCTCCGAATATTTAATCTATTAATTATTCCTTCAGCGTTTGCTATGAGAAGAAATACATTAGTAGCCATTAATATTATTCTATTCAATATCTTAAGATTTCCTACTGAAAGTACTAACTTCAAATTGTAAATATTAGAGTTGTGCCAAGTAAGTCATTTGACTTGACGAGCTTAACGTATTATCTCAATTTTTTTAATAATTTAAAAATACGAAAACATCTTGTGAATCTACAATAATGAGTCTTACCAAAACTACAAAACAAATTACTTGTTGAAACAACTACTTCTCTGGATAATACCTCGACAGAAATTTCTCTCTTAATATACTTCTGATTTTATATTAGTTACTTTATGTTTTTAAATGTGATGACAGATGATAGTTGATAAATAACAGATCACTAATGACAGTTGAGGGATGATATTTGAACAATTTTGTCTAGAGTAGATAATAATTGTTGCATAACAGTTATATAACAGATGGCAATTGAAAAATAGCATTTGACCTAGAATCTAGGCACATATTATTTGACATGGTGTGTTTACAATTAAAGTTTTTTTTTATTCATATACTTTATCTCTACTTAATTAAATTACTTCCGATTATGTATTAGTTGTATCACTAACTTAATTTGAATTGTAATGACAGATGACAGTTGACATTTGACAAATAGCAGTTAACAAAAGAAAATTCATAGGTGACAGTTAACAGATGCTATTTGTCATAGTATATCTAAAATAGGTGACACTTGATACTTGACGGTTCATAGATGATATTTGGCATTTTATAGTCAAATTGATTCCGATTTTTTTCTTGTTGATTGATGATATTTTTCATATGAAATATTTATACGTCTGACTTTTTAGAATTCCATGACAGTTAAAAACTACTAGTTGGCACAGAATAGTTTACATTATATGTCTAGTATTACCAATACTTTTAGCAGATTCTTAGCTATTCAGAGATAATAGAACATAGTTGACATATAGTATTAGAAAGCAGTTGCTAGTTGACAGATGACAGATAAAAATTCCCACATAAGACAGATTCTAGTTGATAAACAGTTGATAATTAACAATGGCAGATGACAGTTAACAAAAGAACATTGCCAGTTGTGAGAAAATGATATTTGGCAGATGACAGTTGAGAAGTTATAGTTGACTATTAATAACTGATCATTTGTAGTTAAGAGTTGACAATTTGCGGTTAACTGATAGTTGACAATTAACAGATGACAGTTGACAAATGACATTTGCCGACGACAGTTCACAGAAAGTAGCTGACAGTTGTCAATTATTAACCAGATAACTTAGTTTGACGAGTATACTTCGACACAGTTAACAGAATGATATAATATTTTTTAAGTGTGTATGGTTGTAACAGATGATAGATGACAATTGCCAGTTGACAGTCGATAGGTGACAGATATTCACAGAAGACAGATTCTAGATAACAGTTGAGAGTCGACAGATGATAATTGACAGTTGACAGATGACAATTACAATTTACAGATTGCAGTTAACAAAAGAAAATTGTCAGTTGACAGTTGACACGTGAGAGATGATAGTTGGCAGATGAGAGTTGAGAAGTGATAGTTGACAATGATAACTGATCATTTAAAGTTAATAGTTGATAATGTTCGGCTAAGTGGCCGTTGACAATTGACAGATGAAAGGTAAGAGATGGCAGTTGATAAATGACATTCGACAGACGACACATCATAGAAAGCAGTTAGTAGTTGTCTATTAAATAGAATTGTCGGATGAATTTACCAGTTGACAATTGCCAATTAACAGTCGACAGGTTACAGATATTCAAATAGGACAGATTTTAGAAAACGGTTGAGAGTCGACAGATGATAATTGACAGTTGACAGATGACAATTGACAATTTACAGATGGCAGTTAACAAAAGAAAATTGCCAGTTGACAGTTGACAAGTGAGAGATGATAGTTGGCAGATGAGAGTTGAGAAGTGATAGTTGACAATTATTCATCATCATTTATAGTTAAGAGTTGACATTCTTTGACTAATTGACAGTTGAAATTTGACGGATGACAGTTGACAAACGACATTCGTCAGACGTCAGCTCACAGAAAGCAAAGTAGTTGTCAATTAAAAGTTAAAAGACGCATTGAACAGTTGAAAATTGACAGATAACAGATGACAGATGACAACTGTCAGTTGACATTCGCCAGGTGATATATGTTCACCAAATTCTAGAAAATAGTTGATAGGTGACAATTGAAATTGACAGATGACAATTGCCAGTTGACAGTTCATAGTTGAGAGATGACAGTTGGAAGATGATAGTTGACAAGTGATAGTTGTCAGTTAATAACTGATCATTTATAGTTAAGAGTTGACAAGTGTGTCTAATTGACAGTTGATATTCTAAAAATGACAGCTAAGAGATGACAGTTGATAAACGACATTCGCCAGACGACAGTTCACTGAAAGCAATTAGTAGTTAGTTATCTATTAAACAGAATTGACAGATGAATTTAACAGTTGACAATTGACAGATAACAGATGACAGATGATAACTGCCTATTGACAGTCGGCAAGTAACAGATGTTTACAGAAGACAGATTCTAGAAGATAGTTGAGAGTCGACCGATGATAATTGATAGTTGACAATTGACAATTAAAAATTTACAGTTGGCAGTTAACAAAAGAAAATTGCCAGTTGTCAAATGAGACAGTTGAGAAGTGATACTTGACAATGATAACTGATCATTTAAAATTAAGAATTAACAATGTGTGACTAATTGACCGTTGACAATTGACAGATGAGAGTTAACAGATGGCAGTTGATAAACGACATTCGACAGATGACAGCTCACAGAAAGCAGTTAGTTGTTGTCTATTAAACAGAATTGACAGATGAATTTAACAATTGACAATTGACAGATAACAGATGATAGATGACAATTGCCAATTGACAGTCGACAGGTAACAGATGTTTACAGAAGACGGATTCTAGAAAACAGTTAAGAGTCGACAGATGACAATTGGCAGATGACAGATTACAATTGAGAATTGACAGATAGCAGCTAACAAAAGATAATTTCCAGTTCACAGTTGATAGGTGAGAGATAATAGTTTAGAAGTGATATTTGACAATGATAACTGATCATTTATAGTTAAAAGTTGACATTGTGTGGCTAATTGACCGTTGACAATTGACAGATAACAGTTAAGAAATTACAGCTGGCAAAAGACATTCCTCAGTAGTGATCAATTAAAAGTTGACAGATGCATTGAGCAGTTGACAATTGAAAGATGACAATTGCCAGTTGACATTTGACAGGTAACATATGTTCACAGAATACAGATTCTAGAGAATAGTTGATAGGTGACAATTGAAATTGACAGATGACAATTGATTAATTAATTAATTACTGATCATTTATAGTCAAGAGTTGACAATGTGTGGCTAATTGACAGATGACAGTTAAGAGATGATAAACGACATTTGTCAAATGACAGTTCACAGAAATCAATTAGTAGTTATCAATTAAAAGTTAAGAGATGCATTAAACAGTTGACAATTAATAAATAATAGATGCCAGATGATAATTGCCAATTGACATTTGACAGGTGACATATATTCACAGAATACAGATTCTAGAAAATAGTTGATAGGTGACAATTGAAATTAGCAGATGACAATTGCCAATTGACAGTTGAGAGATGACAGTTTGAAGATGATAGTTGACAAGTGATAATTGTCAGTTAATAACTGATCATTTATAGTTAAGAGTTGAGAATGTGTGGCTAATTGACAGTTGACAATTGACAGATGACAGTTAAGAGATGATAGTTAACAAACGACATTCGTCAGACGATTGCTCACAAAAAACAAAGTATTTGTCAATTAACAGGTGACAGATGCATTGAACAATTGACAGATAACAGATGACAGATGACAATTCGTTGACATTCGGCAGGTGTTATGTTCACAAAATACAGATTCTAGAAAATAGTTGATAGGTGACAATTGAAATTGACAGATGACAATTGCCAGTTGACAGTTTAGAGATGACAGTTGGGAGATGATAGTTGACAAGTGATAGTTGGCAGTTATTAACTGATCATTTATAGTTAAGAGTGGACAATGTGTTACTAATTGACAGTTGACAATTGACAGATGACAGTTAAGAGATGACATTTGATAAATGACATTCATCAGACGACAGAAAGCAATTATTATCAATTAAAAGTTAACAGATGCATTAAACAGTTGACAATTAATAGATAATAGATGACAGATGTCAATTGCCAGTTGACAGTCGATAGGTGACATATGTTCACAGAATACAGATTTAAGAAAATAGTTGAGAGTTGATAGGTGACAATTGAAATTGTCAGATGACAATTGCCAGTTGACAGTTGACAGTTGAGAGATGACAGTTGCAACATGATAGTAACAAGTGATAGTTGTCAATTAATAACTAATCATTTAAACTTAAGAGTTGACAATGTGTGTCTAGTTGATGATTTTTAAAACACAAACTCTCTGCCTAAATTCAAATTCTCTTTTCAGCAGATTCTTCGACATTTAAAAGATAAAAGTTGTTAACATGTGTGTAGGATAAATACTTCTTTTATAAGCAGCCTTTCTAATTTTTGTTTTTCTGGGGCAAATATTAATGAATAGCGGTTTATAGATGACAATTGACAATTGACATTTGAGTGATACAAAAAACAGTTGACATTTGATTGCGCTTGTTTTAGATTATCAATTTTTTTTTTATAAGCAATTGCTACTTGATTAGACCATTTGGATTTTTCCATTATTGACAGATGTCAGATTAAAACTTATAGTGTACAGTTAACAGTTAATAGGGGGTGGCTAGTATCATCAATAAGTTCGATTTAATTTTTTCTGACAGATGATAGATGATAGTTTACGTAATTGTTGACAGATGTTAGATGGCAGTAAACAGACCACAATTGACAGATGACAGTTGACAGTTCAATTTTTATGTTTAGTTTTATTAAAATATTTCTCATTTTAAAAAGAAAATTATCAGGGTAGATATTAGTTGAAGAAAAAAAATAGTAATAGTTAACAGATGATAGTGAACACATGTTAGTTGACGATGACAGATGATAGTTGTTTGTGTTGATAGATATCAGTTAATGGTTGATAGTTGACAGTTACAGAAAGTATGTCGGAGATTATCATTTATTTTTTATATTATATTTGTATTATGTTGAAAGATGACAGATGACAATAAACAGATGACAGTTGAAAGATTACATTTGTTACATGACAAATGTCAATTATGAAATAACAGAGAATAATTCACATTCGATGGCGAATGTTTTCGATTATTAATATAGTATTTTTGTTATGCATATTCTACTTGATTTTTTAAATTTTGTGCTAAATTTATTATTTATGATTCTTTGACAGTTTTTAAGGATAGTTTCATTTGTTGAGAAATGATAGATGGCAGTTGACAGATCAAAGTTGATAGATGGAAACTGACAGATAACAGTAAACAGTTATAAATTGACAAATAGCAGTTAACATATGAAAACTGATAGATAAAGAGGTAATAGTTACAGATAGAAATTAATGGTCAATAGTTCACAGTTGCCCAACGAAGTGTCGGAGAATGTGTTTTCATTTTCTGATTTGCCATGACAGATAATAGTTGACAAATAATAGATAATAACAACCGACAGTTGACAGATGACAGATAACAAATGACAAATCACAGATGGCAGATTACAGATGACAGATGACAAATGACAGATGGCAGATGACAGATGACAGATAACAGTTGACATATGAAAGATGACAGATTACAGATAACAGATGGTAGATGACAGATGATAGATGATAGATGACAGATGACAGATGACAGATGACAGATGACAGATGACAGATGACAGATGACAGATGACAGATGACAGATGACAGATGAAAGATGAAAGATGAAAGTTGACAGATGATAGATGACTGATGACAGATGACATATGACGGATAACAAATGACGGATGACAGATGACAGATGGCAGTTGACATATTTAAACATTTACAAATCGCTTTTCATATTTACTATACTAATTTAATTAGTATGTATAGATGGTAGAATTTCTTATATAATAAAGTGTATGTTTTTATCAGGTTATTTGTGAATCGATTTCAACGGGAAATAACTTATTTAAGTTTAAATCAAACAACGTCCATTATGAGATGTTCGCTTTGAGTTCACGCGAGCGTTTCGTGAATATTTGAAACCTCAATGTATATGCATGAACATATATAGGCCGTTGAACATTTGATGAAGTGTTAAGAGTATGGTAATGCAGATACAATGGCAAAGCAACACGGCACAGACATCAAGCTGTCCTGGGCTCGTCTCACGTTGTCAGCAGGAGTCCCGAGGGCCCGAAACATCCACCGCTTTGAATGACGGCACCTCCATATGTGTACACATGTGTGTGTGTGTGTGTGTGTGTGTGTGTGAATTGAGGAATGGAGAGAAGACTCCTTCGCACACACGAGTAACACACAGTCACTGTTTGATTTGCTTATTCCATCAATGCACTCGCACGAATTCACTTTTATTCCGTATGCGAATTCAGGCTCTCCACTCACAAAACATATGATATCGTGGGCTAAAAGCATGCCGTGAAACCCTACACCCTCCTAACCCCTCCGAGGTGGGATAGGTGCGAGGAGTACGTTTCTTCCAATTCTCGCGTCCGCCCTCGGGGAGACCTTATTGTGCGCGATTTATCGATGTTAAAATCGTAATGGATGTCGCACATTCCCTACTCTTTGCTGAAAAAAAAAGGAAAACCCTGAATGGAGAGGAGAGGAATTTTTATTTTCTATAGACGATGATTGATCGGTCCCAAGACGGCGCGGTCAAAACACAGAAATGACAAATGTTTGTAAAAATGTATAAAAACTTTTACATGACAAAAGTTTTTCCTTTTTTTTTTTGAAAAATTATCGAGGATTGAATTTGTGCTGGTGTATATGTGTATGTGTGTGTGTGTGTGATGCGGAGGGCTGTTTCGTTAAGTCGGAAAGTTTGGATACCTCAGGGAGCGCATCAGTTCGACAAACATCGCATCGTGGATAGGGAAATGGACAAACCATTCCGGAAAAGGGGGGCAAGTTGGAGTTGGAAGAAGAGCACTTCGGGGGGGTCCGGTGTGTAGCTATCTTTTGCATGACTGGATTTATTTTGTTTGTGGCCGAGGGCTGTTTGTTCGGCCGTAACGTGTGATTTCATTTGGTGCTCCGCGGCTCCCTCATGTTTAACAATGTTCCTTATATTTACGGTCCGCTAACGCGTTTCAGGTAAACTTATTCAAATTGGAGGAGGAAATACGAGGAATACAATGTTGTCTACCTTTACAAGATGTTTGGAATCAAAAGAATAGAATTTGTTACCAGTAGGCGTTTCCTTATTAGCAGTAAATACATTCTGGGCATGAAAAATGATAAAAATCAATATGCTTTACAAAATTTAATGTATGTTTTTATTTTTATTAATATGTTTATTATGTACTATTCAAAAAGGGAGACCAAAGATAAATAAATAAATAAATAAAAATTAAGTGTGAGATTTTCTGTAGGAATAAAATGTAATCAATTAAAAGGTCCATAAATCTATTAGAGTTTCCTGTAGTTGTAAGTTTTTTAAGGTTGCAACAGATTTGGAATTATTTATAATTTAAAGCTGTTTTGTAGATTATGTTGATAACAAAATCAGATTGTACATTTCTGCAAATAATATAACTCCTGACTGGACACAATAATCTAGAATTATTAGGACATATTATGCTTTAGAAGTAATCATTAAATTTAATTTATTTATCTTTGTCAAAGAATGTTCCCATAAGAAAAACTTGGTTATATTTATACAACTAAATTCTACGACAAGAATTACAGTATAATACGTATTCATTTACATAATAAAATGAATCTTCCATATAAATAATAAAGAATTTGTGAATATTTCATATGTATGCACGGTGTACAGTAATTTTATTTATTTCACGAGTCTCTCTCTCCGCATGGGGAATCATTAAAACTTTAAGAATGTTAATTTTTTCCATTTCCCCGGGCGTACGGAAACGGAGGAGGGTCGGTCAAATCTCCACTCACATATACATACGACAGCGGCAGGTATTACACCGAGCTTCCTTCCGAACGCAAACACCCCATTGTCAACGTTATTACGCGGGGAGGTGCATCCCGCAGAGACGACCGCGGCTCCGAGTGGTGTAATTAAAAATTAAAACTTCATTCTTTCCAGGTACACCTACCCGTTGACGTTACGCGACTTTGCATTTGAGTTTACAATTGTTAAACTTCGGCTTAATCGCGTATTCTGTTTAACCGCGCCGTAGCAATCAAGTCGGCCGGTTACCTGCGGGATTCGACCTGATGGTATTCACGGTTACATTTTTAACGCGCCCCGGTGGCGACTCAAGTGCGGTGGCGGCAGGCCCGAATTGGAATTGGTATTGGCGTCGGCGTCTCGACGCCCCTCCTCTAATAATAATTCCTTCCGTGTGCATGTGAGTGTCTGTGTGTGTATGTATTGCTGTCCGTTTTGCAGTTAAGCCCGTCCGAAAGTTTTGTTGGCTGGCCTGGCAGGTCAGGTCCGGCGTCGATGATTTATGAAAAATATTACGGACAAGCGTAGGGGTTGGGGTGTATATGTGTGTGTGAGTGTGTGTGCACGACCTGCAAGAAAAATAAATTCCTCTGGTTCCCGCGGGGATGGGGCTGACCAATGGTTGCGGCACCGCCAAATGCCATTAGGGATTACAACTCAGAAACTACTTCTCCTGCATTGCGAATACGTATATTCCATTTTTAAATTGTCATGGCCGTATTTTCAGGATCCCATTTGTTGTTTGCATCATTTATTTCTTGCACTAAAAATATTTAAAACATACACGTAATGCATTACTAACGAGTTTTATAAAAACAATTTTTTATGAAGTTTAATTACAATATTATTATATATTACTATACATTTAATTTGATTTTTAAAGTACATGGTCCAATTACTAATAGTTTGTCATTGGTTTATTTATATCTAAAATTGCGAGAAAAAAATTAAAAATTAAAAATTTTGATATTATTATTTAATGAAGGTTTTTTTAGAAATTATCAGGTGTTCAAGCATTTTCAACAGGTTATCTTTCGAGTCTTTAAAAGTTTTCTAGAAATTTTTCTTCTCACCCTAATTGAAGAAGTTTCTTCAAGAGTTCTGGAATTCACTACATTTTTTTTTAATTTTTAGAAACTTTCATCATTTCTAATATCTTAACATCATATTCAAATTTGCTTGTTTTTTTTTAGAAAACTTCTAGATGGTTCCAAGTAATTTTCCAAATTCTTACCAATTTTGTCGAGACATTTCGAAATTTCAAGCCTTTTATTAAAAAATTAAAAAAACTGAGTTAATAAAATAGCAAAACATTCTAAAATCCTTGACAAAATTTCTAGGAATTTAAACATAAATTCTGGAACCTATTTAGAATTTTACCAATTCTCAGAATTTTTTACTTACAGGCCCTTAAAATTTCTTCCATTATAAATTCTGGAAAATACTGATAAAACAGTGCAAATAATCCTGCAAAATTTTAAGGGTCTGTAAGTAAAAATTCTGGAATTTAATAAAATTCTAAATAAGTACCAGAATTTATGTTTAAATTCCTAGAAATTTTGTCAAGGATTTTAGAATTTTTTGCTATTTTATTAACTCAGTTTTTTTACAATATTTTCCAGATTGCAAGTTCTTTCCACAGATATTTCTTTGAGAATTTTCAGCATTGATTTTGTTTTATTTTTTATTACATAAAGGGGTTGATTGTTTTTAGCATCAAAATCATCAACAATTAGTATTTATAGTTATCATGTATATGTAGGGTGGGCGGGTGGCCTCTATCCCAACCTCCAATCAGTAAAACATAAGCGAGGGTTTTGATTAAAAGATGTAAAATATAAATAAACATAACATTATTGCAAAATTTAATAGATTTATGAAAATAAATTTTTCAACTAATTTTTGATGATGTTTTACTGATTGGAGGGTGGGATAGAGGCCACCCACCCACCCTACATATACCTATAAACTTACATTCCTTGTCCTTTCGCGGTTTCCAATAAAATTATTTACAACACTTTATGAATAAAACAGAAATTAAAAAAGTAATTATTGTGAGTGAGTAAATTAGTAAAAATTTGATGTATGGTGGGTGGGTAGGCCTTAAATCTAAATTACATAAAGTTAGCTATAGAAAATCATTTATATTTAAATTTTGTTTTTTTGTTGTAATTTTTCAAGAGTTATTTTTTTTTAAATCGATAAACTTTTGTAATTTTCAAATAATTTTGAAACCAAATTTGGTTCAGTTCAGTAATTTTAGAACTGCCAAGCATTTTACCCCTAAATTTTTAGAATCGGTTAGCAATTTTTCGTTTACGGTTTTACCTTCAATTTTAATTGTTTTTCTGGTAAAACAGTTATTGCTAAATTTCTAGATTTGTTTTTAGAAATTTTTCGAGAAAGAATTTTTGCTCTAAATTGTAATTATTCTTCAAGAGTTTTTTTTTGCTTTACTTGCTTTATTCAATCAGAATTCTCTAGAATTTATACAATTTTAGTAATTTCCAAATTTATAGATATTTTGTCATAGGTTCACGTTTTAGAAAAAATTGCTAGATCCGACAAATATTCTTATCAGAATTAGCCACGATTTTCTTAAAGGATTCTAGAATTTTAGAGTAATTTAAAGTCCAGATTTGTCAAAAGTTTTATTTCTAGACTCCTTGAACATTTACAATTTATGTTTCAGAGTTCTTCCTCCAAATTGAAAGAATTGTCTTTTTAGAATTCATGTATTTTACAGAAATTCAAGCATTTATTACTTTAACTTTTCAGGGTTTCCTTCAAGGGATACTAAGAAATTTGTTCTTAGGTTGTGAAGCAGTTTTTTTTTTTAATTCTAGAATTTTTCATTCAGAAATGTTCATTAGGTTATGAAAGGTTTTTCTTTAAAAGTTTAAGTTTTACAATTTTCAACTAAAATACGTCCATATTATTTAAAGTTGAGGTTTTTTTTTTAATTTCCTACAAATTGCATAATTGTTTCCAGAAATATTTTCATTAAAACTCTTGGATTTTCCAGTTTCTTGCTTTACTTGCTTTTTATTATCGGAATTTAGATATCTAAAACTTTTCCGCAGTTTTTTTTTCTTAATTTTTCTCCAATCTGCAATGTTTTCTTTAATGGTTGCAAAAGTTTTCAGAATTTTTTCTTTTAGACCTTTACATTCTTTCAATATTTTTTTCATTCTATTGTATATGAAATTTACTAGGTATTTCTCAAGGGTTATAGAATTTTCTAATAATTCTAATTCTAAATTCATCAAAATAATATCTAATGTTCTTGATTTTTTTTACAAATTTTTCTTTTAAAATTTTAGAATTTTTAACATTCTTCGCTTTATCTTATCTGGATCTCCTACTAGATTATTCAAGGGCTGTATGATACATCAATTTAAAAATGCAATTGTTTTATGTTTTTTTGAATTTCACGACTTTAACTAAAACCCTCGCTTATGTTTTACTGATTGGAGGGTCGGACAGAGGCCACCCACCCACCCTACATATACATATACATAAAATTGCAAATCGTTGATGATTTTGCTGCTAAAAACAATCAAACTCTTTAAGTAATAAAAAATAAAATAAAAACAAAATTTAATTTTAAATATAAACGACTTTCTATAACTAATCCTATCTAATTTAGGTTTAAAGTCTGTCCACCCATCATTCAGCAAATTTTTAAAAATTAACTCAATAAAAAAATATCACCTTTTAAATTTCTTTTTTATTCATTAAATTTTGTAATTAATTTTAATGGAAACCGCGAGATAAGGAATTAAAGTTTTTATACATATATATAGGGAGGCTGGGTGGTCTATATCCCACCCTTCAGTCAGTAAAATATCTTCAAAAACTATTTGAAAATGTATGAATACATCAACTAAAAAATGTAATTATTTTGCTTGTTTACATTTTACAACTTTTATCTAAAACCCTCGCTTATGTTTTACTGATTAGAGAGTGGGATAGAGGCCACCCACCCACCCTACATATACATGATAACTTTAATTGCTAATCGTTGATGATGTTGCTGCTAAAACCAATTTACGTAATAAAAATAAAACAAAATCAAAATTTAAGTTTAAATATAAATGACTTTCTATAACTAATCTTATCTAATTTAGGTTTAAAGTCTGTCCACCCATCATCCAGCAAATTTTTAAAAATTTACTCAATAAAAAATTTTACCTTTTAAATTTCTTTTTTATTCATAAAGTTTTGTAATTAATTTTCCTGGAAACCGCGAGACGGTAAGGAATTAAAGTTTATATGTATATGTAGGGTGGGTGGGTGGCCTCTATCCCACTCTATATTCAGTACAACATCATCAAAAATTATTTGAAAATATTTGAATGAACACGTCAATAAAAAAATGTAATTATTTTGTATGTTTACATTTTATGACTTTTAACTAAAACCCTCGCTTATGTTTTACTGATTAGAGAATGGGATAGAGGCCACCCACCCACCCTACATATACATAATAACTTTAATTGCTAATCGTTGTTGATTTTGCTGCTAAAACCAATCAAACTCTTTATGTAATAAAAATAAAACAAAATCAAAATTGAATTTTAAAGATAAAAGACTTTCTACAGCTAATCTTTTTTAATTTATATTTAAAGTCTGCACACCCATCATGCATTACATTTTTACTATTTTACTCGCTCAAAATTTTTACCTTTATGATTTCTTTTTCATTCAAAAAGTTTTGTAATTACTTTTATTGGAAACCGCAAGACGATAAAGAATTAAAGTTTATAATTCTTGATCTGAAATGACCTTGGTTCAGAAATCTATTGATAAAGAAGAATTTCTTACTAACATGTTTTAAAATTAAAAATTCCGAAGAAAAAAAGTGACCTTCGCTTAGGAATTTATTGACAAAAAAAGAATTTTTCACTGGCAAATTTTAAATTTTAAACTTTTTTCGAAAAAAAATTACTTCGACTCTAATTTTCGATCTAAAGTGACCTTGTCTTAGGGATCTATTGAAAAGAATTTCTCACTAATCTATATTTTATAATGTTTAAAAAACGTGATAATTGATAATCAACAGTGAACCTAATTTTAAAAATGATAAATTAAGCTTTCTCGACTTTATTCATTGATTTCAAGTGATTTTTGATTAAAAAACTCGACAAATGGAGAATTTATATACATATTATATTATTATATATATACAGGGTGTCCCGTTAATGCGGGGAAATGGTTAGACCATAGATTCCTGGAGTCAAAATATGACGATTTAACGCAACTTTTCTATATCCAAAAATTTACGGTTAAGCCGGAATTTGGCTTCAAAATTTCAAAAAATTTCATTTCATTTGTTTATAACAAATGAACGCTTTATTTGATTTGAATGAAATTTATTATTAATAAGTACCATAATATCATACATCATTTCAGTTATTGTTGGCATTAGTGATTGACAGGAAGTATAAAAAACAGTAGTAGCACCACATAAAAACTAAAATATTTTTTTATTGATGCATCCAATAAAATCCAAAAAAATCTACTTGAAAGGGCATTAGATTTAAAAACTTTTTTGACTCTTACCAGTTTTTGATATCTTGTACGGTTTCTGCATAAAAAATAAAATATGAATATAGTATACTCATTAATAAGTAAATAAACTTACTCAATTGAATAAAAATTAAATAATATCAATTAATAAAATAAATCAAAACAACATCTAACACTTTTCAAACAATTTTCTTTGCAAAATCCTAATACAAACAAGATATCTGTTTGTTTCAAATATAAATATTTATGAACTATAATAAAGTTAAAAATTAATTGTTAAAAGACACTAAATAATTATTATTATACATAATTTACATTTTTTAAACAAAGACGGCCACGAAAAACATTTTTTTTCGATTCGATGAAAAAATTGATTTTGTTTTTACTAGATAAAAAATATATATTTTATTTTTTTGTGGGAAAACCGTAAAAGATATCAAATATAATTAAGAGATAAAAAAGTTTTTAAATTAAATTGTCTTTCAAGTAGTATTTTTTTAATTTTTATTAGATCCACCAATAAAAAAATATATATATAAGTGGTGGTACTACTGTTTCTTATACTTCTTGTTAACCAATAATAGTCATAATAACTGAAATGATGTATTATATTATGGTAGTTATTAAAAATAAATTTCATTGAAATCAAATAAAGCCTTCAATTGTTATAAACAAAAGAAATAAAAAATTTTGAAACTTTGAAGCCAAATTCCGGCTTAACCGTAAATTTTTGAATATAAATAAGTTGCGTTAAATCGTCATATTTTGACCTCAGGAATCTATAGTCTAGCCATTTCCCCGCATTAACGGGACACCCTGTATATTAAAAATGTAATAAAATCAGTTTCCTAATTCTGTATATTTTTTAATATGTGTGCCTAAATATTATTAATTGGAGGGTGGGTTATAATCCACCCACGTAACTTAAATATTTACATTTAGCCCTCAAGCATCTTTTTTTACTTTTACTTCGTAACATACACTATTTCTTTTAATGCTGTTAAAAAAATATAAAGCAATGTTTTATCTTGAATGAAATAGTATATTTAGGGTTTGAATACAATGGTATTTGTAGGATGGATGAGTGTCTTATAATAGAATTGTCTTAAAGGTTTGCGAAAATATCCACTACAAATGATTTTATGCATCTAAGAAATTTTTTATCGATTTTCATTCATAATAATTAATTAATTGAATGGCAAAACCCTGGTGCATGTTTTAGTGATTGTAGGGTGGGTTCGAGGACACCCACCCGCCCTACATATATCTATTAATTTTATGTAACACTGCTGGTGATTTTGGCTAATTTAATTAACACTTTCATTGTTTTCTTCTCTAGAGACTAAACGCTGATCAGTAGATGATGTTAATATGCATATGTAGAGTAGGTGGATGACACTATCCCACCCTTTAATTCTTTAAATGATGTATTTGTTTGAAAATAGTTTCTCTGGATTTTTAAAAATTGTATAAGTATATGATTTTTGTAAAGTATAATGTAGACAAATCTGGTTACAGTTAATCATCTAAAAAAAGATTGTACTAATATTTTATGTTCAAATCCCATCAAGACTTAAAGTTAAATTCTAATTCATCATTTTGATATTTCTTTTTGCTGCCATTCAGTTTTCCGTCATCTCTTTTCCGCACCAACTAATTTTCTTGCCATTTCTGTTTCCCGCCATTTCATGTTTCCTTCATCTCTGTTTCACGTCATCTCCTTTTCCCGCTATTCTAGTTTCCCGCCATCACTTTTTTGTGCAATATCTTTTTTCCGCCATTTCTGTTTCCCGCCATCCCTTTTCCCGCTATCCCTTTTCCCCGCCATCTCTGTTTCCCGCCAATTTATTTTCCCGCCATTATATTTTCCTGCAATCTATGTGTCCCGCCATTCTTTTTCCCGTCATTTGATTTTCAGACCATCCCTTTTTCCCGCCTTTTTAGTTTCCCGCCATTTCATACCATTTCTCCTCTACATTTTTTCCACAATTTTTCTTTCATGTCTAAATATGTTTATCTCATTAGAATTTTTTTTAAATAATTTCTTAATTGCCAAGATTTTGCGTTTCTAAAATTTGTTGGATATTTTCTTCTAGAATTTTACAATTTTTGGATAATTTTTTTTCCGTTTTTTTCTAAAACTTTTCAGAAATCTCCTTTCTATTTCCCCCAAAATTTTTATCATGCTTTGCTTTACTTTGTCTTATCTCAATTATATTGCAAATCGTTTTCTAAACTGCACTAATTTAATTCTTCTAGTGTTTTTACACATTTTTTCTTACAGATTTATTGATTTTCTGAAAAAATCAATACTTCACTTTCAAAACGCGAAGATTTTTTTCATTTTAACGCTTTGAATTTTTCAGAAAATTTTATTCCAATTTTTTGAACAAATCTTATATTTCAACACTCGCTGATATTTATTTTTTAAACATAACTTAGAGTCAAGACAGGGCAGAAAGACCGATGGTCGATAGCCCAAACGGACAGACTAACCATTATATTCTATTTGTTAATGTTTTTAATTGTATATATAGTTGTCTGAATAAAGATGTTATTCTCTCTCTCTTATATTTCTTGAATTTATTTTAAAATTTTTTCATGGAATTTATGCTTCAAGCTACAAAGATTTTTTTATAGATTTTTCCAAAAATGTTTCTATAAATTTCTTCTAAATTGTGTTCTAATCTGAGAAGATTTTTTACTCGGTTTATAGAATTTTTTTTAGTAGATTTGTTCGAATTAGTTTCTCAAACTGCAATTAATTTCTTTTTCTATTCAAGAAATTTCCAGCAAAGAAAAATTCTTTCATAATTCTAATGTTTCCTTTATAGCAATTTCTAAATATTTATTTCTAGATTTCAATTAATTGATCTTCCAAACTGCGGAAGTATTCTTTTTTTTAGAATTTTTTATTGATTTTTCCTCGAGATTTCTAACAATTTTTTTGTTATTACAAACTGCGAAGATTTTCTTCTTCTTAAAGGTATATATTTTTAGATTTTTCTAATTATTCCTTGTTTGCTTAATCTTGTACAAAATTTCCTTAAATTTGTTTTCCAAACTGCAATCATTTGCTTTTCTATGGTTCTAAAATTTTAATTTAAACCATTTTTTTTTTCTAGATTTCAAATTTTCTTTCTAAAGGTTTTCTAAAAATAGTTTTTTAAAATATTCTTTCGAATTTGCTCTTTTACGGTTCTAGAATTTTAAAACAATTTTTGTCCAGATTTCAAATTTTCTTTTTAAAGATTTTCCAGAAATAGTTTTTTTAAATATTTTTTCCAGGGTTCTAAAATTTTGAGCCAGATTATTTTCCAGATTTCAAATTTTCTTTTTCAAGATTTTCCAGAAATATATTTTTTTAATTTGCTTTATCTAGGGTTCTAGAATTTTGAACCAATGTTTTCCAGATTTCAAATTATCGTTTTAAAGATTTTCCAGAAATAGTTTTATTTTATATTTTTGGAATTTTCTATCCGAACTCGCATTTCGAAAAAAAATTGCTTTTTATTTAGATTTTGTTTTTCAAAGGTTTTTCAGAAGTTATTAAGTTAAGGTTTTCTTCTTCAAGTATTCTAAAATTTTCCACAATTTTTTTTTGAGATTTATTAACTTTTCCAGAAATTTTACTTTACTTCTAGTGTTGAAAAATTATTAACATAATATAATTTATTTGTTAGTAAACTCTCCTGTATGTTCTATAAATTGAAGGGTGTGATAGAGGCATAGAGGCCACCCACCCTACATAAACTTCTTAACTTTAATTACACATTGTATTTAGTATTTTCAAATTCTATTTTCATATTTATGTGATGTTTATATTTTATTAAAAACGACTTTTGGTAGCTTGCAAAATATTTTATATGCGGGTTTGTTGGGTGGTTTGTATCCAACATTCCAATTAACAAAAACTGAACTTTCAAAGATTTTTCAGAAGTTCTTAAGTTTAGGTTTTCTTGTTCAAGTGCTCCACAATTTTTTTTTGAGATTTATTGACTTTTCCAGAAAATTTACTTTCCTTGCCTTGCCTTTCAAACTGTGATTTTTTTTTAGTGTTAAGAATGTTTTTAAGTTTGCGTTTGAAGTTTTTTAAATATTGTAAGAAATTTTTTTCTTCTCTCAAATCTTCTAGAGTTCTGGTATTTGCTAGAAATTTTTCTTTAATATATATTGACTTTTACAGAAATTTTACTTTTATAATAAAATATATAAGTCCTTTACGTTGTAGAAAATTCACTAATAAATAGAAAAAACACGAAAATATTTTCGTAAAATCTACAACAAATGAGTCTTATTAAGACTACAAGAACAAATCACTTTTGTCTGTCGATGTATCAGCTAGAGAAGTAGTTGTTTCAAAAGTGATTTGTTCTTGTAGTCTTAATAAGACTCATTTGTTGTAGATTTTACAAAAATATTTTCGTGTTTTTTCTATTTATTTTACTTTCAGATTCATTGCCTTCTAAACTGCGAAGATTTTTTTAAGCGTTTAGAATTTTTCACAAGTTTTAGTTCCAAATTTTGTAACAAATTTTTCACTATTTGCCTGAATTTAAAAGAATTTTAATTTTAATTTCTTTTCCAATATACATAGATATTTATTACAGAGATTTGTTTCTATTCTTTTCTAAAACTGTTTTTATAAATTTCTTGGACCTAAGAAGATTTTCTTCTACTTGATTTATAGAGCTTGTTTAGCAGATTTTTTAGAAAAAGTTTTCTGAACTGCAATTATTTTCTTTTCCTATTATTCAAGAAATTTCCAGCAAGTTTTATTTTAGAATTCAAATTCCTTTATAGATATTTCCAGATATTTTACTTTCAGCATTCTCGTTTAAACAGCAAAAGTATTCTTTAGCTAGAATTTTCCATTTATGTTTATGTAACAATTTTTTTCTAGAAATACAGTTGTAAAGATTTTTGCTTCTTACAGATATCTAAAATTTCTTGGCAAGTACTGTTTTTTTTTTAAATTTAATATCTTTATCCGAAATATTCTTGAATTTGTTTGGTTAGCTGTAATCATTCGCCTCTTTTAGGGTTCTAGAATTTCCCACCATATTTTGTTCAGATTTGCAATTTTCTTTTTACAGATTTTCCAAAAATGTTTAGTTTCAGATTTATTGGAATTTGTCTTCCAAACTGTAAAAACTTTCTTATTTTTAGGGTGTAGAATTTTCAGAAGTTTTCGTTATAAATTTTTGCTTCTCTTCCAAACAGCGAAAGTATTCTATATCTAGAATTTTCCATTTATGTTTCCTGGATATTCCTAGATATCTTACTTTCAGATTTCTCTGAATTTATCTTCCAAATAGCGAAAGTATTCTTTTTCTAGAATTTTCTATTTATGTTTCCTTGAGATTTCTAAAAGTCTCTAACATTTTTTTTTCAAGAAATACAGCTGTAAAGATTTTCTTCTTCTCACAGATAACTAAAATTTCTTGGCAAGTACTGTTTTTTTTTTTAAATTTAAAATCTTTATCCGAAATATTCTTGAATTTGTTTCCTAAGCTGCAATCATTCGCCTCGTTTAGGGTTCTAGAATTTCCCACCATATTTTTTTTCAGATTTACAATTTTCTTTCTACAGATTTTCCAAAAATGTTTAGTTTCAGATTTATTGGAATTTGCCTTCCAAACTGTAAAAACTTTCTTATTTTTAGGGTGTAGAATTTTCAGAAGTTTTTGTTATAAATTTATATTATATCTAGAATTTTCCATTTATGTTTCCTTGAGATTTCTAAAAGTCCCTAACAATTTTTTTGAAGAAATACAGCTGCAAAGATTTTCTTCATCTTACAGGTATCTAAAATTTCTTGGCAAGAACTGTTTTTTTTTTTAAATTTAAAATCTTTATCCGAAATTTTCTTGTATTTGTTTCCTAAGCTGCATTCATTCGTATCTTCTGGTGTTGTAGGATTTCGCACCATCTTTTTTTCAGATTTATAATTTTTTTCTTACAGATTTTCCACAAATGTTTACTTTCACATTTATTGGAATTTGTCTTCAAAACTGCAAAAACTTTCTTAATTTTAGGGTGTAGAATTTTTAGAAGTTGTTGTTATAGATTTTTAGATTTCTGTTTAGTTTTTCGAAAATATTCAATAATTTTTTGTTTATTGTTATAGTAATTTGCATGGAAATTTACTGCAAACATTTTTTCTAAAATTTTTTCATCAAATTTCTTGTTAATTTCCATTTTTCTTTTTTCAGAATTTCCATAAATGTTTTTTTTTATCTTTAAACAACAAAATCTAATTAACAAGAAAAAATAATAGAAGAAAACCAAGAGATCCCACGATACCATTAGCCTGGGATGGGAACAACACCCGCAAATCCCAAGATAAAGACAGAGGAAAGAAAACAAGAAGGAGCAAAAAAAAAATTATTACATTGTATCTAATTTTTTTTTCAATAAATAAACCTATTTTATAAAAAAAATAAACACTGGAAGATTACATATTTAGAAATTTTTACTTTTAAGTTATTCAAAATTGTAAAATCATGTGTGATTTGCTTTTAAGGTTATTGTAATCAAATGTAATCAATCAAGTAATTAATTATCCAAAATTATTTCACAAATATCACCAAGATTTTAAGTTAATATCTAAAAGAAAACTTTTAGAAGTTTTGAACAAATTAAACTTAAATTTGTAATGGTAAATACTAATTATTTTTTACAAAGTGAAAATAATAAATAAAAAAGGGGTGAGTTATCCAATTACTTTACAACCGCATGAAATAGATTAATTACTCATACCGACATGCAATTTTTTTTTCCTGAATATCTAATAATTACACATAAAATTACCTCTTCTCACGTACGTAATCAATTTCAACCCTTTTTTAATTAATGAAAACTTAGAATCGTGACCGTCATACGAGTATGCAAATATCGCTTATTAACTCTTTCAGCGAATTAAGGGCGTGCACGGCGGGGCTAATTTAAAATTTAAAAAAAAAAACGGTTGCGTGCCTGAAAGAGTTAACACTGTTTAATCGGTCGGGTGGGGTGGGGCGTAAGGATGCAAACCGACCATGCCTCCCCCTTTTATAAATAATTAACACCAGTTAATGGCGGATAAGGATCTAACGCCGTATTAACATATCAGTACTTGTGGAAAAACACACTTCCTGATTAACTGCCGGCCGGCGGTGGCACGCGATTTTCCCACCTGCTTAAGAGGCGGTTATTTTCAATTAGGTAATTGGATCGTAAAAGTGTCTATTAATTACACTTCCGACGGGTATAAATCATCTTTCAATGGTAATAAATGAGATATTGCTGTTCTTTGCGTGTGTCTTTTATTACTATATGTAAGAGGAAAGAAATATGGATTTTTTTATTATAATTTCTAGGAAGATAATTAATAATTAATTATAGTAGTTAGGTGATATGTTTAAGGTATAATAATTGCAAATATGTTATTAGTTATTATATATACATCAAGATAAATGAATAAATAATTGTACATTCTCAATAAAAAATCTAGAATAATGAAAGTTAATGATTTGTCAATTATCTATTTATAATTTCATAATGTTTCATAAAGAAATAAGTGAGAAAATTATTCAAGAATAATATTTTTATTTGTAACAGGTGTATAGAAATGTTGAGCTTGCTGTAGTTGGTAGGAGAGGGAAGGTGTGTCAAAACGGGCAGCAGCGACGTCCTTAATTGCGGTCGTCGCGTCGTTGGTGTGGCGGCGGCGTCGGCGTCGTTCTTGGGCATCTGCATACAGGGACGTACAAACGGCGCGCACGGACGCAGAGTACCGACATGACATGTTCGGTTCCGTCTGAGTGGCAGCCTTAATAAGGTTTCCAGCCGGCTGAATATTGAGTTTTGCTGCCGCTAACTCGCCGCATCATATCGTGGCCACTTGCAGGTCGAGCTTAGACCAGATTAGAATCCCACGGGATATAAGACTCTGGAAATCAAATTGAGTTCGGATTGCAAGCTACCGGTGGCTATCAGATCTTCTATGATGCCGGACGGACCCCGATAATTGCTATACAGGCTCTTTTACTGCCTCCGCCAATGACGGCGGCTTATTTCCGATAATCAACGTTCGCCCGCTCACACATTCACTCCAATTATATATCGAATATTCTTGTATACAGTATTACACCGATGCAATTATTTTTCCTCGTTGCAATGGAATTATTATACGGACGTCATATTCTGAAACAGAATAAATAATAAGATAATCTATTAGAAACATAAGATCGAACGATTCAACACTTTTAGTCTGTTAATATCAAAGAATTACATATATTACATATAAGCTTTTACTTACTCTATAAACAAACTTATATAATGAGAAGAAACTACTATTAAAATAGCAATGGAATTTTAAAAAATCAAGGATATCTATCTAGTTTAAATAAAGAAGTATTTGTATAATGGGTGGGTGCAATCTAACGTATATTTCAATCAGTGAAGCATAGAGAGGATTTTTGTTCTCATAGATCTCCAATTGAGGCTTAATCTTCGAGTTTTGCGTGAAGATATTTTTTGGCCGTATCTCTTTGAAGGTTTGCACGATTTTTACAAACATGTAGTTTTTTCTTTAAAGTCTATAAATCTGCGCTGACGGCGTCGAAAATGACTAAAGCCTGGTTGACACAGAAAGCGGACCCATGATCAAACATGAGTTTTATATATTCTTCACTTATGTCTTAATGTAGGACGATTATTTGGGAATCATTGGACTTGACGTTCTTCTTGACCTTTGAAAGGATTTCAGGTGCGACTGTTTGCCTACCCTTCGGGACGTGTTGCCTCTATTCACGTAGTTGCTCATGTCAAGATGATAGCCTTGACTTCCTTCAGTGATTAACCTGTCTTTAAGAAAAAGTAGCTATTTTAATATTCAATAATGAATATTTGATGCCAGTGATTGATTCTTCGATGTCAGACGTCAACTACAGAAAAAAATCGTTTGTTAAAATTACGGATTATTGATAAATCGTACAGAAATTGTTCCAGTTTATTCAGAGCAGTTTCAGGTTTTGTAACCTGGTGACTTTCAATCAGTTACATCTATTCTTAAATAGTTATCACGTTTTGTGAGCGTTTATTGTCCAAAAGCACTACCCCGTCGGTTTTCTGCATCATTTCTATCTCTTCTTTCGATGGTTTGCATCTACCTTCCGTGAAAACAGATCTGTGAATTCGCTTGCTTATGTTTTAGAGCAGAGGTCTCCAAACTCTCCAGTCTTTGGGCCATACTGTTTACTTCAGTAAGTTCAAATTCTTCATCTCTACAAATCATAATTAATTAAGCAATTTCTGAGGTTAATGTAAGATTGGCAGGAAGAAGACCAATATATTTCTCATCAGGCAACCATTTTATATGAGGTGAGTTGAAATCTCCGACTATGACAATATCATGTGATGGATGGCTGCTTATAATATCACCTTTGGTCCGCATATGAAAATTAAAGATATTAGCATTAGAGTTAGGAGGAATATAATAGTAACCAAATATAAATTTCTATGAATTTAAAGTTGTTATTCATCAGCTATAATTACGATTGATATAATTGTTGCTAGTTGATAATATGCCAGATTATTCCTTAAACTAATTAGAACACCGTCACCTAAATTCTTGATACTACTGTATCATTATGTATCTGTATTGTCAAATAGTTTTGCATCCAAAATATTTTAGTAGGATAGTGCTGCCTGCTGATGATCTCAAGGTTGAGGTCCGGTCTCCGGTCGTATCCTGTGTTGGTTGGGAACCATCCTATTCTTCTGGTAAAAATTTCGTATAGTTTGTCCAAGCAATCATCCTGAGTCTCAGCCAAGAATGTCTTCAAGGCAAGTGTCTTACTCTTGCTAATCGTCTTTTAAAGGAATTCTTTATAAACAGACTACAAAACATCTTTTCTAGTAGTTTTTTATTTCTTTTGAATTTTCCCAACACACTTCTCCTTGGCCTTCTTGATATGTTTATCATGTTCCTCTACGTGGGAGATTTCGCGACTCTTGGCACTGGTAAACTGTCTCCTGGCAGCATTAGCCCTGTGTCGGGTCTCTTCTCAACACCAGTACATTCTTCTCCTGGTAGTAGCCCTCTAATTTTGACCTGAATATTTCCAGGAGCTATTCCTTCCGGGTCGTAGCTGGCAAACTCTCTGTTGGAAAGGCCTCCCAATCGGCGTAATCCACTCTAGGCTAGGAATTCGTCAGCTACTTGCGCTCCACGATAGTGAAGACGATGTGGTTGTGATCGTTCATGCTCTCAGTCTTCCGGTTCACTTTTAAGCCCACGATCCTTCCTAGAATGAAGGGGATACCAGCGTCAAGCCACGATGTATGCGGATCCCAATCTAGAGAATTGGTCATCCACGTTCTCCCCTTCCAATTCTAGGTTGGATATGGTGTTGAGTAGCAGTGCTCCTTCTTCTGTTCAGTCTGATTTCACTTAATGCCCCCCCACCATATTTTTAAACTGCAAGATGGTGATACAAGAAATATTTCCAAATATTGAAACGAAAGCTAAAATTAAAGTTAATGCTTTGTTGCCTGACACGTGTTTCGCTCGTTTAACTTTGATAGTGGTTTCGAAGACCGAAACACGTGTCAGGCAACAAAGAATAAAAACATTATGGAACAAAGAAAGCTACAAAATAATTGCAACTAGAAGAAAAGTTTATGGAAAAGTTTAATTAAAGATAAAATATAAATGACTGATTGAATATTTTCGAATATAATAAATTGCATTTCAAAAATATTGTAGTAGACAATGTTAGGAAGTTTAAAATATTTCAAGAAAACTTTTGCAATTGAGAAGAGAAATTTCTTCAAAATCATATAAGATAAAGCAGGAATTTTAAAGAATTTATATTATAAAGAAGGAAATGAAAAATTCTGGATAACACAATAGAAACGAGAAAGAAATGATTAAATATTTTTCACAAAATTAAAGTTATAAAAATGCCTACAAATTTAGAATTAGAAATTTTAGAATACCCAAAAAATAAAATTGAGGAAAAAATCTGGAAAATCTTATAAGGTGAAACCAGAAATTAGAGGAAAGTCTGTAAACAAATGCTGAAAATTCTTTATGTATTAGAAAAGAATTATTTGGATTTTATATCTGTATACTTTGGATTTGTAATTTCGTAATTGTTAATCTGTTAATCTTTCAATCTGACAAGTGGAAATTTAACTTATGTTAATCTGCCATCTGTCAAAAATCTAACAAACTATTGTATGCCGATCTATACCTCAATCTTACAACCGTCATCAGACATTTGTCATTTTGTTAACCTATCATCATACAAACTGTCATTTGTCAGTTTGTTATTTGTGAACTTATCAAACCATCATCTATCAAATAATGTTATCATCTACATCATTATTATCATATCAATTATTTGGCAATCTGTCGTCTGTTAATTTTTTATCTGTAAAATTGGAATTCTCAATTTCCTACTTGTTCATCTGGTAATCTCTTATCCTACATATGATAGGTGAAAATTTAAGATACAATATGTTAATTTGTAATCTGCCGAAATAAATCTGATTTCCTGATCTATACCTCAATTTTATATCAGTCATCAATCATTTGCCATTCTATTAATGTGTCATAAATCAAACAATAATTTATCAAAATCTGATTTGTCATCCTGCCACTTATTAATACATAACTTATTTCATATCTGTCAATCTGTCATAATCTGTCATTATCTAAATTGGCACCTTGGTTGATCTGTCATTGATAAAAATTTTATTTGTCAATCTTTGAACTTCAAAATGGCTAATTTCATAACATTAAATACGTAATTTGTGAATTTGACATTTCTTAATATATCACCTGTAAATCAGCCTTTTACAAATTTGAGATTTATCATCGGACTATTTATAAATCTGTTATCTGACAACGTAGAAATTTTGCATCTGTAAATGTGCTTTCTGTTATTCTATCATACGTCAATTAAAAATGATCTTATTTTTCATCATGTTATTATATCTTTGAAAAATTATCAGCTATTTAAGTCTATCATTTGTTAATATACGAGGGTTAATCAAATATAAACCGGAATTTAGTTTAAAAAAGGTATGTTTATATTGTAAAAAATTATTTTTGTTTTAATTTTCAACAGTCTCCTCTTTCATGTGGAAGTTTCTTGTTGCCATTACAAAGAATGTATTCGGTCGTGTCTTCAGCCAATTAAGTGGACCAAACATATGAAAGTTGGGGCGATAGGGCGGGTAAAACAATACTTTTTAAAACAATTTATTTTCTTTAATTTTTTGCTGACTAAAGCAACTGTGTATGGCCAAGCGTTGTTATGAAGGAGATTCACATTCCAGGTAAGCGTGCCTCGGTTTTTCTGTTGATAAACCAGTTTAACTTCATCAAGGAGCTTGCAATTATATTTAGCATTGACTGTACGTAGTTCATGAAGGAAATCAAAAAGCAGTATTTCTGATGTGTTCGCCTCAATAATGCTTGATTTACGTTTTCTACCGTTGTTTAATCACTTAATTTTTTTATACTATCGCAGACTTCGGTTTTCAAAAGCGTATTATCAGTGAAATGTGCCGTCATTCTACGAAACATTTCGGAAGGTTTTACTCCTTTTGGAGCCAAAAATTTAATTGCTCAACAGACTTATGTACCACATGCACAGACATAATGCTATAATCTGCGTTATCCTCTACAAACCCGCCATTTGTTAATTTTTTAAATTCCATAAATTTTTTACGTGTCATTTAACAAATTTATCAAATTGTCATTCGATAACATTAAATCAAAATAAATAGTATGTTTCAAAAACTTGAGAATACATCATATAACACTCTAGAGGAGAAATTACTAAAAATTTTATACATTTTGAAAAAATCGTGTTGGTGGCAATTGTTTTTCCGCTGTTTTAGCAACTCGAAATAAAAATTGTAATTCAAATCATATCATGAATTTCCAGTTGATTTTCCAATAATTTAAGTATTTAAGTACAGTTTTTGTAAGGATTATTACAAAATCTTAAAGGGGAATATGTTTTTGATACATTTTGAAAAATTCGTGTCGGTAGCAATTGTTTTTCCGTTATTTTAGCAACTCGAAATAAAAATTGTAATTTAAATCGTATCCTGATTTTCCAGTTGATTTTCTAATAAATTAAGCAAAGTTTTTGTGTGAATTATTACAAAATCTTGAAGGGGAATATATTTTTGATAAATTTTAAAAAATCGTGTTTGTAGCCATTGTTTTGTCATTTTTATGCAACTCGAAATTGAAATTTGTAATTTGAATCAGCTCCTGATTTTCAGTTGAATTTTCCAAAAATTTAAGCACAGTTTATTTGTGGATTTTTACAAAATCTTGAAAATGAATATGTTTTTGATATATTTTGAAAAAATCGTGTTGGTGGCAATTGTTTTTCCGTTGTTTTAGCAACTCAAAATAAAAATTGTAATTCAAATCGTATCCTGATTTTCCAGTTGATTTTCCAATAATTTAAGCACGATTTTTGTGTAGATTATTACAAAATCTTTAAGGCGAATATGTATTTGATACATTTTGAAAAAATCGTGTTGCTGGCAATTGTTTTTCTGTTGTTTTAGCAACTAGAAATAAAAATTTTAATTCAAATCGTATCCTGATTTTCCAGTTGATTTTCCAATAATTTAAGAGCTTTTTTGTGTTTATTATTAAAAAATCTTGAAGGGAAATATGTTTTTGATGCATTTTGAAAAAATCGTGTTTGTGGCCATTGTTTTTCCATTTTTATGCAACTCTAAATTAAAAATTGTAATTTAAATCAGCTCCTGATTTTCAATTGAATTCTCCAAAAATTTAGGTACTGTTTTTGTGTGGATTTTTACAAATTCTTAAAGAGGAATATGTTTTTGATATATTTTGATAAAATCGTGTTGACGGCAATTGTTTTTCCGTTGTTTTAGTCACTCGAAATAAAAATTGTAATTCAAACCGTATCCTGATTTTCCAGTTGACTTTCCAATAATTTAAGCAAAGTTTTTGTGTGTATTATTATTAAATCTTGAAGGTGAATATATTTTTTTCAATTTCAATAAAGTAAAACAAGAATTGGTAAATAGTGGAGAAAAAAATTTTAAACAAGCAAAAGGCAAATTGCTGAATATTCTAGAAATTAAAAAAGGTATTACTTTGAAACTCTCAATTACTTTAAAGAAAAATTATTAGAATATTATAGAAACCTTGAGGGAAAACCAATAAATATTTCGAGATTAAATTAAATGATAACTAAGAATGTTGAAAACTTTCTAGGACATTTCTGTAGAAACCTCTGAAGGAATAAAGAAGTTGGCATATTAAAGAGTTAAATATAAAATAGCTAAATTAAATTTAAGGGTTGAAAGAATTAAATTGAATTGAATAAAATGTTTCAAGAATTAAAGAATGCCATATATCACACTGTGGAAGATATATTTATGGAAAATTCGAATTATATAAAAGAACAATTGATAAATAGAGTTAAAAATGCTATAAAATTATAGAACAGTAAATTATATCATCTATTATTCTAGATTTTTTAGCATCTTTTCTTCAATTACCAATACTTGTTTTATTTTCTAAAAATTTCTCTCCTGATGTAATTGTCTTTAATTTTTTAAACATGCCATTCCATTTAATTTAATTCTTCCAACTTTTCATTGTTAAATTTAAAAAAGAAATTGTTTTGAAAATTTAGTTATCTAGAAGAGATTTTTTTTTTCTAAAAAATTCTAGAGAATCCACAAGAATGATTCATTAAATATGCGGAAGAGACAAACACAAATTAAAGTATATTTTAAATAAATTCTTCAAAAGTTTAGAGATTTGTAAGATATAAAAATATCAAGGCTTCAAAATTTGATATATATAGCGATATTGAACACAAATCTAGAAATATTTTTCCATTTGTAGCTTTAGCTTTTAGGATTTTCCAAGAATTTATGTTACTAATTGCAATATTCTTGAAAATTCTAAAATTCCTAGTTTAAGATTTGTAAGCATTTCAGTTTTATCGAAAATATTTCATTATTCTATTGTACTATTAAAAAACTCATTTCCTTCTTGATCTGGATTCTTCAAGAAATTTCTCTTTTTAATTGCGAGTATTTTCTTCAAGCTTTAAATCATTTCTCTTTAGGGTAACCAACTTTTTAAATTTTTTTGTAGATATTTGTATTTCTTTCTTCATCGTATAGAATATTTAGGAAATTTTCTTGCTAATTTTTTTTAGTTTTCTAAAAGAAGAATAACTTCGTATATTTTCAGAAATTTTGTTTGAAATCGTTTCGCCTTATCTTTTCCGATTATTCAAGAAACTTCTCTTTCAAACTGCAATGATTTCAAGCTGCAAAAACAAGAGATGTCAGATCGCCAAATATAATAATGATATGGACAGTCAAATTTACGGAATAATTCTTCGATAAAGGAATAAAATTAAAAGACAAGTTGAAGAATGGCAGATTAACAAATGACAAATGACAGACATACTAACAGTAAATCATTTTTAGATTATTAATAGGAATCCGTTATTTGTCAACAATTGTTTTAAAAGCTATTTTGGAAGAATTAAATTTTAATAATTTAAAATCATTAATACATATTATTTCTATTAAATTGTTTTAAAATGTAATCGTGGTTTTGATGTTTAGGATGTGTACATAATAAGTCATTTCCTCGTCATAGATGTTGACGAGAGTAATAAATTTAAACTGGTGTATATTTGTCGAAAGATGGGTAATAATTATTTATTTATATGAAGAAGAAAAGAACACAGATAATCTTTAAATAGATGAAACAACCAAATTAATATTTTTAAACAAATATCTATGTAATTTTATAAGAATATCAAATATAAATAAAAATATTTTAGTTTGATTTTTGACGATTTTATGTAAGTAATTGAAAATAAATTGTAACATAAAATTTTTATCAAATTTAAATTTTAAGGTAAATATTTGATAAGAATAAATATTTGCCGTCAAATTTGGTTGAAAAATAATGCCATTAAAGCATTTTCCTGGCCGTCGTTCCCGTCCCGATTATAATTTTCATACGGAATAAATGATGAACTCACGCCCCCGGAAAATTTCATAAAGGAGACAAACCGTATCCGGTGCTCCTTTACATTTTTCTTCATAAATATTAAAGCAAAGTAAGACGGGGGGCTAAAATAAATTCCGGGGCAACGGGCCGTACCGGATCGCGGGATAATTCAGGCGGTTCGGTCGGACGAAGGGGTGCGTCAGAGCCCCCCTAACCCCACACACACACACACACACACATACAACCCACACCCATCGCACATTTTGCCTTTTGCCAAATTGAAGTGCACGAAGAAACCACGGCCGTAATAAGAAAACAAGGTGTCATACAAAATGTATGTAGCATGAGTGGATTCCTTCCTGCTTTCCACTATCTGTGTGTGTGTGTGTGTGTGTGTTTGTTCGTGTGCGAGGATGAATTAGGAAACAGGACGGCACCTCGGAAAAGACGGGAAGGAAAACCGGACGGGATTCGTAATTCCGATAAGGAATTCAACCGGATGATCGGTGCTCGATCCCACGGGTGACCACACACCGAATCACGTCCGAATACAAAAGTAGCATTTTGACCGCAAACTGACAGACGTTATAAATGTCCGCATCTGCTGGGGACCGCACGTTCCTCTCAGACCTCAATTTTTCAATTTCTTCAGCGACAGCACTTCACACTGACATATTTTAATGTAATATATTTCTCTACGTCATCACATTTACCATTTATATTTTACCAAAATTGACTAAAATTATGCTATACAAAGATAACACTATAATTCTTTACTAATAAAATATATTAAAATCCTTTAGTTTGTTGTAGAAAATTAACTTAACTTAAGATAATTCTTTACAATCCATTTCATGAATAAGCACGAAGTAAAAGTAATTTTAATTCTTATAGTAAAAGCCTCTACCATCAAAAAAAATTATTTATATTACATGATAAACAAATATCTACAAATGCCCCATTTTGTTATAACTTATATAAATCCTCTATATATTTAATAAAAAGTAGTTGTTTCAAAAGTGATTTGTTTCTTGTAGTCTTAATAAACTCATTAGTTGTAGATTTTACGAAATATTTTCGTGTTTTTTCTAATTATTACCTCTATATATTTATTTTTCTATATTATATTACACACCACGCATAAATCCAACTTTTGCCAGGTTCATTATTGTCACGAACGCCCCGGCGCATTATTATATTTATGCGTTTCGGAGTGTTCTTATATGCAAGCGGGGGGTGATTCCTTTAAAAGATAATGCGCATCTGATAGATTTATAATGCGATCAATTTCATATCCATAAACGGGAATTGGGCAAATTGATGCGAAGTGGAAAACTCGGGGCCCCCGCGTACGGTACTCTTAGAGTGGCAGCGGAGGAGAAAAGGGGGCGAATGCATCTACATGCAGTTTAATAAATGTCGGGGTGGGCCCGCCATCCATTATTCACGCGACGCCCCTCTTTTTATGGATTATAAAAGGAGACACGAACAAACAATCAATTGGGGTTTACGCGTTTTCCACGAGTGCGGTAATTAAAATTGAGTTTTATGTTATAAAACCAATGGAAGTTATTTAACAATGTAGTAATATATTTTTTATGGAGTCAAATACTGATGCATTTAGATACTCTAAAGAGTTTGATATAATTTTCTTATTATAAAATCATATTATGTAAAATTGCACTGTTTTCCTGTAAAAGTCTTTTGTTAACAAAAATGTTGAGTTGATTAAATATTTACACTCAATTGAAAAATTCACTATGTTCTAACCACAAATTAAAATTAAATATTTAATGGTAGAGACGTTTATTACATGGTACATCTTGAATGAATTAATTAATTGAGACTCAATAACTAGTAATCTGGTTAAACAAAGTTATTGCGTCTCAATTACAAGAAATGTTGAGTTGATTTGTGCTAAAACTGCATTCTAAATCAGTTTTCTTTTTGATTAAAAAAAAGTGAGGAAATATGTAGTCAGAATTAATGCAGAACTGTTACTTAGATTTAAGAACCAGTCATCCAAGCGACGCTCTTTTTGAAATGAAACAAAGTCGCCAAAGAAGTCTTCGTTGTTTGGTAATAGTAGGCACATTTTGAAAATGTGTGTTTATTAAGCATGGAAATAGAGAAAATACTTATTTATATGTAGGATAGCCTCTATCGCACCCTTTTTTTGTATAATAGATAATTTCTCTAATAAATTTTATTCACATCGGTTTTATCATTATAAATTATTAATTAAAACCCTGGCGTATGTTTTACTAATTGGAGGGTGTGATAGTGGGCAACCCACCTACCCTACATATATGCTTAAACTTTAATCATTGATTGGCGGTAAGTTTACAGGTTGAATAAAACTAAAATCACTGTTTATTTTATTTTTTAATTTCATCAGTTGATTTTTTTACTTTTCAGGAAAATATCTAGAGTTTAATGATGTTTTTATATAGGTAAAATCCTCTTTTTTACAGTGTTAAATTTAAATTTATACATATGGTGACTCATCCACCATTTACTCCCATTATTCCCCCCATAAATGATTCAAACATAAATCTGTACTTTTATAAATAAATTATTAATTAGAAATAACATTATACTTAATTTATTATTTTAATAATCTAATGTTTACATAGAAAACGTTCTTTTGCATTTTCGTAATTTAGGCATAGGATAGAAGCCACCAACCCACCTTATATATGCTTTAAAATTTTAAACAAAATATTGACTTTTAATTCCTCAACATCGTCATTAAAACAATTATAGTTTTTTTTAAATACTAAAGCAGTAATAGTAGTGAAAGATTTTTATGTATATGTAGGGTGGGTGGGTGTCCTCTATCCCACCCTCCAATCAATGAAACCTTCGTCAGGGTTATTATTATATTTTTTTCACATCATAAACAATTTGTCTAATAAATTTTATTCACAACGATTCTATCATCATAAGTTATTAATTATATTCGTGGAGAGTGTTTTACTGATTGGAGGGTGTGATAGTGGCCACCCACCCTACATATATACATAAACTTTAAACACTGATTGTCGTTAAGTTTGCAGGCTGAATAAAACTAAAATCACTCTTGGAATATTAAAGATATATTTATTCTAAATAAATGCCAAAGTTTTCAAGGTCATTCAAGTAGAGGTAAATATTTGAGAATTTTTAAAATCACCGAATGCAAATTTATTTTCTCCAATTCGAGTTTTGTGACTTATCATTGTAGTTTCAGCCATGATTTAGCAATAATTATAGGATATTAAATATATGTTTGTTTTAAATAAATTTGAAAGTTTTCAAGGTCATTCATGTAGTGTCTAATTTTTGAGAAATTTTTAAATAAGCGAATGCAATTTTATTTCTTCCAATTCGAGTTTTATGATTTGCCATTGAAGTTTCAGCTGTGATATACCCATTGTTGTCATAAGATATTAGGAAAATGTTTATTCGTAATGAATTTTAAAGTTTTCAAGGCCGTTCAACTAGTACTTAAAAATTCAAATCATCGAATGCAATTTTACTTTCTTTAATTCGAGTTTTCTAACTTCTCATTGAACTTTCAGCCGTGATATAGCAATTGTCATCATGGGATATTAAAGATATGTTTATTTTAAATAAATTCTTATGTTTTCAAGGTCATTCAAGTAGTGGAAAATTTTTGAGAATTTTTTAAATCACTGAATGCAATTTTATTTCCTTTTAATCGAGTTTTATGACTTATTATATCGAAGTTCCAGCCGTGATATAACAATTATTGTCATGGGATATTAAAGATATGTACATTTTAAATAAATATCAAAATTTTCAAGGTCCATGAAGTAACGGCTAAGTTTTGGGAATCTTTTAAATTTACGAATGCAATTTTATTTTCTTTAATTTGAGTTTTGTGACTTGTCATTAAAGTTCCAGCCGCGATATAGCAGTAGCTTTCTTGGAATATTAAAGATACGTTTATTTTAAATGAATTTAAATAATTTCAAAGTCATTCAAGTAGTGATAAATATTTCAGAATTTTGTAAATCAACGAATGCAATTTTATTTCCTTCATTTGGTGTTTTGTGGTTTGCCATTAAAGTTTCAGCTGTAATATAGCCATATATTAAAGATATGTCGATTTTAAATAAATGTCAAAGTTTTCAAGATCAATTAAGTAGTAGTTCATTTTTGAGAATTTTTTAAATCACCGATTGCAGTTTTGCGCTCTTCCAGTCGAGTTTAGTGACTTTTCATTGAAGTTTCAGCCGTGATATAGTAATTTCTGTCTTTGGATATTACAGATATGCTTATTTTAAATGATTTTCAATAATTTCAAGGTCATTCAAGTAGTGGTTAGGTTTTAAGAATTTTTTTAAATCATCGAATGCAATTTTATTTCTTTAATTTTGCATTTTGTGACATTTGTTCAGTTAATAAAGATACATTTATTCTAAACATACAGGGTCTATTATGAAAGTAATTCGCATGATTGTATTGTGACGCTACTATCAATCGCTGCGAGGTAAAACGGGTCGGAAAATGTGGTGAAGGGTGAAATTTGTTTTTCGACTTTGTAAACAGCGTACGCAATTAAGTTTTATGTGAGGAAAAGAAATAATGCAACTTAAACATTCCATTTTCTTCATGAAGCTTTGAAGGATGGCTGCATTTCAAGGTCACAGTCCAAGTTGAGCTTGTTCCACAGGGAGAAACTGTCATCTCAGCCTTTTACCTTTAGGCGCTCGAAAGATTGAAACTCCGGAAAATGCGCGTGAAGGCTCATATTAAAGACACAGGCAGGCTCCACCATGACAATACCCCCAACCACACGTTGTATATTTGCTGGCCGGTCCGTACCCGAGCCCTCTTACAATCCAGTGCGAATTTTGTGTTGAGTCCGCAGAAATCATCCAAAAGCATGTTACAACGCTCTTAAGTGACATTCCCGTCATGGAGTTTCAGGGTGCCTTCCAGCCATGGTAGACACGTTTTCGCTAATTTTTTTTAACTTTCATCAGACTAACCTTTTTAATATTCAAGAAAGAATCTAGGCTTTTTTATAGGATTTTTTTACAATTTTCGGTTTAAATGTGTATATGGGTGGGTTGCCATTATTGCACCCTCAAATCATTTAAATATACAGGGTGTCCCGTTAATATGGGGAAATGGCTGGCGCAGATTCCAGTGGCGAAAATATGGTGATTTAACAAAACTTATCTTTACAAATAAAAAACTTTTTAACTTTGTTTATATAACACTGACTTTATTAAGTGACTATAGTTTCGACAATTTTAACTTGTCATTATCAAACTAGAAAAAGAACTTCTAGTTTGATAATGACAAGCTAAAATTGTCAAAACTAGTCACTTAATAAAGTCTGTGTTATTTTTAGTTAAAAAGTTTTTTATTTGCAAAGAATAATGTATAACGAAGTAGAAGCCTCCTCCGTTAACAGTTTAAAACTTATCTTTATCCAAAAATTTACGGTTAAGCCGGAATTTGTCTTCAAATTGTTTCAAGCTTAACCATAAACTTTCAGATATAGATATGTTGTGTTAAATCATCATATTTTGGCCCCAGGAATCTCTGGTCCCCACATTAATGGGACACCCTGTATATATCTGTATTTTATTTAATAAATCATTAAGTTCAACAATTTTTAATTCGCTGCAATCTGGATGAAACGAAATTATAATTATAAGCATCGAAAGTTGCACATGGATAGAGAGTCCTCTCCAATTGTGATATTTGTTAAGATAATATCAAATGGTTCACGGATAATCATTTTTATAAATTGACCTAATGATCTGAAGTAATTTTATTGCAATTTACCATCTATCTTATTGATCTATAATATTTGACAATGGATAAAAATTATATATGTACCTATGGTTTAAGGTATTTGTCTTTGTATCTCTTTGCCTGTTCAATGTAAATTTTGTAGCAGTTTCCAAATAAAATTTTATGTAATCTTTGATTTCCAGGTGGAAATTAATATTTGACCAAATTAAAAAATCCGATTTTGGTATAAATTTGTTTGTCATTTTTTTTAAATAATATATAATACATACATCTAGAAAGAAAACATTTTTTAATTCTGTTTCGTTTTATCTAACCATTGTTGTATTATAAATGATGTTAAGTTCGGTATTATAGTGATCTTTTGTCAAAGGTATTGGTTGAATGATTTTTTAAGGATGGAATATTGTTTTTTGTTATTTTATACACGTATTTATGAGTCAAAAATTTTCTTTTTTCATCATGAATTGAAGTTGAAGTTTTTACGAAAACGTGTTTAATTTTCAATTAGATATTGATTAATATGAGAATACTCTAAATGTTTTTCATTATAAATGGGAAATAATAATTACATGTTTTGAAAACACTTTAAATCTTTGGAATTTGACAGAGGCATTTGATTGCATTGATGTGCAGCATAATTTTATTTACTTATGAAATTAGTCAAGTAAATTTCTATATGATATCATTTTATCTGTCTATCAACATACATAGTGAAACAAATACTTCATTTCCCCAAGGTTTAATTTTAGGACCTCTGTCTTCTTTTTATTTTAATTAATAAATTTTTAAATGCACTAGACTGTGCACGTATGTTAATATTTGCACATGAGACGATCGTTGACCAATTATTATAATTGCCAACATTTGAACGCACTTTTCTTATCGGGCTCTTTAAGCAAACAATTTCTATACTTTAATAAAACAATAACTGTACATTTTCAGCTAAATACATTTTTCTATAATACTTTTGCTATATTTTTCAGGTATAGAAATCTTAGAATTTTAGATAAACTTTTATTTTTAGTAATTGTACTCTTATTTTGTTAAAATTTTCTAGCGACTTCTTGAAATTCTAACTCAACTTCCTATTTTTTAGCATATCTAGCAATTTCTCTTACAAATTTCTTAGGTTTTTCTATTCCAAATTAAAAAAAGTTTTTCTAAACAATTAATCCAGGTGTCTACAATTTCCTAGAGTTTGCTGCCTCAGATTGCCTTCAACAGTTTTAAAAGTTATTCAAGCTGCGAACAACAACAAATATCTTCATTAGCATAAGTGTAAATTGGTATGCTTCAAACATCATTTTACTTTTGATCAACAGCTATCGACTCGCGGTCTTTTACCTTGATTTAATTGTCTTGCAAACCACTTGATTACTAATGTTCACTGTTTTAAAAGTCGTGAATGCTTATGACATTGCGTGGATGAAATATATTGATAAATGGTAGTTTCCAAGAGTTTTTTCTTAGAAGTTATTAGAGGATTACAAAGGTTACAAATTCGGATAAGGTTTTCATGGTCATATTGATTTTCTGCCAATTTTAAAGATGTTTTGAAAATTTTTCAATAGAAATTTTTCTATTAATTGATTTTATTGAAAGGATTGTGGTAAGGATTTAGAGGATATCAAACTTTACTCTGAATACAAAGAACTGCCCGTTTAGATTTACAAGTTTTTAAAGGCAATAGGTCGAGGATTGTCGAATAGAACAGAATATTCAAGAAGAGGATGACAGCGTATCTTATTGACTATTTTTTGTAGAAATTCCTTGATTTTGATAAGTTAGAATTCTAAAATATCGTGTCCTTCTCCTGATCTCTGCTTTAAGGCTTCAGGTGTAAATTTAAAATGTTATTTTGTATGAAATGTTATACCAAAGTATGTTAAGGTAAAATTTTGTGATTATTTATGGTATTTTTATGTTGGAAATTATGTGAACGATGAAATGGGATGAGGAGCTGGAATTTGTTGGGGTTTGTGATATTCTCTATTTTGCAAACCACATTTGTATCAAAACGATCAGCCCTTTTAGCGTAGTAAAGACTTTGTTGTTGGTTGGTGCATAGGCTATTACTGCCAAACAGAAAAAGATAAACACAAGGATTAGGTTAAAGAGAATTAGAATTAAATATATCATGAATTCAAATTCTTGGGGAGGACTTTGTTGAGGGACATGAGATAGGTGTTTTGAATTTAAACACGGAGGAGTCTAGATATAAGAAAATTATCAAATAGGTTGATAGCGGGATTTTTGAGTAATCACGCTAGAACAGCAAACCTCAATACCACACTGGATGAAGGCTTTTGTCGGTATCTAAGAAGACTGTGGCTGATTTCAAGCTCAAACAGTGACATGGCAAAACAGGAATCACAACACCCTTTTTCCTGTCGAATGAATTTTACTACATTAAAACAGTTTAAAGTACCTCTTCATAAAATAACTCATCTCTTTTGTCCACCTAGAATATTTTCTTGACTCCGATTCCAAGAAATATTCATAAGCCTTATAAAAATTTCAGCAAATAGAGCTACTGGCAGATCTCCTCAATCTAACACTACAACTAAAAGGGGTTTCCACCACTGTTTCATTATACACTCCAATGGCTTCTGCACTACACGTTTCTTAAATAGGAACCTATTTTCCAGAATCCGAAGACAAATAATTTTCATAGCTATAGCCAGTAGGCTGTGTGGCTCTCTTCTACGTACTCTTCTAACCCACATTGGATTTATATTTTACGGATTGCTAATATCCTTTTGTTAACCCTTAAACTACAGAAATATATTCACGAAAACCGGCTTTCAGAAAAGTATAATAAATAAACACCTTCTAAGGCAGTCACATAAAAAATTGAAATATTAAATGAAATACTAAAAGTCAATTGGGATTTAGAACAATTTTATTTTTTTTATGTCATATTCATAAATGTTTTCTGATGTGAAAATTATTGTTGTACTTAAAGGGTTAAAAATATATATAAAATCAAAAAATTAATACGGGTAACATACTTTTTATCTATTGACATTCAATTTATTAATGTAAAGAATGACAGGTGTTTTAAAGGTCAAGGTGACTTGAAGGTCTTTACAACTTGAAGGTAATTTGAAGGTCAATGTCAATAAAATGTCAAGGTCACCTGAACGTAGAGGTCACTTCCAGGTCACTTGAATATCAAGGTCATTTAAATGCCAAGGTCATTTGGATGTCAAGGTAATTTAAATGTCGAGGTCATTTAAATGTCAATGTCATTTAAATTCCAAGGACATATTAATTTCAAGGTCATTTCAATGTAAGGTCATTTTAGTTAAGGTCATATAAAGATCAAGGTTAAGAACTAAGCGATTTTATAATCTCCTCACGACCTTAAAAGTCAGAGGAGTTTCTATAATCGTCTAATCCCCCTACTTGCCTCTATTTCTTGTTTTACTTTTTTTAATCAACCAGACATTTCACTTATGGATTGTAAGAATATTCTTCAGAGTTTGTAGAATTTTATAACAGTTGCTTATCTAAGTCTAGCATTTTCTACCATTTCTTTTTAAATATGACAATTTGCTTTCTGGAAAACTCTATAATAATTGATACTTTCTCGCCTACAATAACAAATAAAAATATATTATGATCATAAGCAATTTATAAGTCTGACTAAAATCTATGTTATAATACACTTTCTTCCTGTTTTCGAAAAAAATTTAACATTTCTTCCAGGCTTTTAGAACTTTTTAGCATAAAATTGCCCGACATTTTTCTATTTTCGACAAGCCTAAAGAAAATGAATGCAACTACTTAATTTTCCTACTTTATAATGTTCAATAATCAATGTTAAATTAAATCAACAGAAGTTTCAGGTCATCAACGTTCATAAAAATAAAAATAAAAGCCTCAATTGTTTAATTTTAATCTAAAGTTCTAAGAAATCAAAATTTAATTTAATTAATAAAAATTCTAGCTTAAGAACTTGTAGAAGAAAAATTATCAAACTTGTTTTAGATTTTAATTAAATTTAAAAAAGCCTTAAGAGTTCAATTTTACTCGAAAGTATTGATTAGCTTAGTTTCGTAACACTAAATATTCTAAAAAGTAAATTTTAGATTCATATATTTGTTTAATTAATAAAATGTAAGATACATTACCACGCATTAAAGGTTCCTTGCTATGCATATAAACAATTATTAACTCTATTAAATATTTTACTTATAAATTAAGAAATAATTAATGCACCCTACCAATGCCACATTTCTGATTAAACATGAACGTACACTTACATACTACACGCAAACCCTTTCTCGGCACATCCACTTGACATATTTAGGACTAAGATGGAATTAAATACTTTTGGAATAGTTTCACGAAATTGAAAGTATCAATGAATAATTAACATTTCATTCATATGCTTAATTTATATATAATTTAAGTATTTCAAGTAGTTAAATCATTCAGTTTATGCTTTGAAAATGATCATTACTGATTGAAATACGAAAATGAAGACTATAATATGAACAAAAGAATCGTTTTTCTTATCTAAATTAGTTAAATCATTCATTTAATAAAATTTCCTGCTTTTGAATTATTAAAGTTACATAGGAATATTTCCTACAATAATAAGAAATTTTATGAACTTCATCAGACGATAAATAAAACTCTACTTTGTTAATGAATTTATTCAAGAAATTCCGTAACAGTTTTATTTAACATCTGTTAAATTTCAAGATGTATCACAAAGTTATGGCTTCAAGCATCCAACATAGGGAATTATATTATTTGAATGATTTACCAATTTGAGATACCCCAATGTAAACAAATTAACCATACGAATGAAATATTGAAAGTGTTCAGGGGGCTGAGATAAAAAGAGGACGCGCAGAGGATGAGGTGGTGGAGGAGGCGGAGGCCCGTTGTGCCGCCCGCCCCCCGCCCCGACCCTCTCGGCGGATGCACTTATTAAGTGAAACACCGAGGGGTACAAGCTCCTCCGGGACAGGCGGGAATAAAGAATTATTTTTTATCCTGGCGGGGAGCTCCGGCTTTTTTAATCACGCCAAATCAGGGACCATATTTTATTATTGTTTTATGGCCTTTAAAATTACCTACACAGGAGAGTGCGTATTAATAATACATACGGCGTTTCTATTGTTCTTTATGGCCCTTTGAATGATGTCTGTGTTCTGCGCGGGTAAAGAATATGTTCTTGGCGTTTAAGGGGGTGCACATTGCCGACAATGAATCGTCATTAATTTTAATGCGACGCTCATTCCTTTACGACTTCGTTTTTTTTCTTTACTTGTTTCCTCTGTAAATGCGGGTTTTGTTACCTTGATAAAGTTATCATTACTTAAAATTACTTAAAAGATTAAAACAAACACCAACAATTAATAATATTATAATAACTACTCATAATATACAATTTTAGGTACTGATTATTAGTAACCTAAAATTGTATATTATGAGTAGTTGATATAATATTTTTTACAGTCTTAAATTTATGTAACTGTAAACTAAAACTTCTAAGAAATTTACGAAAATGTATGGGATAACAAATATTTATAAAACTTAAAATTAACCTAGCTTTATAAATGTTACAGCTATTTACATTAAAATATTATAATTAAAAATTTCTCTAAGACCTTTAAACTGTAAATTAGAAGGAGAATCCTGAAATCACAGAAGTTTGAAACCTTTAAAAAGTTCAAAAATTAATTTTTAGATAGGAAATTTACTTTGTAAAATATTCAGTTAATAAAAATTTCATGCTCGGACAGAGAGAAAATTAAAATTTTAAAATAATTGTTTCGAAAATTTTCATGTTCTAGAAATTTAAATTAAAAAAAATCAATGCTCAAATTTTTTAGAATTCCATTCAATCAAAACTTATGTTTTGGAAATGTTCAGGCACTCAAATATTTTTTTTTTTAATTCCATCCTCTTAAGTTGAATTTCTAGATAATTTGTTTATAATTTTAAGAAATTCAATTCCAACTAAAACAAATTTTCTAAGGAGAGAAAAATTATTTTGTTTATTATCTGATAATTTTTTTGAAAACAGAAAATTAATTCGATTACAAAATTCAATCACCTAAAATTCATATAATATAATTCGATTGAGGAAAATTTTATTTTTAGAAAATTTCAGACAAAAAATGTGTTCTTCGGATTTTTTGCGCATTCTTTCTTTTTAACGTATTTCACGTCTATATAATCAGTATAATTCCTTAATTGATTTATATTCTCCATCTTTTACTACCTTTAGATCATCTGTTATTGCTTGTCTAGAAAGTTATTGTTAATTATGTCATTTGTATTTTTGTTATTGTATTTTAATTATTAATTTAAGTTTTAATGCTATTTTGACTCTGTAATTGGCCTTTTGGCTGTTGGGTAAAAAATCAATAAATAAATGAATTAATTAACTAATTATAGTTTTAGAAAAATCCATTTTCTAGGAATTTAAGTTTCATTAATTCCATCCACAGAAAATTAATTTGATTTATTAATATCTTTTTAAAAATGTTTGTCAATGAAATAAACTTAAACCTATAATACCGCGGGATATAATAATTATAACAATTATAAATGAAAGAAATCAGATGATAAAATAACAGATGACAAAATGTTATGTGACAGATAGACATATTACAGATAACAGATGCTAGATGGCAGATAACAGATGTTAGATAACAAATGACAAATGATAATTCACAAATAACAGATAATATATGATAAACGGCAAATGACCGATGACAGCTGATAAATGACAGATGACAAATGAATTGCAACTTGTTATGAAATCTTTCCAAATTTTCATTAAAAGAAAATCTTTGATAAAATAATTAAACATGAACAATTGAAATTATACAAATTAAAAATAAAAGCAATCAACATTGACAGGTGTCATATGACAGATTGCCAAATATCTATAATAAAACAGTTGAATAAAATCAATTGAAAACAAACAAATTAAAAATCTAAAACTCAGTTTACAAAATGACAGCTGATAAATGTCAATATGTTAGATGACCAGATCACAAAATAAAACAGCAATAAAACAATTGAACAGAAGCAATTAAAATTATACAAATTTAAATTCAAAAAATCAAATAGCTGTTAACAGATAACATGTTAGAAAAATAATAAATTAAAAACCAAAGAAATATGACAGAATGATTGATGTCATATGATAGATGACAGATTACCAAAATATATAAAAAAAAACAATTGAATACTAATAATTGAAACTGTACAAATTAAAATTTAAAAGTCAGATGCCAGAGTGACAAATGACAGAATAATAGAAGATAGATGACAGATGTAACATTACAGACTATATAAACGCATCTGTTAGAAAACAGTTATACACAAACAATTGAATGGCAGGCGATAGATGATAGAATATTAGATGACACAAATAATAGATGTTAACAAATGACAAATGACAGATAATATATGACAAATAATAGATAATTGATAAATGACAGATGAATTGAAATTTGTTATAAAAACAGTCCAAATTTTTATATTAATAAAACAGTTAAACACGATCAATTTAAAATTAACAAATCGGACGACAAAATGACAGATGACAGATGATAGAAATCTAGTGACAAATGATGAATGGCAAATGACAGATAACATGACAAATGACAAATTTTGTACAATTGAATACAAGCAATTTAAGTTATACAAATTTCAAATTGAAAAAAAAAATCATTTGACAGAATGACAGATTAAAAAAAAAAAAACATCTGCAATAAAACAGTTCTATAAAACAATGGAAATTGCACAAATTGCACAAATTTAAAATTAAATAATCAGATGAAAAAAAAAGGCAGATTAATTGAAATTTGTTGTGAAATCATTCCAAATTTGACAAACAATTGAAAAATTACTCAAATTCAAAATCGAAAAAGTCAGATCACAGAGTGACAGATGACAATATGACAGATCACAAAAACATCTGTAATTAATTATTTTGGTAATCTGACTTATGACATCTGTCATTCTGTCACCTAGTTTTTTTTAAATTGTACAATTTAAATTGCTTATGTTCAACAGTTTTATTAGTCATTTGTCATATGTTATCTGTCATTTGCCATTTATCATTTGTCATTTGTTATCTATCATATGTCATTCTGCGATCTGTCATATTGTCATTTGTCATCTATTACTCTGTGATCTGATTGCTTAAGCAATTGAATAGGAGGAATTTAAATTATACAAATTTAAATTCGAAAAATCAGAGATGAGCAGATGACAGAATGACAGATTGTAGATGACAGATTACAAAAATTTCTCTATTAAATCTAAAATCAAAGAATTAGATGACATAATTACAAATGACAGAATAACATATGGCAGATGACAGATGACAGATGACAGATGACAGATGACAGATGACAGATGACAGATGACAGATGACAGATGACAGATGACAGATGACAGATGACAGATGACAGATGACAGATGACAGATGACAGATGACAGATGACAGATGACAGATGACAGATGACAGATGACAGATGACAGATGACAGATGACAGATGACAGATGACAGATGACAGATGACAGATGACAGATGACAGATGACAGATGACAGATGACAGATGACAGATGACAGATGACAGATGACAGATGACAGATGACAGATGACAGATGACAGATGACAGATGACAGATGACAGATGACAGATGACAGATGACAGATGACAGATGACAGATGACAGATGACAGATGACAGATGACAGATGACAGATGACAGATGACAGATGACAGATGACAGATGACAGATGACAGATGACAGATGACAGATGACAGATGACAGATGACAGATGACAGATGACAGATGACAGATGACAGATGACAGATGACAGATGACAGATGACAGATGACAGATGACAGATGACAGATGACAGATGACAGATGACAGATGACAGATGACAGATGACAGATGACAGATGACAGATGACAGATGACAGATGACAGATGACAGATGACAGATGACAGATGACAGATGACAGATGACAGATGACAGATGACAGATGACAGATGACAGATGACAGATGACAGATGACAGATGACAGATGACAGATGACAGATGACAGATGACAGATGACAGATGACAGATGACAGATGACAGATGACAGATGACAGATGACAGATGACAGATGACAGATGACAGATGACAGATGACAGATGACAGATGACAGATGACAGATGACAGATGACAGATGACAGATGACAGATGACAGATGACAGATGACAGATGACAGATGACAGATGACAGATGACAGATGACAGATGACAGATGACAGATGACAGATGACAGATGACAGATGACAGATGACAGATGACAGATGACAGATGACAGATGACAGATTACAAAAATATCTCTAATAAATCTAAAATCATAGAAATGGACGACAGAATTACAAATGACAGAATAACTGATGGCAGATGACAGAATAACTGATGGCAGATGACAGATTATAAAAATACATATAATAAAACAGTTGAACACAAACAATTGAAATTATACAAATTAAAACTCAAAAAATGAGATGGAAGAAAGACAGATGATAGATGATAAAATGTTTTGTGACAGATGACTGATTACACAAAACATCTGTAATAAAACAGTTGAACACAAACAATTGAATGACAGATGATAGATGGCAGAAGGATCAGATAACAGATACTAGATATTTAGTGACAAATGATAAATGACAAATGACAGATAATATATGATAAAAGAAAAATGTTTATCTGTCATTTTACTTTTGTCATATTTTATCTATCATTTGACAGTTGATTGATGATGACAGATGAATTGAAATGAAATGATGAAAATTGCAAATGACTGATAACAGTTGATAGATGACAGATGAATTGAATTTTGTTATGAAATTCATTCTTATAATGAAAATTTTATATTATACACAAACAATTGAATGATAGAATGTTAGATGACAGATTACAGATGCTAGATGACACAAATAATAGATGTTAGATAACAAATGACAAATGACAGATAATATATGTCGAATAATATATAATTGATAAATGACAGATGAATTGAAATTTGTTATGAAAACAGTCCGAATTTTCATATTATTAAAACAGTTGAACACAAGCAAATAAATTTTACAAAATTTAAAATTAGAAAAAAACAGATGACAGATGACAGATCGCAGAATGACATATGATAGATAACAAATGACAAATGATAAATGGCAAATGACAGATAACATATGACAAATGATTAATAAAACAATTGAACACAAGCAATTTAAATTGTAATTAATAAAACACGTTAAAATTCACTTTCTTCACAATTTATTTTGTATTTACTAGATGTACATTTCGAGCACTAAGTGCTCATTATCAATAACTAACTAACTCAAAAAACCAATAATTTAAATTTAAATTGTACAAATTCAAAATTTAAAAAAAAAATCAGGTGACAGAATGACAGATGTCATATGACAGATTACCAACATATCTGCAATAAAACAGTTGAACAAAAACAATTGAGTAACAGATAACATATGACAGATGCTAGATGATGATAGATAATATATGTCAAATAGCAAATGACAAATGACAGATGACAGTTGATAGATAGTTGACAGATCACAGATGAATTAAAATTTGGTATGAAATCATTCCAAATTTTTATTATAAGAACATCTTTAATAAAACAGTTGAAGACAAGCAATTGAAATTTTACAAAATTTAAAATTGATTACAGATTACAGATCACAGAATGATAGATGACAGATGATAGATAATATGACAAGTAATAAACGGTAAATAACATAAAATACATGATAAATGACTAATAAAACAATTGAACAGGAAAAATTTAAATTAAACAAATTTAAAATTTAAAAAAATGACCAAATGACAGATGTCATATGACAGATGACCAAAGTATCTGTAATAAAACAATTGAACACAAACAATTGAGTGACAGATAATAGATGGCAGAATCTTAGGTGAGAGATGCCAGATGACTGATAACAGATGTTAGATAACAAATGGCAAATGATAGATAATATATAGCAAATGATAAATGACAGATAGCAGTTGATAGATGATAGATGAATTGTAATTCGTTATGAAATCATTTCAAAGTTTCATTATAAGAACAGCTTCAATGAAACAGTTGAACTCAAGCAATTGAAATTATACAAAATTTAAAATTGCAAAAAAAAAACAGATGAAAAATTAACAGAATGACAGATGATAGATGACAAATGCCAGATAAAATATGACAAATAACTAATAAAACTTTGAACACAAGCAATTTAAATTATAAAAATTAAAAATTAAAAAGAAAGAAAGTTTTTAACAATGTGGATGAATTTTTGTGTGGTAGTTGTGAAATAGATAAAAATGAAATTCAAAAAATCCTAACAGAACTATCACTAACAATTAAGGATTTACAGACATCAGTATATACATTAGTTACGAGCGTGGAAATTCAGAGAAAAGATTTGTCGGAATTTGATAAAATTTTAAATAATTTAGAAGTTTTGTGTTCTGAAAATCAGGAACTTAAGAATACTGTTAATGAGTTATCAGCTCGACTAAATATACTTGAATCGAAATCAGAAGTGCATTCGTCATCTAGATTTCACTCGTTCGCGAAATAGAAGACAGAAACAATCGAGAAATAAGATTATTCTGTACAATATACCTGAATCTCAAGACACAAATCCAGAGGACATAAGATGTCATGATTATCTTTTAAAACCAATTATCCTTCCAATGAGCATTAATCGATGTTTTAGACTGGGTAAAAAAAAGGACCACATAAGACCAACAAAAATTATACTCTCTCGACCTAATGATTATTATTATTATTATTATTATGGCGTAAAATTCGATTTTAAAAATTTTTGGAGAAAAAAAGTAATTTAGAATAATTCGATTTTATTGTTAGAAAATTTCAGACTCAAAATTTATTCGTTAGATAATTTATGGCACAAATAAAATATAAAATATTTTTCGACAACGATTTTATGAATATTTTTTAATCACTAAAATAAAACTTTACTTTTTAGAGCGTCCAATGCTTAAAACAAACTTTTATGCACTCAAAAATTTTTATACTACACACAAATGTTTTTTTTTTCGTAAATTTTATACTCATAGAAAAAGTAAGAAAGTTTATGTATAATTTTTTTTTTGAGAGAATTCCATACAAATAAATGCTATCTTTAAAAAAATAATGAACAAAAAAATTCGAATTTTTAGATAATTTAATGCACAGAAGAAAATGTTAGAATCCTTGCACCCACGTTTTTCATAATATTTGCGTTGTTAACTCAGCGTACTCTTGACCTACCACAACACACTACAGATTGGCCTGCCGTACAACTGCCCTATGTTAATTTACGGCTTATTGAGGCAGGTCAGGATAACGCTAGGTCAATATACTTTCATTATGGTAGTTCGAGTCAATATTTATACATATATTACAAAAATCACAACTTAAGTTTCGACGTTATAACTATTTAAAAATCGGTGGTGACAGTCGACGCAAAAAAAAAGGTTTCGATGTTTGAATTTCATGATCAAGTATATATAATAATGACATTTAAAAGTGTATTAACATAAAAGTATCATCATTTATACGTAACAACGTTGCATATACGCAGACAAATTAATGCATTCCAATTATGAAAATTCCACGGACACAATTACTGTTTATCATGACACGACAAAAACCGTAGTGTTTGTGAAAATGAAAAAAAAAATACACAAACAATTTACCAGAAAAATATTTCCCACGGGCATCGGAACTAACGACATGCAATGCACGCCAGTCTGGAGATCGTAGGGACCGAGAGCACGGGCGAAAAAAAAATTACGAAGAGGAAACGTAAGAGACACCAGCGAGGGTGGTTGATTTTAATTAAAACATCAGTCTAGTTTGAGACGCAAGTCGAGACAATTGGGTTTATAATTGTTCTAATCGCATCCATCATGGGGCTTTCGGTTGGATGGGTGGGTATGTATGTGTGTGTATTGGGGCGGGGGTCGATCTAATTATGCAATTAGTCTGACACGGAACTCGGGAGTGACATCGCTCGGGAGTGATTGACAAGCCGCACTAATAAACTTGCATGCTGGGACGTGCTGAATGTTAAGTTCGCCCGTGTTGCAAAATTATTAATTATGATGATGAACCGTGACAATTGTTGCGGCCCGTTCTGCCTATTCGGGTATTAGTCGCTGGTCAAATTTAATTGAACGGTCCGGTGCTGTACAGTGCGCGCGGTCGGTTTGGCCACCCAAAAATTAAACGATGTTTCATCGAAAAATAATATAATAAGCGTTACGATTTTATACAATTACAATTTAAATGGTTATAGCTATAAAAATTTAATGGTAAATAAGAACACGAAGTTTATTAGGTTGCTTTAAGTTTAGAGTTATTTGAATGTTATATACATAAAGTAAAGAATATCATGTAATTACTATATAAAAACGTCTAGAAATTTTTATATGCAAAAAAATTTAGTTTATTTTTACCAATAATGTATGCATGGTTTTTAGTTCAGCATTGAAAGGGTAAAATAAGGTCCAAAGGGAAACTAATGAATGACTGACATCTTAGGTTGGTTTCACAATTACTTAGGATTTATTGCGACTAGTTTCAATTTTTCGTCATTTCTAGATAATGATGTAAAAATCGGAACTAGTCGGAATAAATCGTAAATAATTGTGAAACCAACCAAGAGCCTTTCTATAAGCAACACTTACTATATCTTATTAATTGATAATAATCATTCTTTACTAACAGATAGAATCATTATACAAAATAAAATTATACAGATTAATGAATGAGACGAATCATTTATATAAATTTAACATCAATTCCTTTTATATTAATGTCATGTTCTCGTGACCTCATCCAACAAATTATATAGAGGGAGTCCCGTTAATGTGGGGAAATGGCTGCACTAGATTCCTGGGATAAAAATATGATGATTTAACATAACTTATCTATATCCAAAAGTTTACGGTTAAGGTGGAATTAGTCTTCAAAGTTTCAAAGAATAACAAATAATAATTGAGTGCTACATTCGATCTAGCTGAAATTTATTACCTATTGTTTATTTAAACATAATACATCATTTCATTAATTATAAGAAAAAACCGTAGCACCATAATATAAAAACTAAAATATTTTTTTTTTAATAAAAACTATTTTTTAAATTTGTTTGTATAACACTTTTTATTTACCGTTTACTATAGTTTCACCCACTTTAATGTGCCTTTATGATAATGGCCGAAACTATACCCATTGTGTTTTCATTTATATTCAACATGTATAACAAAGGAGAAGCCTCAAGAATCAAAAATATTTTTAATGAAGGAGGAGACACCATTACTTTGTTTTGCCACTTTATTTTAAGTTGTACGTGACTATAATTTTCCCTAACAGCTAGTCATTATTATACAAAAAAGTAAACGCCTCCACAAATAACTAAAAAAAAATTCTTCATTTGCGATAAGTTCATTTAAAAGCTTTTTTATATTTTAATAATATATGATATCTTGTACGAATTTCTCACCTAATTAATAATCTAGTCTACATTTGATCTAGCTTAATTGTTTCGATATATTAATCTAGCTTACTCTTGATTTAATCCAATTAATTATTTGTTAATCTTGTGTATTTTTAACCTCAATTATTTCTATATTTATCCTATCTCAATTATTTTACTTTAATCTATCATAATCCAGTAATCTTGACCTTCCACCATTCGTCTACTCTCAAGCTACTTCAATTGTTTCTATACTTATTTAGCGTATTTTTGACCTATCGCAACTATTTAAATAATACTGACAGATTTATGATCTAATCTAGTGAATTATATATTTATCTAACTTAATCTTAACTTACCTCTGATATTTCTATATAGATTTAGTATTCTGTACACTTTCTTCAACTGTTTCTGTATTAACCTACTCTTGGCATAATTTAATAAATAACATATAATCTAGGATATTATAAACCTACCTGAAATTACTATTTTTCGAACATACTGAATTGTTTCTATGTTAACTTAGCGTACACTTGACCTATCTAAATATATGTAGCATATTCTTGACCTACCTCAATTATTTATATATGAACCTAGCTTACTCTTGGTCTACATCACTAAATAATACATTAGTCCGGCGTACTCTTGGTCTATCATAATAAACTCTATTTAAGCGAAATATTGTCACATTAATAAAAATAAATTATTTTTAGTAATAAGTCACAATCATGATGAGTGATTATATGGTTTAGCATGAGCACATGCCAACTCAGTATGCAATTTATTGATGAATTAATTTTTGTGACAAATGTTGAATTCGTAAAATATTTGAGAAAAAATATTAAAATAAAAAGAAATTCACCATTAACGAAGAAATTATATTTTTTATGATATATTATTATCTGTAAATATCATAAAAATTATTAGTTATCTGTCAACTATTGCCTAATAAATTGTCATGTCAACTCTCATTTACCATATCTGCTACAAACCGTTTTGATAAACAACAGTTATTAAATGATAAATGGCATTTATTATCCGTTAACCATCATCTGTAACTATCGGTATGTGGCAATTTTTATTTGTTATCTGTTAAAAAGACAGATAGCCATTTGTTATTCACTATAAGTCATTTACCATTTACTATCTTTTGTCAAATTGATAGTTGACAAATAATAAATCAACATACTGTCAATAATTGATTGTCAATTGTCACAAAAAACTTTTATATGCCATCTATTATCTGTAAATTGTCATTAGCTATCTACTAACTGTCTGTCACTAGTTATCTATCATCTATAACTGTAATTTTATTGTGAAAACCTGCAAAATTTCGATAATTGATTGGTTAACTATCATCTCTAGCTGTCAACTGTTACTTTGAACAGACTCTAGACAGTTTCTGAGTCAGCAACACTGACTAAATCAAATTATAGTAAATGCTGATGCTCGATCAATATATAATAATATTTTAATATTATCCACATGTAGTAGAAACTTGTTAGATCTAATCCTAGAACTGACATCATATATGAATAATAGAAATAACACTGGCTCATAGTAAGACCCCTTAGGAACACCCGATATTATATGAATATTTTTAGATAAATGGGACCCCATACCAGTTCTATTAGACAAAAAAATCAAGATCACCCACGCCCATATTGCGCAATTTTCTAAATAGAGTATCCCACTTGAGTCCGTTTAATGCTTTAGAAAAGTCAAAAGTAAAAATCGATTCAATTTGCACGCCATTTTCCACAGGATTTGTCAAAAATATACAACTAAGTTGGTCATAGTAGAATGACGCAGAAATTCTCCAACAATGATATAAATAAAAATAGTCCAAGATTTTTGATAATACAGATTGGATGCAAATACCTCTATAATTTGCTATTCTAACAAAAATTGAAACTAAAGTACTCACTTTCAGAATTCCGGAAATTGTTAAGTGATATTGTAAAAATACAGTGAATAGACTTTGAAAGTGTACAAACACAACGTTTGAAAAAATATTCCAGGATCCCATCAGGATCTACACTACGTGACTCAGAAAGAAAAAGATGATATTCTATTAAATATTGGGTGGTTCTATATATATACGTTCGGTTTGAAGGCTGAAATGCAAAAGTTTTTTTTTCATACGAAGGATTAATTTGAATTAATAATATATTCTCTATTTTTGTTGATAACCTCTTGCCTTATTTTCAAGCTTAGAGGCGAAAAAGCTACCGAGGTACGTCTTAGAGCCATCTGATTGCGAACTATTTCCCGTTGATGGTGCTTTTCAGGGACTGGAACTAGTGGTAATCGGATGGTGCAAGGTACGAAGAATGCGGTGGGTGCGGCAAAACATCCCAGACAAGTTGCACTAAATTTCGCTGAGTGATTATTGCTATCATGGTGGAATATGACACTTTTGCGATTGACAATTTCTGGACACTTTTGTCGCAATGCTTGCTTCTATTTCGTTAGCTGTGTGCAGCAGACCTCCGAATAAATCATTTTTCCTTGAGGACGCAGCTCGTAAAACAGCATACTACCATGATCCCACCATACGAATAGCAAAATCTTCTTTAGATGCAGGCCAGCCTTCGGCGTGGTATTCGGCGGTTGGCCAGCGGTTCCCAATAATATTTTGCGTTGGTATGCAAGAGATGATGTCCTAGATGATTCGCTTTTCGTCACCAGAAACTACTGGTTTTAAAAACAGTTTACTTTTGTACCGCTTCAGAAGTGAATTGCAGATGGACATGCGATTAGTCGAGTTCTCCTCGGTCAATTTGTGTGACACCCAAACATAGAGGCACGTAGCCAAGATGTTGCAAATGCCATTGAACGGTTCCTTGCCCTATTTCAGGTTTCTTCGCAATTTCGAATCAATCTTAATAAGCCGACAGCTGGAGGGGCCATCTTCAAGACTTGTATCTCCGGAACAAAATTTGGAAAACCATTTCTGAGAGGTAGGTTCTGGTAAGGAATTGTCATCCTGTACGCCGCATGTTTTTCTGTGAGCCTCCACAGCTTGCTTGTCTTTTTTGAAATAATAATGCAAAATATGCCGAAAATGCACCTTATTCTCCGATATGTTCACAGGCTTCTAACACAAACAAATCTAATATCAATAAAAAGAACGCCCTCTTTTTAAAACATATTTAAATTGCCCGATTACGTAACCAAAACCGCAGATATTCGGAAAACATTTGCATTATTAACAAAAACCGAACTAATATATGGAACCACCCAATATATAATTCATGATTTCACTGAAATTATTAAGGTTAATAAATATGTCTACACCAGAAAATCACGGTAAATATTGTTATAAAATTTATTAAAAACGGTCAAAAATTGCGAAGCTAATAGATTTTCACACTCATTTAAAATATCTTCAGTCCACCATTCAAAAACATTTGTTCCGGTAAGCGTACATTTATTCTAGCGATTCCAGATTCAATTTAAATTAGCACTAATATTTCTTCAGATATAATTTTTATGTAAGGTGCTTTTAAGTACATGCACATTCATTTCGCAGTTTTTTGAAAAATTCATAAGTACTAATTTTGTACGCCTCTTATTGCAATTAAATGATTTTAAAACTAAATAAAACAAAGTGGATCATTTGTAAGAATGTAGGAAGAAACTATATTTAAAACTTCAATACTTCATTATTATAATGAAAAATTGGTAATTTCTGTTTTACGGAAATGCAAGATGTTTTAATGCAATGTGTAAGTGTTTATGTATGGATAATGTCCACCTTAAAACAATATTGCAGGAAAAAGCTTTTATTTTTAAAACCTTTGAATACTTGAAACAATTATTTAAAGATCGGTATATCAACGGAACATATCAAATCACTAAACTCTAAATTATTTTTTCCACTTAATGCATATAGGTAAATATAATGAAATGGTGTATGCGCCGGGTTACTTTTAAAATAAATACATTTTAGAGACAAACTGTAACTAAAGCAACTTTCAGAGAATGTAATTCAATATTGTAAAATAATTCGGTTTAGGTAAGCAAATGTTTGAATTTTATGTAAAAAAATATGTAATTAAACATTATAAACACTCACAGTCAATACGAGCGAAACGTAACTTTGCACAGAGATAACTGAACATGTTAGCACACATCTGGTAGCCACTCTATTTGCCAACGCTCCGCCCGGTGCAAATGGGTACTACTTTCCTGCTATCCCTCGTAAACACTATTCACGTTGTTTTTGCATAATGGGTGGCCATGATGTATTTTTTTAACGTTGGACACTATTCGTCAATTTTCCGTCACTCAAACGCATGACATGTGAACCTGTCGAAATACATACCGTGTTGTTAAATTTCCCGCGACCATCATTTAAAACGATATCGCACTGTTTGATAAAGTCCGTTATTTGTCAAAAAATGACTCATAAATTTCATAAAAATTCCAAGAATTATTAGCACTGAAATTTAAACAGGATTAAGGAAGTATTATGTTCAATGCAGAAAACATCAAATTTCAGAAAAAATTGTTATTATTTTTCTGCTGCAACCTAGAACGTATAGAAAAATATGACCTAATTCAGCAGACAGTTTTAGTGCCAACATAAATGCTAAATTTCCATTGCCTCCCATTATGCAAAAACAATGTGTATCGTGTTTATATAATAATCGTTCAAGAAAAATCAATGACAAATTAGCGATGACATATCAAATTTGATTATATAATTTTTGAATGTAAATAAACCTGAATCAATTAAAACCCTGTTTTCTAACTGGAAATTATTTTGGTGTTTGTTCCTAGAGCATTGTTTTGCCTGGATATACGCATTACATTTTGAGAATTTTATTTATATCACGGAACACTTCTTGCACCTAGATTGAAAAGTCTAATTAAAGTAGTTATTCGTGCATGTTAATTATACGTCATCTTATGTTTATATAAGAATTGAATATTTCTGTTTAAGTTATAATGGGATAATTAAATAGAAATCATTTAATAAATGGTGGATGCGCCGGGCAGATGATTATATAATTTGAATTATCAAATAATTCTAAATCTTAGGCTTATCCATAAATAGCTAGAGCTTCGAAATATGGTGAATGCGCCGGGTAGTTATACCTCCTCACAACATTCAACCGTATTCATCATATCGCAAAAATTAATAATACTTTTAGTCTTTATACTTACACTTGTAAATACTTAGGACACTCCTTTAACCCTATAATTATAAATAGTACTTTTAAAAAGCTAGAGCTCAAACTAAAACTGCGTTGTTCCAGATATGGTGAATGCGCCGGGTAGCTATATCCTTAAAATTGCACTTGAAAATATTTAGAACTGTCTTTTAAACTTATAATTTATAAACAATACTCATTAAAAACACGTTAATGTACTTAATTTGTAAACAAAAGCAAAATAAACATTTATATATGTAATATATCCAAATACATATTTTGAACACAAAGGCACAATTATCAATGATTTAGTTATGTATAATCCCATTCATAATTGATCCTTTGTGCCTGAGATAAATATCTGGATTTAATTAAAAGTGTGAAAGAGATTTTCAGAGTTTTTTTTATAAATTAAGATTATCTTCAGGTAACGCATCAAATCAAACTTTGTGTATGTATATACTACACATTAAATACTGATTAAAACATTGGAAATTTTTTTACAATTACTTTATAATAAACTACCATTTATTATATTAATAGTTACTATTAGCAACTTTACCTTACATGTTCAATTAAATATATATTTATTTATTTATTTATATCTTTCTACTCTTTATACTTATACTAGGATTAGTTTACATTATTTATTAGTTCATATAAACATTTTTTTAATAGAGTTAAATTGATTTTAACGTCTTGATATTCTTTATAACATCTACATATTCTCGACATTTTTAACACCGAACACACAAATTTTATGTTGGATGATTGAAGCCATAACTTTGTAATATATATTGAATCAGGAGTTTATTAGACGATAAATAAAACTATACTTTGTTAATATCACACACAGAAAGTTTATTTTAGTTCAATGAGTTCTATTAACTAGCAATTAGAAAAAAGCATTTTGATTATGTATAATTTTTACATCCTATTTAAATTTTGACTTAACTTTAAAAATCAAAAAATGTACCTTAATATTCCTAAAAAAATAAATTACCAATTGATTAGACAAAATCATTTTATTATACCACTACGTTTTTGTAAATTACACAGTGATTGTTTATAGTTTCGACTCTAAGTTAGTTATTAAAAAACTAGATGCCTTCTTCTCTTTTTACATTCGTCAAACTGTCATCAATTAGTATCAAATTAAAATTGATTAAAGCAACAAATTCACTAGAAAATGATCTCATATTACTTTCTAACGAACGAAAATAGGCGTAATAATGGTTTGAGTAGAAGTACTCTAGAAAATAGTAAACTCTACTTGTAATTCCTGTTAAAAATTTGTTTGTGTGTTTCCTTAGAAATTTGTTGAACACAATATTAACTCAGTTATAAAGTAACTATTACTATTTTGTGAATGAATTGTGTCATAAAAAACTGAAAAATCTCAATAATACTCTTTATAAAAGAAAATGTATTCATTGTGTGTAGATTGTCTTAAAGATTTCCTACCTAAATTCCTGTTTCACATCATATTAATCCTGCAATGAGAAACTCGATCGTCGCGTTCCTTCCTTCCTTCCTGCACGGCCCATCTCGCAGTGAACGATTGAAAACCTCCTCGGGCCGAGAGAGGTATCGCCGCCCCTCCTCGGATCAAGTGTGAATTAAGAGAGCGGGGGTGGGTGTGTCGTATTAGATTCGCGGGGGCGGTTCGAGTGCCGCCGCGCCACGCCTGTCCCGTTAGTCCGCAGCCACCTATGTATACATGCAGACCTATATATATATACACACACCTATATACCTTGAGCCCGACGTTATATAAACGCGTTCGCTTAATACAAATTATTAATGCCGAAGTGCAAAAAAATGCGAACGAGAGCAAAAAAAAAAAAACTTTCACAAAGACACAACTTCGGCTGTGCGGAATTCCTGCGGGTGCTCGCTAATGAATATTGGAACGCTTTTAATAAATTCCGAAACGTATTATATTAAAATACGTCGCTTCCACACAGCCCCTGGATGTACTGGGCGATTCGGTGATTTAATTATCGTCGTGTGAGGTTGGTTTATATTTTTTTGTATCGCGGGTTTTCATTCTATTTATAAACGTAAATATAAAATATTCGATTTTGTTTGGATTTAATGGATAATCAACTTTAAAATACTGATAGAAAACGAGATTCTGAATGTGAAATAATTTAATATTTAGTATTTTAACATAAATTTAAGTCTTTTTAAGCTATAATTCATAACGTATTAAAATAAAAATATTCGAAATATTGGTTATATTAATACATAAAGATGTAAAAACTTATTTAACCATATCAGCAGATATCTAAGCAATCCAATTCGAATAGATAAGAGCTGAATTTAAAAAAAACTGCATCGAAGAAGAAACGTAATTTAACAATAATTTTAATTATATTATAATTTTTTAATACATGTATTGAGGGAGTCCGAAGTGGTTCTAGTAAAAGCCCCTTCACTGAGATAATACATATATTGAATTGTTTTGTCGCAGTTGTTATTTTACTTTATTATAACCTTAAACATTTTTTATAACGTTGTATAACATGTAATTTATTTCTGTTTGAAAATGATACACGCAATTACCGAAACTTAAGTCACAAAACTTAATTACGTGGTATGCAAACAAAGTTATAAGTGTATTTCATTTCTACATCTCTATTCGACATGTATAACGAAGAAGAAGCCTTTGACATCAACAACTTAACCATTTTAATAGCGTAACTATTTTAAATTAACGTATTTTTAAGATCAGTATATATTTGTATTACGTGGTATTGAAAATTTAGTTCATGTTAGACAGTGACGAGTTTAAATTTCTCATTGAAATCATATTTCATTCGCCGGAGATATCTAAAGTTTATATGATTATAATGCATATATAAACCACTAAAATTACATAAAATAATAACAAGTTTTTTTTAAGTCCACTCGTAGCCGTAATTCCAATTCCAATTCACATCAATATTTTAATAATTATAAATAAATAAATATTTTCTTGGAAATAATCGTTGGAATATAATGCAAGTAGCTAGAATCAAACAAAGTTATTATCGATATTATAATTAATATCAAGGTTACATAACACCAGAGGATTTCCACTTTTACTAGGTCAAAATATGCACATGCATAAATGGTGGATGCGCCGGGCGCGAGGGACCGATTTCTTTTAATTAGGTAGGTTATTTCTCGCTGCTCGTTGCATACATTTATTTATATAACAAAAATACTATTTCATTGTAAAAATTGTGTAGTACGTTTATTAAAATACATATACCAGCCATACTCATTATTAGCGTCGGATCAAAATAAATATTTTACTCGTAAATTATGCTACCGAATTATAAAAAAAATATTCATAAACAAACTCTTGCAGTGTAGATAAAAATATTTTTATTGTAATTATTGATGTGTTTTTAACATATTGCTGTGATTTTGTAAATCAGTAGCAAACTTGATTATTGAAATATATAAAATTTTAATTTACACATTTTATATGATCAAATACAACTAGTCTAGTATTTGATTGTATAAAATGCGTAAATTAAAATTCTATATGTTTCAGTAATCAATTTAAAATCCTTTCATCTTATGTGCCAGGAAAAAGATTAATATATACCATTTATAAAGGAGTAATGTAAAATGAAACTTATTAGTTTAATTGATAATAAATAGACGATTTATTGATAGTATTAGAAAATGCTCAAAACTATCAACTTTACGAATTCTTGCAATTTCATATAGACGTGAAGCTGTGAATTAAAAGCTATTGGCTTTTCAGAAAACTGAACAGACAATTAAGTTAAATATTCACCGATGCAACATTGTTAATAACTAGAAGCATTGATGAGAAAACTTAATTTCTGAATGGTACATTTTTACATTGTGCTGAATGTGACTTCAGCGATATAACCACAACTAATAGTTATTTAATTCAATGCCTTGAGGTGAAGTAGTTTTTTACACTGTTAACTGATAGTTAAATAAATGTAAAATTATGTAATTAATCTAGTTTTAAAATAAGCAGAGTTTATTATTAGAAATGAATAAATTTAACATCATCTCAAATATACCGTAATTTTTATCTGAAATTTAGAAAATTGTTAATTGCACTTTATATAAAAATAAGCCAATTAAACAGAGTACGTCTACGCTGTTGATTTAAAATTAAAAAATATAAAAAAATTTACTCGAAACCATCACATAAAATAATTAACAATAAAATTTGATACATGGAGTAATAAAATTGCTCATGACTTTCCTTAAAGATGTGCTTTTTGTGAATTTAATGTGGCATATACAAACAGCATATTATTGACATCAAAAATAGAATATAATTTTAAAAGGACAGTAACAGCACACGTCATAAAATTCTGTCTATTAAAAAATTTAAATTTTTCAGCACGTGTCATAAAATTGTGTCTAACTAAATTTGCCTTATTTAAGCATTAAATTATACAAATTAATATTAAAGTGTTCTGAAGAAGAATTGATGGTGTACATTTATGGATCTAAGTGGAATATCCCTTGTATTCCTTCCGCCCTCTTTTTGACTAAAAATTTGAGTATTTTTTTTTTGTAATTTTGCTTGAAAAGAGTGTAAAGATCTTAATATATAAATAAATCATTTTGTTTTTAATTAGAGTAATTATCTAAAAGTTATCGTTTGACCACCTTACTTTTTGTTTTAAATTGAATTGCTTCCTGAAAACAAACTCATATTACATTCTGAACCTATCCCTTATTTCTAAACGATCTATTGGACTACCACTTAATATTAAAAATATGACAACAAATCTTCGTGCCAGATAGAATTCCACGTCGAAAAATATACAGATGTCTTTTATTCAATATGTGCTTCTTATTTGACATACACAAATGGGGCACCATGAAAATGTTGATCTTCAACAAGAAAATACCTTTAGTTCTAACTGGTTTAAGGTTTACTGTACATATCTTATAGAAATTTGTTGTTGAGTTACGTGAAGAATATGATTAAAAATTGATTAAAACACTAACACTTTCTTCACAATTAAGTTTTATTTCAAATATTTGTTGAACTCAGTTGACCAGGAAGCCATGTTTTCATATAGAAATTTGTTGTTGAATTGCGTAAAAAATATAATTAAAACTTGATTAAAATACTAACACTTTCTTCACAATTAATTGTACATATCTTATTTAAACAATTTCTTCTAAATAGATCTTTTAAATTCAAGTCATCAATTCTTTGTTCTTAGTTTTATTTTTTTTATCCCAAGGATCCTCTTTATTATCATTTTTCTATAATATCTCATGTTTTAACATTTCTGCGTATCTTCTTCAATTATTGGATGGTACAGCCTTATTTTTCCATGCACCCAAAATATTTAAATCCCTGCAGCAACTAATTAGCTTTTTTAAATGGCTAATTTAGATTAATCAATTTAGAATTGAGAACATAATTACATTTATCTTCAAATAACTCTTTTCAAACAGGTCTCTAAAGCGGAAATCAACAATTATTTTTCCTCAGTGTTGGGCCTAAAAAACATCTGGAAGGAATTCATGTGGCTGTTCACAATTGCACAATTGTAACTTCAGCCTCTTGGACTTGTGAATGCATCTCCATCTGTTGACTCTGAATCGTCAAATTAGAATTCTCATTGAGAAATTTCCTGCTCTTCATCGCCTCCTCGTGGCATTAGTCCTGAAGCTGTTGGCATTTCATGGTCACAGTGAGATAAAAAATCAAACTATAGTTTTTATCTTAAAGCTTCCAACTGTTCTTTATGTTTGTTGCTTCAAATATTTTACAAAAAATAAACATTTGAAAATGCCTTGAGGAAAAAGCAATAGAAAATTTGCCATAAAGAAACAATTGAGTTAAAAAAAGAAATGGTAGAAAGCTGTACTAAGGAGATCGAAAGATCGAAAGACGTGTCTGCAGATGATTAAAAAAAGATAGTTTAAATTTTTATCTAAAAACCAATTGTGATTAAAAAAACAGTTGAAGGCTTTAAGATAAAAAAAATAAACTGTTCCTTTTTTAAATTTTAAATCTATCAATTGTTTTTTATGCATGTTCGCTCTACACTCTTGATGGAAGCAGATTTTAATATTAACTCTTTTCACCTAAGTTTAAAACTTGTTTTAAAATAATTGCGAATTGAATGTTACTAAAATAAAATATTTGGTAAAACAATAAACTTTATTGATAAACTTTTAGCAAAAAAAAGCTGTTAAAATCTAAAATAAGTTGTAAATGAGTTCAAAAATAGTCTTAATTTTAATAAAAAGCAATTGAAATTTTGTTAGAAAACCGTTGCAAATTTTTATAAAATAATTAAGAATTTACAAAAGGAACAATTGAAAATTTATTATATGGGGCTAGACCCTAGATTTAACTAACTTTATGTGCTTTCTGTCATTTCTAGAAATATTATGCAACTATTATTGTTGTAAAATGAGTTTCCATTAAATAAATTATTATTATTTAAAGCGCTTCATTTTTTTGAATAATAACCATTTAAAAATTTGCTGTTTTTAAAATTTAAATTTTAACTAAAATTCAATTGATTCTGTTAAAAAAACCACGTTTTAACAGAAAAACTTGTTTTAAAATAACATTTTTGATTCATAAAAAACAGTTTGGTTTTGAAAAACAAGAAACAATTAAAAAGTTTGCTTCTATCTCCGCTATTCTGTAATATCTTTTGCTTCAGCATTTACTATCCTGATCCCTTTATTTACACCTATATATCCTCCTAGATATCTTCCTTAATTTGTAGATGACACATCCCTCTCTTCAGCGCCTTAAAAGATCCCTTCAACACTGTATTGCGAAACGGTTAATAAATATTTTTCAACTTAACTCCTAGCACCTACTTAGATTTATCATCAAAAAATTTCTTGCAGACAGATTTCTTTATTTCGTGAAGAAAAAAACAATTCTTTTCCCTTTATTATTTACCTAAGGATTTCCTATATCACCTTTGTTTTATTATATCCTCTGCTTAGACATTCACTATGCTAGTCTTGTTTATTTTCACCCCTCTAAAAATTATATAGTTCTATATTTCTGGGATTTTACAATATTCAAAACTCTTCAATTGTCCCGTAATTTCTGGGTAGTACTGACCTTTTAACAGTATGTTTAAAAATTTTATGGGATTCTGGCCATTAGTTTAGAGGTTACAGTCGTTTTAGTTATCCTGATTTTGTTATTTTCAAGACAATGCATAGAATGAAATTTCGTGTGTTGATTAAACACTGTTTTTTAATACGGTTGGAGCCAAACAGTGGCTTGTTAAGCATTATGGGGACACTGCATCAGGGAAATCAACTATTATTGACTTACTACAAGCATCGTCGAAGATGAACGCTCTGGTCGCCCAAAATCGACGTTTGTTCCGGAAAATATAAAAAATGTCAACAAAAGAGTTTCAAAAAATGAAGTTGTGTGAGATGGCTGAAACCTTAAAGAATTTTCATGTAACATTGTAAAGATACTATCTTCTGATAGTATTGGGCATGCGGAAGTTGCTTTCGAAGTTTCGAATCAGAGTGCTGATTGTAGCTTTTTAAGAGAAATCAAAAGGATTTCTTGCGTTGGTATGTGACAATAGCTGAAACATTACTACACGCCTGAATTTAAAAAAAATCGTCAGATGAGTGGAGAGTAGTCGTTCAAAGCGACCAAAACTCAAAAATCGGCTGGCAAGATTATTGCATCCATATTTTGGGATGCGCATGAAATTTTTTTTTTTATCGAATGTCTTAAGAAAGGCAAAAATATCTATAGTGAATATTACATGACATTATTGGATAAATTGAGAAAGGAAATCAAGAAAAAAACTGTCCCAAATGCAATACAAAAAAATTGCTCTTTCGCTAAGATTATTCCCCGTGTCACAAATAAATGAAAACAATGTATAAATTGGAGAATTTCGCTTTGTATTGCTTCTCCGCCTACCGTACTCTTCATATCTGGTCACCAAAATAAATAGTTTTACATAAAGGACATCGAAAAGTTAGAGGAGCATTGAAATGAATTTATCGCTCTTGAAGGAGAGTATATTGATGAATAAAGTGGCATTTTTAAAAACAAAATTTGTCTTTCTTTATTAGACCGGAGTATTGAGTAATGTGTTAGTTTTTAAAAAACTAGAAAACGTATTTATAAAATTTCTCTTACATTTTCCTATAAAAAATTATGCTCTAAAAATACCCGCTATTTCCATTTTCTGTGAGATATCTTAAAAAATCCTTCTAAATATTTAATTCAGTTTTTCAGTTTGTAGATGAAATTTGTTGAATTTTATTCTCGTTTATCATGTGGTCAAACATTTTTAATATTAAGGGTTGTTTATAGAAAGGCACTTGGTTGGTTTCACAATCAACCAAGTGCCTTTCTATAAACAACCCTTAATTGTAGATGAAAGGTCGATTCATCTATAAATTCCAGTTTCTTGATTCCTGTCAATACTGGCTTGCAAAATATTGAATTAGATTAATGCACACAAATAATAACCATATATAATATTTTAATCCGTGAAACCACCATCCTTACCTCTCCTTCAATAACATATCAACACTTAAATATAGATGAAAACTTTCTGAAGATCAACGCTTTATATTTTTAGTGTAGATTTTAAGGTTAATAAGTATAATATTAATTCAGACATCGACTAGTAAAGTATTATGAAGCAATCAATGCCTTTTAATACATCGTTGTCGTATATTAGGAAAAGCAAAGGTCCCAATATTGACCCTTGGGGAACACGACATGTTATTGTTGCATCAAATGACATTTTTTTTATTTGAGAGCATAAACTGTATTAATTATTAAACCGTCGACAATTTTACTAGCAAAAGCTATAGAAATACAGTTGTTGTAAGAGGATGTCATGAGATATACATAAAACTACTCAAACAAGGTCAAGAAAATAATAAAAATGTCCTTTATGTTGCAGAAAATTAATTAATAATTATAAGTATTAGTCAAGAAAATATGCAACTATATATATATATATATATATATATATATATATATATATATATATATATATATGATGTTATATTTGAGGTTTTCGCGGGTAAAATATGTTAATACAGGTTTTCGGGTGTTATTCCGCGTGAATTGTGTAAATGTACGACGTTTCGATGAGCTCTCTGCCATCTTCATCAGGTATCTTCGCTTGTGTGGATCAAGGAATTACTGGATTGCCTTTAAGTTGGTGCTG